>VDFB02270651.1:655475858-655517630 GCA_007258455.2 Sequoia sempervirens | reverse complement strand
CTCTATTTTTCTATCTCTTTATTTCTCTCCCTCTCCCCCTCTCTCTCTATCTCTGCCTCTTCCTCTTTATCTCTTCCTCTCTATCTCTCCCCCTCTATCTCCCCCTCTATCTCTATATCTCTATCTATTTGTCTCCCTCTTCATCTCTTGTTCTATATTCATCTTTACCTCTATCTATTTATCTCACTCTTCCTCTCTCACTCTATATTCTTCTCTCCCCCGCCCTCTTCATAGACCTTCATTGTCTTCTTGATTCAGAGGTTTTCTTTCACTCATTTTTAGAGACCTTTGTTGCACCAACAATATCATTTTCTGAATGGCCAACCAATTGAACTCATGTAATACACAAATTTATGCAAAAAATATGCTTAAGTTTTCCCTAATTGACATTCCACACGTCTTTGGTGTACCCATTACACACCAAGGTGTGATTGCTAGTATAAGTAAGACTTTTTTTTATTATATGAGTTGGAAAAGGGTCCTAGTCTCTTACATAGCATAAGAATTTGTTAAAACATCAAAGATAGTAAAAAGAGTTAACTGACCAAACCAACACCTAGAGCTAAATAAAATACATAAAAAACATAGAGAAGCAACATACTATATCAACACACAAAAAGGAATCAAAATCAAATAGTTTGACTAGAAACCAGGGTGTCCCAGTTAGTAATCAAGGAATTCAAAGTATCTTTCCATTCAACATCACCAAAAGTCTTTTATTCCTTCTTTTTCATCTTTTTCTTTGTTTCTTCCTTTTCTTCCTCATGCTTCCATTTGTTGATTTTAGCTTGCAAGGTGATGATACTAGAGGAAATTCTTTTCATCATGTCCTTAGTAACGTTTACCATATTGTTCATGTATTTGTCATCTTTAACCAGCCCATTTTGGTAAAGCTTCATGGTATTTTAGATCGAGGTAGAATTCAGGAAAGAGCATGAATCAATGATAGCAACCACAAAAATATCTAATTCAAGCAATAAAGACCCTAATCCAACAATGAATCACAAATGACAATAGAAATCACAATAATAAAGCAATAATACTCAATATCTATGCCAAAGTCGATTCATCTCCATTTTTCTTTCTTTGTTCTCAAATTTGTAGTATGCAAGATATTTGATAAGCTTGATGTTGATGCAAGATAGCTAGATCTCAAGATAGAAAAACTTCAAATATTGTGGTTAAGGTTGGAATGAAGGTGATGGCTTGATTTTATAGAAATCCCAATTCAAATGAAGGGCGAGGATTGAATGATGAGGTATGATGATCAATGGATGAGATTAATTGAGAAGGAAAGAGATAAGGATGGGGAGGATGGACCAAAACTAAAGAAATTAGTTGAGATTTAGGGCATAGTTGAGAAGAAATAAATTAAATAGTAATAGCAATTATTTAATTGAGAAGAGGGAAAATAAAAAAAGAATAATTAATTAATTATAGAAGAAAGGTGGAGTGTGAAATATTAAATAATTAAAATAATTATTTAATAACGGGCGGAGGGATTAAATAATTAAATAATTAGAAACAATTATTTAATTGTGGGGATAAGAAAATGATAAATAATTGAATAAATAGGATTTATTTAATTATGGGAGGAAAAAGCTAATGAATAATTAAATAATTAAAATAATTATTTAATCATAGAAGAAAATGGAAATAAATAATCAAATAAATAAGGATTTATTTAATTATAGAGGGAAAAAGGGATAATTAGTGGCATTATTTAATTAAAATTGATATTTATTCAAATTACTCAAAAGAGGAATAAAGATAAAGTGAATTAATTAAATAATTAAGAATTATTTAATTAATAGAAGAATATGACTTTAGGAAATAATTAAATAATTAAAATTATTTAATTATGTATGGAAGATGGAAATTATCCTGATAGCAATATCACAGTATGGAAAATGTTGCTTGTAGGCTCAGGACATTTTTCATTGTCTACATTTTACCCCTCTTTGATACAATGTGATTTTGAGTGTTGTGTCAAAGAATAATTCGAAAAATTTGGTTCAAGACATACCCCAACGTGTCCCAGTGGATGTAGGATAGGATGATACGCCCTCGAGAAAATTGATAGATTTTCTTAAAATTCTAAAAACATTGGCAAATTTGATAGGTGCAAATCCATTGGTGATGAAAAACTAGGCACAAAATCCAATCTAGGGTTTGGTATTTGTGCTCAAAGGCAGAAGTTGATGCAGCCAGTTATGAAGGTAGGGGCTCTATTAGGTCAAATTAGGTTATAAATAAACCCTAGGGGGTGAAAAATAAGTCATTTGTGCACTTTTGGTATAGAGATATTGGAGCTCTGGTTGGAGATTTGGTACAAAGCTACTATCAAACTGTCACCTTACTAGTCACTACACACAAAGGATATTGGGTATGATCATTCAAGTGCGAAGAGGGCTTGGGCGAGGCGATATGCATGTAAACCTTGCTTCATGATTTTGTCAATTTTAGGTAGATTTTAGGGCTCAAAGAAGGGCTTTCAGATGTGGTGTAGTTTCTACACCGCAATTGTTATTGCTTTCACCACAACTACGGTGCCTTGCACCACAACTGTAAGGTGCGACAAAATCGTTAAATGAGAATGCATAGGTATGATGATGGTATAACCTGCTTGTAACTTTTTTAGCACCAGAATTATGCTAGTGTGATGCAAATGTAGGGTATAGTGATACAAATGTGAAAGTGGACTGCAAATGAATGACAAAATGATGCAAGTGTGAAAGTGTGATGCAATTGCAAAGTGTGAGGCATATGACTGATAGTGCGACACAATTGACTGATAGGGTAATTTGAGAAAAAAATGGAAAAAAATAAAAAATGCAATAGGTCAAATAGGCTAATTTAGGCATCGTGATTAACATGATGCACTTTTCGTAAATGCAGGTGAGAATTGCACCGATATACATGTGAGAGAGCCAACTGACATCGTTTATGCTACAAGATCATTTGGTTGTGGAGGATTGAGATACACCTACTGCATTAGGATTATATCATGTGACTTTCATGCTTTTCACGTAGGCTAACCAGGGTTTGTTGATTGAACTAGCAAAGAGATGGCACTTGGAGATGAATTCCTTCCATGTACCGATTGGTGAGGCAATGGTGACATTGGAGGATGTGTGGAGGATCTTGTAGCTTCCTATTCATGGAGAGCGGGTAGTCTATGATATAGGTCAAGGATTGGCAGGGATTCAATGAATATTTGAGACTTAGGATTTGGTGGAGCTAGGGGTCAAGGATTATGAGATCCGATGGGATACCTTGGCAAACAGATACCATAGGCTTATTGTAGTGCTATGCTCAGTGATTTGGGGAGTGTTAATCCCAAACAGACACAACCACTTATTTCTAGTGGGGTGAGGGGAGATGCTGGAGGGGATGATGGAGAGAGTCACTATTTATGCTTGGGGATCCTATCTTTTAGCTATATTATATTTCCATCTGCATGATGTAGCATACAGGTATGGACAATCCATCAGGAGTGGGACTACTGTACTCATGGTATGGGCATGTGATGAGGGATACACCACCCAAAAACAAATAAAATCTCAACAATTGATACGAACACAAAAGACGTAAAACATAACTTTCAATTATTTTCAAAAAATGAAATTACAAATTCAGAAATTACAATGCTACAGCCTCATGGGCTTGGTTCATTACAACAAAATCAAATCTCAAAGAAAATCTATTATTTGGATCTGTAATCTGTACTAATGGAGCCACCTTCTACAACCCCTACTTAACCCTTTTATTTTACCGAATAACCAACCTAAAATGTTCTAGAAAGTGTACTTTCCCATTTTTTTGGCACGAAAAGTCTTGCCGTTTGATTTCTTGCCTAGGAAGATATTTTAATGAAATTCACTTTTTAGTGGGGCAGCTTCTCGGGGCCATAACTTTTGATTTGACTATTAGATTTTAAATTTCAATATATCGTTGGAAAGCTTGTGAAGAGATCTACAACCATATTTTTCTAGATCTAAAAGATCAAATATTTTGTGCACTATTCTATGGCGCCGAAGGACATAAATTTTTAGTTTAAAACTTCATTAGAGAAATTCCCTGGGATGAAAATTTATTATCTTTCAAAAGGTACAAAATCTTGAGATGACTCTTTCACCAAAAATCTTATTTTCTAATTTCAATCCTTAGGGCCAATTTTTGTGTCCATACAACTCAAATAGGTCAACTTACTAAAAATAGTAGGTGACTATTTTTGGTTGTTTCAAACTTCTAGCTATTCCAAAGACTGCATCAGTCACCATGGGCCCCAAGACAACTAAGGAAACTACAAACAAATGAAAATACAATATTTTTGGGTGATGCAAGATTGCCCTTACACCACTAGATGCTCCTGCATCAGAGGACACCCAGGGTAATTTGAAAAGTGACCCTATCACTTCCCAGGTGTTAGAGGGAAACCAAGATGGTTAACCTCAGCTTCAGATAACCATGACAATTATTCAATAGGCCTTCCTCTCCATTTCACCAAGTACTCTACATATTGCTTGTTTCTTGTAATTCTACCCACATGAATATCTGAAATTTCTTCTATATCTTTCTTTTCTGATGTAGGTGCCAAAATTCTCCACTCTGCCTCTGTCAATTCACACTTCTTAAATACTTCATGATATTATGTCAAATCGACAATGCTAAACATAGGTGAAACATGAATCTCACTCAACAACTCTACCTCATATGCATTTCTCGAGTCATGCTTCTTTAGGATCTTGCATTGTCCAAACTTCTTCATATTGTATGTAATATTTAGGGTTTCAAGGCCCCTTCAAAACCTGATTGTTCCTTAATCAAAAACTTATTGTATGTACGAACTAGAAACTCTCCTTTCGGAAATGAACCATGACTTCATCTCCTACATGAAACTCCTTATACCTCCTTTTCTAATCTGCCTTAGCCTTATATTGAGAGTTCATCTTATTGATATGTTTCTTCACCCCATCATGCAAATTCTTCAAGTGCTCAACACAATCTTTAGCCTCAACATTACACTTCTCTCCTTTATCCATCTTCCTCAGTTTAGAAGCATTCCTTAGACTACTCTCATATACAACCTAGAATGGTGATTTACTAATGCTCCTATTGATAGAATTGTTATAAGAAAATTATGCCTATAGTAAAATTAAATTCGAGCCCTTTGGTTTATTTCCTACTAAGCATCTCAACACATTACCCAAACTCCTATTCACCACCTCCCTTTTCCACCAGTCTGTGAATGGTGCACGAAACAAAACTTTAAATCTGTCTTCAACTTCTTTATAATGTCCTCCAGAAATAACCAACAAATTTGGTATCTCTGTCTAAAGCTATCCTCTTCAGTAGACCATGTAGTCTCACCACCTCTCTAAAAAATAACTCCACAATATGAATAGCATCACTGGTCTTATGACATAGAATGAAATGTGCCCATCTTTGAAAATATATCCACCACCATAAATATGGAATCATGCCCTCTCCGTGTCTTTAGAAATCTAAGGACAAAATCCATACTAATGTCCTCCCATGGCCTCTCAGGTACAAAAAATGGTTGATACGATCCAGTATTCCAACTTCTTCCTTTCGCCATCTGACATACTCTGCAACTTTGTACAAAATTCTTCACATCTTGTTGTAACTGTGGCTAGTAATAATTTTCACTAACAAGAGAAATGCTCTTATCTCAACCGAAATGTCCAGCCAATCCTCCACTATGCTTCTCCTTGATTAGATTCTCTCTCATAGAATTCTATGGAGTACACAATTGGCTTCCTCTAAACAACATCCCATCTTGGATTAGGAAATCCAACCATGTTGTCCTATCCAATGTAATAGGTTCCAAACAAGCCTTCCAAGCTTCTACAAAGTCTAGATCTTCAGGATGCAAAATTTTGAGTTCATTGAACCCATCAACCTCTATACTCATCTCTATCAACAAATTTTTCCTTCTACTTAAGGAATTTGCAACTCTATTTGACCTTCCACTCCTGTGCTTCAAAACAAAAGTATAACTTTGCAAAACTCAACCCATTTTAAGTGCCTTTGATTTAACTTTCCTTGACTATTGAGATACTGCAAAGCTTGGTGATCAATATATATATAAAATTATTTTGGCAACAAGTAGTGTCCCCATTTCTTCAAAACTTGAACTATAGAATAAGAGTCCTAATCATGGACATAACATTTCTTCTTAGTATCATTCAACATATCACTAAAATAGGAAACATGCTTACCTTCTTGACTCAAAACAACTCCTATGGCAGTGCCACCAACATCACAATCTACACGAAAGACCTTATTCAAATTTGGAAGTGCCAAAATAGGTTGCTTTGTGACTTTCTTCTTCAACATATCAAAATTTTTTGTTGCTCATGTATTCCACTTAAACTCTTTTATATCCCCTCTCTTTGTTTCCGTTAGAGGTGCACAAATACTACTAAAACCTTTGATAAAATTTCTATTAAAACTAGGCAAACCATGAAAATATCTCACCTCAGTAGAACTCCTCAGTGTAGGCCATTCAAGGATAGATTTCACCTTCTCTAGATCCATTTAAAAACCCTTTGTTGAGACAACAAATCCCAGATACACCAACTCTCTCTTCACAAAACTACATTTCTTCAAATTAATTAACTTCTCCTCCCTTAACTTCTCTAAAAATCTTCGGATATGAATTAGGTGCCCCTCTAATGTCTTATTGAAAATTAGAATATCATCAAAATAAACAATAACAAATTATCCTAAAAATTCTTTCAATACCTCATTCATAAGCCACATTAATGTGCTCGATGCATTGGTTAGCCCAAAAGGCGTGACTAACCACTCGTACAAGCCCTCCTTAGTTTTGAAGGTTGCCTTCCATTCAACTCCTTCTCTAATTTAGATATGGTGATATCTACTCTTAAAATCTATCTTCATGAAGTATTTAGCTCCACTTAAACAATAAATAATGTCATCCATTCTCAGCAAGGGAAATCTTTACTTGATGGTGATCTTGTTGATGGCTCTAGAATATGTACACATCCGCCATTCCCCATCCTTCTTGGGTGCAAGTATTGCAAGTACTGCACATGGACTCAAACTCTCTTTGATCAATCCCTTCCACAACAACTCTTGCACTTGTTTGTTCAACTCTTCACTCTCTACTAGAGTCATACGATGAGTTGCCTTATTCGGCAAATTGGCTCCAAGAATTAGGTCCATCTGATGACTAATCTTTCTTACTGGAGGAAAACCTTCAAGTACATTATAGAAATAATATCTTAAAACTCATTCAACATATTTGAAACCTCTATAGGTACCTCATTAGTATCTTCTATATCAACTCTTGGGATCAATGCAAAACACATATGCTCATGCCTCATACCTTTTAGGATCTTTCTTCGATCAACCAAACAAATTCTTGTATTACTGCATAACTTTTCCTTTTCCTCCTTCAAGGGCTTCAACTTATGACGAACTCCATCCTTTGTCAAAGAATAGGTGTTGGCATGTCCATCATGTATTGCTCGCCAATCAAGCTGCCATGGTCTGCCTAAAAGCATATGACAAAAATCCATAGGCATAATATCACACAATACCTAATCATGGTAATTTCCAATATTGAACTTTTCCAAACATTGTTCATTTACCAAAGCTTTATGGTCCTTCTATAACCAAGCAATCCAATATGGATTTAGATGCCTTCTTCTCTCCAACCACAACTTACTAATCATCTCTTCTGAAACAAGGTTATCAATACTACCTCCATTAATAATAACGATGCAAACTTTACCTTCACACTTCTAGTGTGAAACAAATTCTTCCTATGAGTTGGTTCCTTCTCATACAACAAGGCTCTTCTAGTAACAAAAACCTCTCCTCTTTCTACATCCTCTGAATTTGAAGACTCAACATATTAATCCACATGTGAAACTCTTGCATTACCCTCAGGTCTTCTATTTGTCCTTCCTTGATGTTGATGACACTCATAGGCTCTACGTCCTTATTCTCCACACTAAAAACAATTTCCACAATAGCCTCCTCTTCCTAGTCCTTATCTAGACCTTCCTCTTCCTCTTTGGTCTTCATTATTATGATCATGATAATGGTATGAGTTATCTCCTTTCTGGTTCTAGATGCTACTGGATCCTTCAGCCTTCTTTTGATCTTCATTTCGACCTCCATATGACTATCCACCAGTCTTTCCACCACTACCTCCACCTCTTTGCTTGCTTTCAAATATCTTGTTCAACTTTTCTTCTACCTTCAAAGCAAATTGATATGCATCTTCAATTGTAGAAATTCTTACCAGACTCAATTCTTCTTGAATGCTCGGATTCAACTCATTTATGTAACAAGCAACTTTCTCCTTGTTGGCCTCATAATGGCCTGTTCTAATCAAGACACGGTAGAATTCTTCTGTGTACTCCTTGATAGATTTTCTCACTCATTTCAACCCTTGCATTCTCTTCAACAAGTCTAGCTCATAATCCACATGAATGCACTATCTTTTTAATTTGTCCACCATACGATCCCATCTTGTTATTTTCTCTTTTCCTCTTCTATTTCTTGCTATTTTTACCTCTTTCCACCAAATATTCACATGAACCTTTAGCTTGGTCTTTGCGAATTTGACCCTCTCAGGATCTTCCACCTCCTCATACTCAAAGTAATCCTCCATGTCATTGATCCAATCAATCAACTATTCTAGGTTAAGATTTCCAAAAAATGTAGAAACATCGATCTTTAGCCTTTTCTCAATCTTAGAAATGGCCTTAAATATTCTGAGTTGCTCTGGATCTACTTCATCTTGTTCTTCTTCAAACTGCTCCACATTTTTAGCTTCTTTTTCACTTTCATGTCCACTTCTTAGCTCAAACCCTTGACACAAATCCTCTTGCAATGCTTGAACTTGTCTCTACAAGGCTCTAAAACCCTCTTATGGTACAATAACATTCCTTCCACCACCACAATTTCTTTGTAGAGGCATTCTAATCACTTTTCTCATAAACCCACAACCACAAGTTCTAGTGCAAACTGCCTCACATTAGGTGATCTGTCTACACACACAAGAAAGCCCAATCTAATACCACTTGATTAGGGATACATCACTCAAAAGCCACACAAACTCAACAATAGATACCGACACAAAAGACGCGAGATAGAAAATAACCCACTTTCAATTATTTTTTAGAAAATGAAATTACAGATTTAGAAATTACAATGCTACAGCCTCATGGGCTTGGTTCATTACAACAAAACCAAATCTCAAAGAAAATCTATTATTTGGAGCTGCAATTTGCACTAATGGAGCCACATTCTACAACCCTTACTTAACCCTTTTATTTTACCCAATAACTGCCCTAGAATGTTCTAGGTGTACTTTCCCTTTTTTTTGGCACGAAAAGTCCTGTCATTTGATTTCTTGCCTAGGACAATATTTTAATGAAATTCACTTTTTAGTGGGGTAGCTTCTCTGGGCCATCACTTTTGATCTGACCATTATATTTTCAATTGTAATATATCATTGGAAAGCTTGTGAAGAGATCTACAACCATGTTTTTCTAGATCTAAAAGATCAAATATTTTGTGCACTATTCTATGGCGCTGAAGGACATAAATTTTTAGTTTAAAACTTCATTAGAGAAATTCCATGGGATGAAAATTTAATAAATTTCAAATGATACAAGACTTTAAGATGATTCTTTCACCAAAAATATTATTTTTTGATTTCACTCCTTGGGGCCAATTTTTGTGTCTATACAACCCAAATAGTCTAACTTACTAAAACTAGGAGGTGACTATTTTTGGTTGTTTCAAACTTCTAGCTATCCAAAATACTGCATGAGTCTCCATGGGTCCCATGACAACTAAGGAAACTATAAACAAATGAAAATACAATATTTTTGGGTGATGCAAGATTTCCCTTACACCACTAGATGCTCCTGTAGTAGACGACGCCTAGGGTAATTTGAAAAGTGACCCTGCCACTTCCTAGGTATTAGAGGGAAACCAAGATGGTTAACCTCAGCTTCAGATAACCATAACAAATATTCAATAGGCTTTCCTCTCCATTTCACCAAGTACTCTACATATTGCCCATTTCTTGTACTTCTACCCACATGACTATCCATAATTTCTTCTATCTCTTCCTTTTCTGACGTAGGTGCCTAAATATTCCACTTTGTCTTTGTGGATTCATTCTCCTTAAATAATTCATGATATTCTATAAAATTGGTAATATTAAACACAAGTGAAACATGAATCTCACTCGATAACTCTACCTCATACACATTTCCTGAATCATGCTTCTTCAAGAACTTGTATGGTCCAAACTTCTTCATCTTTTACTTATTGTATGTATCAACTAAAAACCTCTCCTTTAAAAAATGAACCATGACTTCATCTCATACCTGAAACTCTTTATACCTCCTTTTCTAATTTGCATTAGCATTATACTAAGATTTCATCTTATTGATATGCTTCTTCACCTCGTCATTTAAATTCTTTAGGTGCTCAACAAAATCTTCAGCCTCAACACTACTCTTCTCTCCTTTATCCATCTTCCTTAGTTTAGAATCATTCCTCAAACTACTCCCATATACAATTTGGAATGGTGATTTACTAGTGCTCCTGTTGAAAAAATTGTTATAAGTAAATTTTTCCTGTAGTAAAATGAAATCCCATCCCTTTGGTTTATCTCCTACTAAGCATCTTAGCAGGTTACCTAAAATCTTATTCACCACCTCTTTTTTTCCATCAATCTATGGATGGTGCACAAAAATGAACTTCAAATTTTTCTTCAACTTCTTCCATAATGTCCTCCAAAAATAACCAACAAATTTGGCATCTCTGTCTGAAACTATACTCTTTGGTAAACCATGTAGTCTCACAACCTCTCTAAAAAATAACTCCGCAATATGAACATCATCACCGATCTTATGACACACACAAATATGGAATCATGCCCTCTTTGTTTCCTAGATAATCCAAGGAAAAAATCCATACTAATTTCCTCCCATGGCCTCTCAGGTACAGGTAATGGCTGATAAAATCCATTATTCTAACTTGTTCCTTTTACCATCTGACATACTTTGCAACTTTGTACAAACTTCTTCACATTTTGTTTTAATTGTGGCCAATAAGAATTCTCACTAACAAGAGAAATGGTCTTATCTTGACCGAAATGTTCATCCAATCATCCACTATGCTTCTCCTTGATTAGATTCTCTCTCATAGAACTCCGTGGAATACACAATTGGCTTAGTCTAAACAATATCCCATCTTGGATTAGGAAATGAAACCATCTTGTCCTATCCAATGTAACAGGTTCCAAACAAGCCTTCCAAGCTTATACAAAGTCTAGATCTTTAGGATACAAACTTTTGAGTTCATTGAACCCAAAAACCTCTATATTCATCTCTATCAACAAATTTTCCCTTCTACTTAAGGCATCTGCAACTCTGTTTGACGTTCCACTCCTATGCTTCAAAATGAAAGTATAAATCTACAAAAACTCAACCCATTTTAAGTGCCTTTGATTTAACTTTTGTTGACTATTGAGATACTACAAAGCCTGGTGATCAGTATATAAAATAAATTCTTTTGGAAACAAGTAGTGTCTCCATTTCTTCAAAGCTTGAACTATAGCATAAAACTCCTGATCATAGACAAAATATTTCTTCTTACCATCATTCAACTTCTCACTAAAATAGGCAACGAGATTACCTTATTGACTCAAAACAACTCCTATGACAATGCCATTAGCATCACAATCTACTTGAAAGACCTTATTGAAAACTGGAAGTGCCAAAATAGGTTTCTCTATGAATTTGTTCTTGAACATATCACAACTTTTTGCTGCTCCTATAGTCCACTTAAACTCTTTTCTATCCCCTCTCATTTTTTTTCGTTAGAGGAGCAGAAATACTACTAAAAACTTTGATAAAATTTCTATAAAAACTAGCCAAACCATGAAAAGATCTCACCTTAATAGAACTCCTTGGTGTAGGCTATTCAATGATAGCTTTCACCTTTTCTAGATCCATTTTAAGACCCTTTGTTGAAACAACAATTCCCATATACACCAACTCTCTCTTCACAAAACTATATTTCTTCAAATTAATCAACTTCTCCTCCCTTAGCTTCTCAAAAACTCTTCGGATATGCATCAGGTGCTCCTCCAATGTCTTATTGAAAATTAGAATATCATCCAAATAAACAATAACAATTTTTTTCTAAAAATTCTTTCAATACCTCATTCATAAGCCACATAAATGTGCTCGATGCATTGGTTAGCCCAAAAGGCATGAATAACCACTCGTACAAGCCCCCTTGGTTTTGAAGGCTATCTTCCATTCATCTCCTTCTCTAATTCAGATTTGGTGATATCCACTATTCAAATCTATCTTCGTGAAGTACTCAGCTCCACTCAAACAATCCATAATGTCATCCATTCTCGGTAAGGGAAATCTATACTTGATGGTGATCTTGTTGATGGCTCTATAGTTTATACACATCCACCATTCCCCATCCTTCTTGGGTGCAAGTACTATAGGTACTACACATGGAATCAAACTCTCTCTGATCAATCCCATCCACAACAACCCTTGCACTTGTTTGTTCAACTCTTCAGTCTTTGCCAAAGTCATATGATGAGCTGCCTTATTTGACAAACTGGCTCCAAGGGTCAACTCCATTTGATGACTAATATTCCTTACTAGAGGAAAACCTTCAGGTACATTATCAGAAACAATATATTGAAACTCATTCAACATATCTAAAGCCTCTACAGGTACCTCACTAGTATCTTCTTTATCAACTCTACGGATCAATGCAAAACACATATGCTCATGCCTCATACCTTCTAGGAAATTTCTTCCATCAACCAAAAAAATTATTGCATTACTACATACCTTTTCCTCTTCCTCCTTTAAGGGATTCAACTTATGACGAATGCCATATTTTGTCAAAGAATGGGTGTTGGCATGTCCATCATGTACTACTCGCTGATCAAACTGCCACGGTCTTCCTAACAACATATGACAAAAATCCATAGGCATAATATCACACAATACTTGATCATGGTAATTTCCAATCTTGAACTTTACTAGACATTGCTCATTTACCAAAGCTTTATGGTCCTTCTGCAATGGTCAAGCAATCTAACTTGGATTCAAACGCCTTCTTCTCTCCAATTGCAACTTACTAACCATCTCTTCTGAAACAAGGTTATCAGTAATACCTCCATCAATAATAACATTGCAAAATTTACCTTCACAGTTACATCTAGTGAAAAACAAATTCTTCCTTTGAGTTGGTTCCTTCTCATTTAGCAAGGCTCTTCTAGTAGCAAGAACCTCTCCTCTTTTTGCATCCTCTGAATCTAAAGACTCAACATCTTCATCCACATGTGCGACTTGTGCATTACCCTCAGGTCTTCTATTTTTCCTTCCTTGATGTTGAGGACACTCATAGGCTCTATGTCCTTCTTCTCTGCACTGGAAATATGTTCCACAAAAGCCTCCTCTTCCTGGTCCTTGTGTAGACCTTCCTCTTCATCTTTTTTCTCCATTATTCTAATCGTGAGAATGATATGAGTTATCACCTTTCTGGCTCTGGTTGCTATTGGATCTTTCACCCTTCTTTTGATCTTCATTTCGATCTCCATATGACCCTCCACTAATCTTTCCACCATGACCTCCACCTCTTTGCTTTCTTTCAAACCTTCTATTCAACTTTTCTTCTACCTTCAAAGAAAACCGATATGCATCTTCAATGGTAGACATTCTTACCAGACTCAACTCTTCTTGAATGCTCAATTTCAACCCATTTATGTAACAAACAACTTTCTCCTTGTTGGCCTTAGAAAGGCCTATTCTGATCAAGACACGATATAATTCTTTTGTGTACTCCTTGACAAATTTTCCCGCTCATTTGAACCCTTGCATTCTCTTCAACAAGTCTAGCTTATAATCCACAATAATGTACTGTCTTTTTAATTTTTCCACCATACGATCCCATCTTGTTATTTTCTCTTTTCCTCTTCTATTTCTTCCTAGTTGTACCTCTTTCCATAAAATGCTTGCATGAACCTTTGGTTTGGTCTTTGCAAATTTGAACCTCTTAGGATCTTCCACCTCCTCAAACTCAAAGTACTCCATATTGTTGATCCAATCAATCAAATATTTTGGGTTAATATTTCTAGAAAATGTAGAAACGTTGATCTTTGGCCTTTTTCCAATCTTAGAAATGACTTGCTCTGGATCTATTACATCTTGTTCTTCTTCAAACTGTTCCTCATTTTTCAACTTCATCTTCACTTTCATCTCCTCTTCTTGGCTCAAACCCTTGATGTAGCTCCTTTTGCAATGCTTGAACTTGTCTCTATAGGGCTCTAAAACCCTCTTTTGGTACAATAACATTCCTTCGACCGCCACAATTTCTTTGTGGAGGCATTCTGATCACTTTTCTCAGAAACCCACAACCACAAGTCCTATTGCAAACTACATCACATTAGGTGATCTATCTACACACACAGGAAAACCCACTCTAATACCACTTGATGAGGCCTACATCACCTAAAAACCACACAAAACTCAACAATAGATCCAAACACAAAGGACACAAGACAAAAAATAACCCACTTTCAATTATTTTCAAAAAATGAAATTACATATTTAGAAATTACAATGCTATAGCCTCATGGGCTTGGTTCATTATAGAAAAATCAACTTTCAAATAAAATCTATTATTCAGAGCTGCAATTTGCACTAATGGAACCACCTTTTGCAACCCCTACTTAACCCTTTTATTTTATCCAATAATCGCCCTAGAATGTTCTAGAAAGTGTACTTTCCCTTTTGTTTTGGCGCGAAAAGTCCTGCCATTTGATTTCTTGTTGTACCATAGAAAAATAGATCATTGACATTTTCATGGTCTTTTAGGTCTTTCTCCTATGATGTTTGACATGTCTTGCTTTGATTTAATGTTGCAATGTAACTTATGCATTCACATTAAGTCCTAAATATTCAAATTATGGCATCTTGTGAAGGTGTTGTGAAGTGTTGTAACACATTTCAACACTTTTCTAGACTCTTTTTATTATAATTCACCTAAAAATAACCTTTTCATCGCTTATCAAGTCCTATTTTAAAGTGTTGTAAAGTCTTGTAACAATAATTCATGCTTTTCTAGGCTCAATTTCACTATTTACACCTTTCTTATGCTTTATTTAACCCCTTTATGCACTCATAAGGCTTAATTAAGTGTATTTTTGAATGTAAACCCGACAAACAACATTAAATGCAAGATAATTCCCGACACCCACTTACAAGCCCAAGGTGGGACCCATTTTCCATGGGTGGCAAATGAGTCCCTCTTGGCTCCAAAATCAAAATAATTTAAATTTTCTTTCAGGTTTTTATTCAAAGTTACCTTATGTTGGCCTGTGATGAGGTATCATTGGGTTATTAGGGCATAGATGTGTATAAATAAGTTTTTTAATCCTCATTTTA
The DNA here is from genome assembly GCA_007258455.2 of Sequoia sempervirens. Taxonomy (NCBI): domain Eukaryota; kingdom Viridiplantae; phylum Streptophyta; class Pinopsida; order Cupressales; family Cupressaceae; genus Sequoia; species Sequoia sempervirens. The sequence goes on along the minus strand of VDFB02270651.1, from coordinate 655,502,121 downwards.
CATCTCCTCATTCACTTGCATTCACTAAACATCAATTAGCATTTGAGCACTTTGCATCATTTAATCAAGCATCAATCAAGCATCTTGGAGCAGCCATTGACATAACTTCATATTTCTTCAACAAGGTTGTGGTGAGTTAAGGAAATTTTCATGTTGTTTATTCATCTTTCCTTGTTCATTTCATTCCATTTCTTAATTAAGGGTTTGATTACCAAAGTGGGATTTGACCAAGGCAAATCCCTATACTCTACCCCTTAACCATTTTTTCCCTTTTACATGTGTGTTTGCAGAATTTTGTATGCAAATTTTTCAATAAATTAGGTGTTGAAAGGTTGTCAACAAGTCAACAAAGTGTTTCAAGTCAACTAAACCCTATCTCAAGCTTGGAGACAACCTACAGTCTATTTTATGTAGATTCGACTCCGTCAACCCGACAAGAAGATAAGTGCAGATCTACAGCTACAAAATTGACCTTTAATTTCATAGAATTTTGGGAGAGGACTGATTCACCAACAGTTGTGAATGATTCTCACCTTAAAGATAAAAAAGGTGATTTTTTCAGATTCTAGTTCCTGACAGTTGAAAACCTATTTTAGGAGATTTTACCAGTAGCAGGACTAATTCACCATAGTGGCAAATGAGTCCCACTAGTGATTTGTAGTGATTTTACCAGCATTCCAAAATCTTCTTAGATCTTCAATCTACCTCCAGGTGTGCTTTTATCAACCTCTTTCAACTCTATTTTGCATTTGTTTATGTTTTAGTTCATTCTTGCATATCTCACTGTGTTTTCAAACATTGCATATTTCATAGGTTTTGCATTAATGGTCAATCAATTCCATCATTTAGTTGCATTTACAACATTGCATTTAGTCATATTCACATCATAAAATCCTTTATTTGAATGAACCGTCACAATTTTGGTGTTCTATCTCTCTCCTTTTAGGTGAAAGATCCTAAGAGTGCAAGGGAAGTCTATAGAAACAATAAAATTGTTGGTTCATTTTGGTGAACTTGCATATAAAACACTTTATCTTTGTGATTTGCATTTGCATCAACATTCAATTAGGTTATTGTTTTGTTTTTGCATCCTAGGGTTTCTCAAATTGCATTAGTGAAAGACTCATTTAGACTTCATTTTTGCATATCATATTATTCAAAAACTAAAAAATATGCATTTGCATCCTCATTTTGCATCTGAAAAGTATTGAAATCATTTTAAATTTTCTGAAAAATACAAAAAAAATCTCATACCTGGACTCATTCGCCACCCTGGGCGAATCAATCCACCTACACATTTTAAACAACATTTTCAGGCATTTTCTGGGTATTTTCAGCATTACAGTTTTCTGTAGTTTCTTTCTGTTATACTTTTCAGATTGTCTATTTTCTCTTCTTTCTTGCATCTTAGTTTAATTTTATTCAAATTTTCATTATGCTTTTTCTTTTAATAAGTTTTGGAATTCATTGAAATCCTTAGTAGACATGTCCAATTGTGCCTTTAGTTGTGATCCTAATGACCTTGAGCTTCCTCATGCCCGTTCAACTCATGATTTTCCTCCTTGTGATGTAGACATCATTGGAGAAGATGATGATAGCATGAACACATTCTTCAATTCATGCCTTGATAACCTTTACGCCAATGCAACCTTTTACTCATCCATGAAGTCACAATATCTTCCTAGTGTTACGCCTCCTGATCACTTTGGATACCTACATCTTGAAACGACTGACGAACCTAAGTTCCCTCCCATAGGTGGACCTAGTTCCTCTAAACAACCAAATCCTCAACCATTTTATGATAAAAAGTCACAAACACTCCCATCAACCTTGAAGAAACATATGGAAAAGGCTTTACTATCCTAAGTAAACAAGGTTGTGACACAATAAATAAGCATAACATTCACCAACTTCTCAAACAAAAACCAACAGAAGAAAACACAATAGGATTAGGATATACAGATCCTCTTCATGATAACAAGCCTCCTTTTGAATATTGGATACTTCGAGATGATGGTACAATAATATTTGATACTCCTCCTAACTTGAACATCCTCCTTCCTCATGAACAACCATTACCTGATTCCAATGACAAGGATGCTAGGATCCCTATGGGTTCTCTTCCTTCCATTCATGAGAAAGGAGAAACTAGTAAATGAAAACTACCCTAAAAATTGAAGAAACTAAAGTTTTCTCTCCATCCACCACTTGAATGTGAAAGGAGATTTCAATTGCTTTTAAAAAAAGGCCTTATACTCTTACCACCTATGAATAGGTTTGTCATCAACCCTAAATATTCTAACATACCATATTGCAAATATCATCATATTCTTGGACCCCAAACTAATGAATGTCGAGCATTGAAGGACATACTGAACAAGTATCACTTCACTGATATCAACTGCTATCCTATTATCCCTTAAACAAAATCCCTCTCATCATGCCATAGTTGTAGAATTCTCTATTCTCACTATTACATGATCCTTTCCCATCACCTATCTTGGCTCATTCTTGTCTTACACTCTGTGGAGGCAAGAAGTTGTTAGCCTTGTCTGTGGCCCCAAGACAACCAAGGAAACTACAAACAAATGAAAATACAATATTTTTGGGTGATGCAAGATTTCCCTTACATCATTGGATGCTCCTGCATCGGCATGGGAGAACATTGTTGTACTTCGGCCACCAATTGACAGGTACTTGGTGTTGGGCTTGCCATATTTGAAAATTTATGGAGGTGTTGTTAAATAGATTTGAGTTGGGGATGTTGGGTATTGGAGGAATGGGATCAACTTGCTAGATGGCTTCACATGGAGGCCATATAGGGACTATGTAGGTTGGAATGATGACATGGATCACCTTCCTTACTACCAACATACTAGATATTTAATCAGACAAATAGTCTTGACACAACATATAATTGAGCGACGCTTGCTAGAGAGGGTCTCATGATAGTTTAGCGAGTGCCAGGGGGTTCTAGTAGGTATTGTAGAGTATGCACGATTAGTGCAAGAGGTCCCATAGTGAGGGACTATGGTCAGTTTTTAGGTGTCCATGCATGACATTGAGGGATCACAACCTATTTAGTGTCACGTAACAACCAATATGGATGATGTAGGGACTACCCAAGACTATGACGCTTGTTGGGATACACATAGATCAACACCATTTACAGACCTAAACTGGCCAACAATAGTGGAGAGGATGGGAAGAGGATGACGAGGGAGGTTGTGAGGATGAGGGAGAGGAGGTTGAGATGGTGGTGATGGGGATGAAGATGGAGATGATGGTGGAGATGGAGGTGGAGGATGGGGAGACATAGGGAGAGGTGACTAAGTCATAGGGAGAGATGATAGAGGTAGGTGAGGGAGAGTAGGTCTACTACCATGAGGAGCACATAGGATACTACAGAGGATGCCACCCATCCAGGAGGAGGGAGAGGGAGAGCAATGTGTAGCTCAGATAGAGGTGGATGTCAAGCTAGTGATAGTGGAGGAGATTATTGGTGACATAGGTGAGGAGGTGATAGTGAGTGATTTTGAAGTAGAGGAGATGGAGGATGATGATGCAACAATAGAGGGGGAGGAATCCATGGATGCCACTATTGAAGAGGGCTTACATGATATTCCCATCAGGGATGTGATTATGGATGTGTTTGAGGAGGCAGAGGATGCAAGTTAGGGTCCCCAAGCACAAATATAGACATCATAGGCACAAGTCCAGATGTTTCAGGCTTAGGAAGCATAGATACTAGGACAACAGGGACAGGTGCAAGCACTCACGACTGAGAGGGATATGGTGGTTATTAGGGAAAAAAGGGATGACCAACTATGCCTTGAGTTCATTTCTATAGCGAATGGTCCCACTGCAATGTTTGCAACCACTATGTATTGAGCCATTAGGGAGACTCAATATTATAGGGATCTATATGAGTAGGTAGTGCTAGTGTCAGAGCGAGAACCAAGATTTTAGAGCCAAAGCTAGACTAGGTCACATTCACACAAGGCTTAAAGAAATGGGGGAGTTTCTCAGAGATGATCATATTCACATAGGGCTTAGAGCAATGGGGGAGCTATACTAGGTCACATTCACATAGGGCTTAGAGCAATGGGGGAGTGAAAAATGAGATAGAATAATAATAGATGATAGAGCAAAGACTGGCTGCACATGGAGCCTATTTGCCAAGTTTTCACCATGGTACTTGCCCAAAGTGCCATTGAAGTGGTTTTCACTATTGGATGGATTGTTTCTCTTTACTATTTTTTATTTAACTATATTTTTGTGTCACCAAGATGCTTGTTTGCCAGGTTTTCATCACAATGATGATTTTTTACTTTTTTAATATTTTTGCATTTTTTTGTGGGATTCTCTAAAGACTAAGTATAGTACTTGCAAAGGTGCATGCTATTGATGGGATTTGGTAACCATTCACCTTTAGGAACAACAATCTCATAAGTGTCAAACCCATATGTTGCAATTATGATGTAGGGACACAACCAATTAGGCTCAAACTTTTTGGGTTTCTCTTGATCCATTTGATTCTTTAGAGTCTCCTTCAAGACCAAGTCACCAATATAAAAATTTCTAACTCAAACTCTTTTATTATAGTTGTGACAAAGACAATTCTAATATGCTTGTAAATGAACCAATGCATTTTGTCTCTTCTCATCCAATAACTCTAGCTCATGCAAACGGGATACACAATATTCCTCATCATTAATGAGCTATTGTGTAGATACTCTTAGGGATGGTAACTCAATCTCAATGAGAAGAGTGGATTCAGATATGAAGATGAGAGAATATGGAGTGGCTCCTGTAGGAGTGCAAATGCTAGTGCAGTAGGCCCATAAGGCTGGGTTAAGTTGGATATGCTAGTCATGACCAACATCATCGATAGTATTCTTTAGGATTTTAAGGATAGTTTTATTGGACCCCTCAACTTGACTATTACCTTGAGGGTAATATGGATTAGTGAAGTGGTGATGGATATGGAATCTCTCACACAGTTCATGAACATCCAGATTCTTGAAAGGATGACCAGTATCTATAACGATAGATTGGGGAACACCATACTGACATATGATATAATTAAGTATGAATTTGGATATTTTATTTTCAGTGATGTAGTTCATTGGAATGGCTTTGATCCATTTTGTGAAGTATTTAGTTGTAGTAAGGATGAATTTATGACCATTGGTGGAGGTAGGGTCAATCTTTCCCGTGAGGTCAATTCCCCATTGAGAGAATGGCAACGATGATGTAATTGGATGAAACTCCTAGGAAGGCACATGCACAAGATCTCCATGTATTTGACACTGCCGACATTTCTTAACAAAGTGATAAGCATCATGTTCCATAGTAGGCCAATAGTATTCCATTTTCATGAACTTTTAGGTTAGAGTAGGACCAGTAGAGCGAGCTTCACATATACCATTGTGCACTTTATGTAAAGTAATTCGTGATTCCTTTGAATCAAGACATCTGAGGAGGGTGCTATCTAGACTACGATGGTAAAGGGTATCATTGATGTTGACATATTTAGATGCTTGTTGGATAAAGGTCTTGTGTTGGTTAGATGACAAGTCAAGAGGGATAATTTGGTCATGTAGGTAATTACAAAAGTCTTTGTACTAGGGAGAGTCAAGACCCACAATTTCACACATACGCTTAGATTCAGGGACATTGAATGCAGGGATCAACAGTTGTTCCACCAAGAACTCATACTACGGAACATTGTTAGGTATATACAAGAGAGATCTTATGGTGGCCATTGCATCAACTGCTCTATTATGAATTCTTGGAATCTGCTCAAAGGAAATGACATTGAAATACTACTTGAAACTATCAACCATTCTCTTGTAGGGTGTGATATTTTCATCCTTTGTACCATAGTCATCATTAACCTTATGGATAACCAATTGGGAGTTGGTGTAGGAACACCTACACTACAACATCAATATTTGATTATTTGAATTCCTAGTAGGTTAATGATAGTGGTTTTGAGTTTTTTGTCATAAATAATGTCTCAAAAGACCACTTGAAATGTAATGAAACATTTGGAAAGGTCCCTTAGAGGAAGTTGGTTATAGGTTACAAGGTTGATATTATAAGTTGTTACTTATCATTTTGTTTTGTAGTAGGCTTTTAGTGTTTTAAATAATTGTTATAAGAAAGTTGGGGAAGTTACCTATTGGAGCTTTGTTTCAAAATGTATCTAAATCCATTTAGAGGCTTAAAATTTGTGGTTGAAGCCAAGTGAATACAATAAAATTTGAAGAATTTATGTTTTATTATTGTTTTTCACTGTATTTTTAGTATTTCCTAACTGTGTGTAGGCCGTAAAAGCTTCTAATGCATTGATTTATCATTTGACTCTATAGATAGATGTATAACTTACATTTTGTGTTTTGATAGGGGTTTGTTTAAACTCTTAAGGCTTAAAATCTTCAAAAATCTTCTATCGGGTTTTCAACAATCCCAAGGGTTTTGAAGCCATTGTAATGCCTTAGTCATCATCCCACCTATTGTCTTCAATTGTAACTCAGTAGTATGATGTTTTTGAATGTAGGGAAATATACTTTAGGAGTAGGAGGCATGAAATAAAGGTTTCTTGGCTTGAATAATGAAAGAAAGGGCTGAAATAGTGTGTTTTTCCCTTGGAATTTGGTGGGTTGGATCTATGAATTGACAAAACCACATTGTAAATGAAAAAATGAGTGTTCCCTAAGCATGAGGATACCTATTGAAAGGTTGCTGGGCAGTTGGTTTGATTGGGGAAGGCTTGGAAGTAGGAGAATCAATAAGGGTAACCTAAAACCCTAGTTAATTAGGCTACAAGGAGGGTTTTTGCATTGAAGGATTGTTTGAGTGTTTGGGGTCATGAGACCTGGAAATCCTTGGTTTGGGAATCTAAGACAATACTTTTTTGAGGTTAGAAGGTTTGGAGTGGAGATCTAGAGGTAGACCCTTTGGAAAAATGGCCTAATTTGAGGCCTAAAACCGTGAAAATCCCAAATTTGAGGTGTTTGGTTTGAAGGATTTGTACTTGGTTTTCTAGTATGTTGAATAAATCTAAAATGGGTACTTGAATCCATGATTTTTTTCTCAGGTGTTTTGGAAAAGTTTTCTCAAAAGCCTGAAAAGCAGGTTTTCCACTACTATAAGGGAAGCTAGTGTTAAAAGGTGAGTTTTGGAGTTTTCATTGAGTCTGTCTTGGAGATTGTATTCAACTGGTTCAATTGTCATTATATGCATGTTGAGGGACTTTGTAAGGGTCTTGGTGAATTTTTGTTGTTGTTTTGCAAGATTGAAGGGTTAAGACCCTTGCGGGTGAGTTGATGCCTATTAGGCTGAAAGCATTGTGAAGAAGAGTTCTTTGTTTTGGAATTGATATTTTCATTGTTGTGAGTGATCTATGCCTTGGCTCTGCATCACAGTGGTATCAGAGCAGGGAGTAGGTCTATTCTCACTTTTTAGGTTGAAGAAGAAGGAGAAGAGGCAAGGTTGACAAGATGCCTCCAAAGAAGAATGATATGGTTAAAGAGATGAAGGAGATGAAAGATAGGAATGCTAAGGAACTTAGAGAGTTGGAAGAGAGAATCATAGCCTTGGAGACAAACAAAATAAGAGAAGTGGAAGAGAGTGAGAAAAAAGAAGAGGAAGATGATGAGTTTGAAGATGTTGAAGAAGAGCTTACTCCAGAGGATCAAAGAATTGCAAAGTTGTTGAAGGCAGTGAAGGATGGAAAGCCTAAGGTAAAAATTGATGTTACTAAGTATGGTGGTAGTTTAAATGATGAAGAAATACTTGTCTGTATTGCTGCATTAGATAATCATTTTGAATGTGAAGAGGTTCCTGAGGAGCAAAGAGTAAAAATTGCAAAGACAAAGTTGCAAGGCCATGCTTTGGTATGGTGGGATTAATTTCAGTCTGAGAGGAGAAAGCAAGGAAATTATAAGATCACATCATGGGACAAGATGATATCCAAAATCAAAGGTAAATTCTTACCCAAGGGTCATGAAGTTCAAATGTTTTAAGAAATTGCAAAGCTTAAGACAAAGAGAAATGGATATTAAGTCTTATACTAAGGAGTTTTATAAATTAAGCTTAAGATCTGGTCATCATGAGAATGAAGATGAAAAAGTTGCAAGATATATGGGTGGTTTAAGATTAAATATACAAGATGAATTGGTTTTGTCTAACCCTAGACCTGTAGAGAAATGTTATTAAATGGCAATTAGGGTAGAGGAGAAAATGAAGAAAAGGCAAGACAAGTAGTTAGAGGTAGAAGTAATGCATCAAGAGGAAGAGGATCCATGCCTAATTAAAATCCAACCAATGATAATCAAGAAGATGCCATGAAAGGTCAAGAGAAATCTGATTTCAGAGGTGGATGGAGAGGTGCAAGAGGCAGATTTGGAGGAGGTAGGAGTTCTAATAATGTGTTTTTAGGTAGATGTTACACTTGCAATGAATTTGTCCATCCATCCTTCAAATGTATTGAGAAGATTGGTGCTTCATCAAGTGGAAGTAAAAGTGATAAAAGGGTACAACTTGTGAAAGAGAATGAATTGGAGAGTACTGGTTCATCAAGTCATCCTGCTAATCCTGAGTTTGGAGAAGCCTTGATGATACACAAGCAAGTATTGAAGACTTCCAAAGAAATGGAGCCATTGCATAGGAAGAGGTTATTCAAAACCACTTGCAAGAGTAAGGGAAAGGTATGTAAAGTTGTGGTTGATTCAGGTTCAATTGAAAACATGATTTCTTGTGAAAAGGTGAATAAGCTAAATTTGAAAAGAATTCCTCATGTTTTTCCTTACAAGGTATCTTGGTTAAGTAATGGTCAATCTTTGTTAGTAAATGAGCAAGCTATTGTAGATTTCTAGATTGGTGAGTATAAAGAAAGTGTTATTTGTGACATTCTACCAATGGATTGTTGCCACATACTCCTTGGAAGACCATGGCAGTATGATAGGTGTGCTATGTATAATGGAAGAGAAAATAGGTATACCATAATGAAAGATGGTCATAAATTTGTTTTAACTCCTTGGGTAGAAGATGAGAAGGGAAAGGCTAAAGTGATCATGTGTGGGGGTAAGGAGCCTCTAAATGTTGTGAAAGAAATCAAAAATTCTGATGCTGTACACAAGTGTAGGTTTGAAAGTGCAGGAACAATAGGTCTAAAGGAAAATACAGAGGTAAAGGAGGTAAGGACAGTGAATTTGCAAGACAATGTGATGGTGGGAAACATTGAGTGTCCTGTGGTCAAGAGTAAAGTTGAGAGACAATCAAATTTTGAAAGTACAGTGAGTGGAAAGGCTGAGAGGACAGTGGTAAAGCAAGTTAATGGGGCAGTCAATCAAGGACAGGAAAGACAAGGCATTAAGGATGGTTACAAGCATGAAGGTGAAAAAGAAGAAAAGACAAATCAAAGAGTTGCTAACACTTGTTTGTATGCAGGTGCAAAACATAGTAAAGAATCTCATCTTGGGCAAGGAAAAGATAAAAGGCTGATTGCGGGTTTGAGAACAGAGAAAAGACAAAATGCTTATAAGAATACATTTCAAGGTATTGGAAGTTCAGGGTAGTTTGCAGATCCTATTTACATGCATCAGTGGAGTGCATTTGGAAACCAATGGAATTTGTGTAATGCTTGGAGGCAGTGGTATCTACACAAACTCATGAGGCTTGAGTTTCTTTTACGGGGGCTGTATGGTGCAGGAGCACCTACACCACAACATCAATATTTGATTATTTGAATTCCTAATAGGTTAATGATAGTGTTTTTGAGTCTTGTGTCATGAATAAGGTCTCAAAAGACCACTTGAAATGTAATGAAACATTTGGAAAGGTCCCTTAGAGGAAGTTGGTTATAGGTTACAAGGTTGATATTATAAGTTTTTACTTATCATTTTGTTTTGTACTTGGATTTTAGTGTTTTAAATAGTCGTTATAAGGAATTTGGGGAAGTTACCCATTGGAGCTTTGTTTCAAAATTTATTTGAAGCCATTTAGAGGCTTGAAATTTGTGGTTGAAGCCAAGTGAATACAATAAACTTTGAAGAATTTATGTTTTATTGTTGTTTTTCACTGTATTTTCAGTATTACCTAATTGTGTGTAGGCTGTACAGGCTTCTAATGCGTTGATTTCTCATTTGAATCTATAGATAGATGCTATAACTTACATTTTGTGTTTTGACAGGGGTTTTTTTAAACTCTTAAGGCTTAAAATCTTCAACAATCTTCTATCGGGTTTTCAAGAGTCCCGAGGGTTTTGAAGCCATTGTAATGCCTTAGTCATCATCCCACCTATCGTCTTAAATTTTAAATTAGTGGTATGATGTTGTGGAATGTAGGGAAAGATAATTTAGGAGCAAGAGGCATGAAATAAAGGTTTCTTGGCTTGAATAATGAAAGAAAGTGCTGAAATAGTGTGTTTTTCCCTTGGAATTTGATGGGTTAGACCTATGAATTGACAAACCCACGTTGTAAATGAAAAAATGAGTGTTCCCTAAGAATTATTGGAGCTATTGAAAGGTGCATATGCAGTTGGTTTGATTGGGGAAGGCTTGGAAGTAGGAGAATGAATAAGGGTACCCTAAAACCCTAGTTAATTAGGCTACAAGGAGGGTTTTTGCATTGAAGGATTGTTTGAGTGTTTGGGGTCATGAGACCTAGAAAATCCTTGGTTTGGGAACCTAATACAAGAATTTTTTGAGGTTAGAAGGTCTGGAGTGGAGATATAGAGGTAGACCCTTTGGAAAAATGGCCTAATTTGAGGCCTAAAACCATGAAGATCCCAAATTTGAGGTGTTTGGTCTAAAGGAGTTGTACTTGGTTTTCTAGTATGTTGAATAACTATGAAATTGGTACTTGAATCCATGATTTTTTTCCCAGGTGTTTTGGAAATTTTTTCTCAAAAGCCTGAATAATAGGTTTTCCACTACTATAAGAAAAGCTAGTGTTAAAGTTTTGGAGTTTTCTTTGAGTCTGTACAGAGATTGTATTCAACTGGTTCAATTGTCATTATATGCATGTTGAGGGCCTTTTTAAGGGTCTTGGTTAATTTTTGTTGTTGTTTTACAAGATTGAAGGGTTAAGACCCTTGAGGGTGAGTTGATGCCTATTAGGTTGAAAGCATTGTGAAGAAGAGTTCTTTGTTTTGGAATTGATATTTTCATTGTTTTGAGTGATCTCCACCTTGGCTCTGCATTAGGAGTAACCATAGACTTGAAGATTCTAGTTTCCATTTGATAGCCATTCAAAGTCCTGTTAGTAATGCTTCATATTCAGTCATGTTATTAGTGCAAGGAAATATTATTCTATATGACTTAGGTATTAAGTCCCCTTGTGGTGTGACAAAGAGGATACCTACTCCTGAACCATGATTTTTGTAAGATCTGTCAAAGTACAGTTTCCATGTGGTAGAGATATCTATTATGAAAATGGATTCATTAGGGAAATCAAACATTACCGGATGATATGCTATTGTTGGAGCATCTAGAATTTGATTAGCTATCACTTGTCCTTTCATTGCTTTATGATCAACATATTTTATATAAAATTCACTTAGGATCATTACCCATTTTTCTAATCATCCTATTAGAGCTACTTTATTGAGTAGATATTTCAAGGGATCTATCCTTGCAACTAGTTTCATTTGATGATTCAACATGTAGTGTTGAATCTTCTGAGTGGTGAAGAAAACTACAAGGCATGCTCATTCAATAGGACTATAATTAAGCTCATACCTCACAAGTGTTCGACTGATATAGTAGATAGCCCATTCTTTTCCATCATTATCAGTTTGTGCTAGCAAGGCTCCTGATACTAATGAGGTTGTTGATATGTATAGTATTAGGTGTCTACCATTGATAGGAGGAATGAGAACTAGAGGAGATAATAAATAATCCTTGATTTATTGGAATGCTTCTTGACAATGATCAGTCCATATGATTGGGAATCCCTTATGAAGCAAGTGCTGAAACAGTTGACACTTATATGCTAATTGGGATATGAACCTTCAAATAGACTACAACCTTCCTTGTAGGGTACGTAACTGGCTTATGTTTTATAATAGAGGTATATCCATGATGTCCTTTACTTTTGTAGGATCAACTTCAATACCTCTGTGAGAGACAATGTATCCTAATAGTTTGTCAGATTGTACCCTGGAAAGGCACATTTTTTTGGATTCAATCTGACCTTGTACTCTTTTAACCATTTGAAAATATTATCCAATAATGTTAAGTGACTATCCCTTGATAATGATTTTGCTAGCAAAGTCATCAACATAGTCATCCATGAACGTATGCATGTAGTCATAAAAAAATATAATCATAACTCTTTGATATATTCTCTAGCATTATTAAGACCAAATCATGATGTTCCAACAATAGGTACTCCAAGTAAAAGTGAAATCTATTTTATGTTGATCCTCAAGGGCAATTCTGATTTGATTATATCCTAAAAAACTATCCATGAGTGATAGCATTGCATATCCCACTGTCAAGTTTACTTTGATGTCAATGTTGGGTAATGGGAAAATCATCTTTAGGAAAATCTTTGTTTAAATCTCTGAAATCTATGCGAACTCTTATTCCACTAGTTGGTTTCATTATGGGTACAAGATTTGATATCCACTTTGTGTAGTTTATGGGATGAATTAAACCAACGTCAAGAAAATTCTTCAATTCCACTTCAACTAAAAGTGTGATCCGGGGGTGCATCTTTCTCAACTTTTTTTTTTAACTAATTTCACATTTTGTAAATCTAACCTTATGATCTCCACTTGGTATTCCTTCTTGGAGTCCCATGAACTCAACTATTTCTTCATCGTTCTCAAATATGTCCAAGCTTAGAGGTCCTTGTTGATCCCAATCTATTAGTTGTGGATAAATGAGGGATAAATCACCATCACTATCATTATAGCCTAAGGAATAAGCGGATATGGTTAGGATCCCAAATTTTTTTGATCCAGGCATGACGACTCATAAATTTGGTCTAAGAAGAGGATAGGTCAATCTCTCAAAATGGTTCAGCTAGGTCATAGTCACTAGAGGATTTACTGGAACCCCATTCCTATTCATTAGAGTCCATTTCGATATGGTAATCCTCAGATGTCTTGATTTCACTAGAAGCATTAACGTTTTTACCCAAAGATAACTTAGTACGAGGAGGACATACTTTTGGTGGCATATACCCTAACCCTGTATTCTTTTGCAACCTAGGAGGAAATAAAGGTTCTATCATTCCATGTTTGTTCAAACCAAGACCACTCTGTCCATCATAACCTTGTTGTTTCATGATCTTGAAACCTTTTTCATATTGCTCAACTAGTATTTGTGAGGAATTGGTTTCTTCTTCATCCTTGTATATCCATGTAGAAATATCTTTACCTATAGTCTCTTTGCTTAGTTCACCCCACTTAGTGAATATGGTAGGAGGATTATGAATGACAACCTTAGGTTCCTTTTGAATAGGATGAGGTTTCCCATAAGATTTTGGTGATGCGGGTAACTTTCCAATGCAAAATAAGCTCTTGATGTTATATTCTCCACATTGTGTGTGAAGGATTTGGAATTTAGGTTCAAAAGGTGTATTGGATGGGATGGATGATTTAGCTAGTGAAGAGGGATCAATTTAATGTGATGAGGTGGAGGAAGAAGCTTACTAATTGATAGGAACTTGATGTTCAATGGTCCCTTTCAAGCTAGTACAATATTGGAAGAGGTCGTGATCACCTAATATAGTAATTTTGGTGCCATTATATGGAAACTTAAGGCATTGGTGGTTCATGGAAGGGAGGACCCTCATAGCATGAATCCATGGGTGACCAAGGAGAAGGTTATACGGTTGGTCCAGATCCAAGACCTAGAATATCATATTCTGAATAGTAGGCTCAATCCTTAAAGGATGTGTGATTATACCTTTGGATGAATGCTCAGTATTGTCATAAGCCTTGATAATGATTTTCTTAGACATATCTATACAAGCTTCAGAGAATCCCAATGTTATGACCAATTTTAAAGTGCATATATTCAAACCTACTCCACCATCTACCAAGACTCGCTCGATTTTGTGTTTATTAACATATACCTCAAGGTGTAATGGATCATTATGATTTGGTCTTTATGCGGGAAGATCTTGCTCGAAAAATGTAACATGATGGGTTGTAGCTAAGTATCCTACCATGGTCTAAAATTGGTTAACATTTAGGTCGATGGGAATAGATGTCTCTTGTAAAGCTTTGTCAAAAATGGCTTTATGCTCAAGGGATATGCAGAACAACTCAAGAATGGATATTTGCACGAGATTTTTTACTAGATGGTCTAGGAGGTTATATTGACTTTTTGGTGGTGGATTTGAAGTGGCCCCTTGCAAGGTCACTTTAGCTCTTTGGGTGGTGACCACACATTCTAGATTTTTCTTGATGGTAATGGTAGAGACATTTTCATCAAAGGCTTGGATTTTATTGATGGTATACTCATATGAGACGTTAGTGTAATTAACATTGTTTGTATTTTTCCCCAAACTGGATGCTTTTCCTTTTCCATGGTCTTGTAGGAGATTCTTGAAAATAGTGTGGTAAAAATTTGTCTTTCCTTGTGAATTATCCACTGATATGTCACCTTGTTCAATAAGATCTTGAATGAGGTCTTTAAGTCTCCAACATGATTTTTTATGTCCCTTTGTCCAATGGTACTCAAAAAAGTAATTGTCATTCCTCCAAGTTGGTTTGAAAATTATTGGTTCATAGGGTTTTACATCTGGTACTTGAATGAAATTTGATTGCAATAGTTTCTTTAGAACTGATTCAATGGGTTCCCCTAGGGGTATATATGTTCATTTAGGCATGTTTTCTTGTGGAGGACCTCTAGGTTGTTGGTTGTTTTGGAATATGTTTGTAGTTTGGTCATGACTTGGTGTTGGTGTTGAATGCTGTGATTCTATTGCTGATGTGGTTGTCATTGATGTCAACACTATTATTATTTGATGTATTGAAGGTTGTATATGTCGAGGATATTGAGAAAATTATAAAATAAAGTATTACAGGTTCCCAGTGGTTCAGTGAAGGTCATGAAGGTGTCTTTTTTTGGACGTTGAAGATCAATTTTTTTGGATTAAAGGGTTTTCTATTGAGTGTATCTAGTTCATCTACTGGAAGTTTCAGAGGTCCGCGTGAAGATCTAATCGTGATATGAACAATTGTGTTCTGACAATATTTCTATGGTCTCTATCAGTGTTCCTAATTGAAGTTTATGTGTTTCTGATAATTTTTGTTGTTGTGGATATTTATCTATTAGTTCTTGTTGCTCGTGGATGCTTTTAGATCATTCTCTATTCTTGTTGTATGTCTGTGTTGATCAGTGTGCTCGTGGTTGAAGATTTTTTTCTCAGTATGTTCAGTTTTTGTGTTCTTGGCCGACATGGTGGTTGTAGCATGTTACAGATCCTTGAAGATTTAAAATTGAATGTTTGGCATGCTCGAGGGTATTGTTTTGGATTGCATCATGGTATTGGCCAATGGTGTTTGATCCACATTGAAAATTTATTTGTAAATTTGGACCGACATTGAAAATATGTTTTATATTTCTGGCCGACTAAGTTGATGTAATTTCATGTTGCAGATATATAAGAGCGATTGTTTGAGAAAAGTTAGTGTGTGCATAAGAGTGAATGTATGCCAGAGAAAGTGCAGATGTGTGAATAGCGTTCTAATCATTTGATTGTAGAGCAGAGTGAGAAGAAGTTTGAGCGAAATGTGAAGAAGGTTTTTTGTGCTTAATTAGAATTGTAATTAGGCTTTTGAAGAAGCTATTTTCTCAGTTCATAATTCAAATGGTTTTAATGTAAATCTTTCTTGGGCAATGAGCCCTCTTGTAATTGAGCAGTGAGCTCTAGGCAGTGTTCCTGAATGTATGTCCATTCCATTATTTCTCATTATACTTTTAACAGGGTATAATATTGTGGACTAACATCCACCATGGTTTTTCCCCTAACAGGGTTTCCACATAAAAATCTTGGTGTTCTCTTTGTTTTTGATGTGTTGATTGTTTATGGTTTATTGTTCATTCATCAGATCTAAGATTAAATAAAGTACAGTTGGAAAAGTTTAAATATTCTAGGACAACTGATTCACCCCCCCTCTCAGTTGTTTGTCCTTGTTTTTCCAATAGTTGGATTATTTTTTGTGGAAGGACCTTTGAGGTGAATGGTGAGGTAATCCTTGTTAACCATTTTAGCATCAACTACCCCATAATTGGTGACATTTTTGTTTCTAGACCAAAATTTACCTTTGTCATTGGGATTGTTTTAGTTTTCTTTGAAGATCTTGACCAATCCTTTCACAACAAGAGCTTTCTTAATGGAGACTCCCTTTTTATTGATATCCTTAAATGTGCTACAACAATGGATTTGATGTTGGTGCATTAATTTTGTGTTGAGGTTTTCCAGAAAGATAGGGACCAACTATTTATCAAGTATGTGACAAGGAAATTTGGTAGCCATATTTCACCATCTTTGAAAGAATGAAATGACTCCCCTTCTTTTTGTTTGGTCATGCATAATTTCGCAAGGGTCATGTCACTTTCAATGTTATAAGCAAAGTGTGTGATAAAATTGTCAGCTAGTTCATTCCATATTCTTATCCTAGGAGGTAAGTGTGTGAACCACTCTAGAGCCTGCCATGAAAGGCTACATGGGAATAATCTCATTATGTACGTAGGCTCAAAAGTGATGTCCATACAAGCAATTTTAAACTCTCTCACATGTTCTATTGGATCCCCTTTCCCTTTGTATTCGTTGAAGCTGGGCACGCTAAAGTGTGGAGGGAAAGGTGTCATGTATATGCTTTCATCAAAGGGATAAGGTCATAGTTCTTCCATTGAGTATGTTTTCTTTGTCCCACTCGCATGTTTTCCATTTGTTGTTGCATTGCTTGGATTTGTTGCATCAAAGTTTCCATGGGTGATGGTGGCATGTTTAGTTGACTTTACATGAGAGGGTTGTTGTTAGTATTAAGTGTGTTGAGTTGTGTCATAATGGATTTTTGTTTTGAAAGTTAGATGTAAATTTTGGTTCCAGGTTGATGTTTTATTGAGAAGGATTCAAATTTCCTTGCAAGAAGTGCGATGTAAACAAGGTGTTGGTGTTGGTATGGTGTTGTGGTGAAGTTTGATTGGTGTTTTGGTGTTGTGGTATGAAGTTGAGGTTTGGATTGACATGTTGTGATAAGGGTTTGTTGGTGTTTAGGTTTGACCCAAAAGACATGTTTGTGTTTGGTGTAGTGTTGGTTGTTTGGGTTTTCACTCTTGGTGTGGTCATATAAATCCTTCTTGTCTTGTTTGGTGAGTTTGGATTTAGATTTGTGTTTGTATTGGTTGACGATGCAGTGTTTTGGGTGGATATTGTGGAAATGGATTTGCAAAATTCATACCCATCGTGCTATAGGATGAACCAAATGGATTGGAAAATGTGGGACTTGGTCCTCGAGATGTTGCATGTGTTCTTTTGGTCCCAAATGTTGGAGTAGGGGGAATGTGTGTAGTTGTCACATTATGTGTAGTTCCCCCAAGAGGCATACTAGTGTGTATTTTTTGTGAGGAAGGATGACCTTGTGAAAATGTGTTATGACCTTGACCTAAGTGAGTTTATGTTTGTGTTGTTCCCTCTACAATTGTGGTAGTGTAAAAACCAAAGGGAAGCTTGGTACCATTTTGAGAAAATGCTAGAAATTATTTATCAGGATTCGCTTTGACCATCTCTTCTACGATACACACTATCTTAGGATCTTAGGGAGCTTGTTCAATCTCTTCGGGGGTTAGAATTTGGTTAACCTCATTCAATGTAAGGTTGGAACAGATATTTGGAACTTCATCTTGTGATATTTGAGGTTGGTTTGAGGATGACCCAAAGTTCATGGTGCTTGTTGGATTAAAATTGGGGTCATATGAGGAATCCATGTATTTTCGTTTCCTTTGTGATCTAGTGAAGACCATGTAAGACTCGTGACTTGTGGATTTTGAGACTTTTAGAATGCATGCAACTAAGGATGAAGATGCAAACTAAGGAAATGGAAGATGACAATGACACTATGCTATGTTTTTGGGATTTTGGAATATAAGAATGTAAGGTGGAAATGCAACTATGACTATGTTTGGTATGAAAAATGACAAATGAGACTATGACTATGCCTATGCTTGGATGGGATAGAAGATGGTAATGGGACTAAGACTATGACTATGCTTGGATTTGGATATGCAATTTTGAACCTTAAAAGGGGATGCTAAGAAAACTATGATGAACCAAAGTAACAAATCTAAATGTTAAGACCTCAAGAGGATAAAAAAAAAATGATGCTGATTGTGATTGGATGAAAGGCGAGCCTAAACTAGAGACATGATTTGTAGAACCAACCTAAGGATAAGATAAATGAAATATGATAAGGTCAAGACATCTAAATATGATACTATGATTTTCTCAATAGTATGATAAGCCTCCTAATATTAAGACTCAAAAGATGGTGATGGGATGAGGTAGAATGTGATGTATTCAAACTAGGACGATGAAAGCTAACCTAAGGTAAATGATGTAATGCAATGAATGAATTGACTGAACCTAAACAAGTCTTAGATTGAATATACAATCATTTTCTGTAAGGAAACTAAAAGTTGGATGTACAAATATTTCCCCAAATTTTTCAATTTTAATAGATGCAGCGTTTTGAACCATAGATGTAGTGCAAAACCAGTTAATTGTGGTGCAAGACTGGTCAATTGTGGCGCATAGATAAATGCGAGTTTTTGGATTCCTAGGGATTTTTGATAGTTGCATCGTTTTAATTGAAAATTACAGTGTATCATCTAATGATTACAGTGTTCTACTTTTTGGCCTTGTAACAAACCCCATGTTCACATTTCGCTTTTGTATTTTCTTGATGGATTTTGACAACTATATATTTTATATTTGTACTATTTGACATATCATTATTTTGTATTTACACCTGTGAGGTGTAATTCCAAGACTGCTATGCTGTTGACATGATTATTGTTTATGCTTGATTTCATGCTTACATGATTAGATGTTATCATTACTTTTGTATGATTAAGGAAAGGAAAGGGATCATGTCGTAACACTCGTATCTGTGAGGCTTACGATATCATGAACCTCTTCCTGATGATTGATGTTGCTTCGACTATATGATATATGTATATGCACATGTACTTTGATGTGTGATCGAAATGATGCAGGTACTGGGTATCGACTCCATCTAGATTCATAGGCCTGAGCCTAATCTCATTCCACGATGGTGGTTATTGGAGATAGTCACATACCAAATGTTCCCTAGCCTATCCCACTATACCCTATTAGTGTAGTGTTTCCGTGATGTGTGTTTAACCTCCGGTTACCTAGCGGTAACGTCCAGATTGCCTTCTAGTCTTATGTAGTTTGCCAATATTGATTGTTGAGGTATTTTCATTATGAGGTTAATAAAATTTTTATGGTGATTTAATGGTTCCTCTTTCAGATTTCATTGTGGTTCATTATTGGTCCTATGGTGATTTAAGGATTTAAATTATTATTATTTTTATGTGTAATAGAGAATGTTGTATATTTAGTGATTTTAATTAATTGATTTAGAGAGCTATAATAGTTTATTTAATTGAATGTTTTATTTCATATATTGTTTTGAGAGTTTATAAAAATGGAAATAAGTTTTGATATTGTATTGATTTAAATTGTTATTTTAAATGTGATTTTTTTTTTAGGAGTTTAGTTAAAAAGAAAAAGGGTAGTTTGGTCATTCATATTTTTTTTGGAACCATTCTGGGAAGAAAAGAAAACTAAAAGAAAATATGATTGTTTTGAGAGAGAGAAACCTCACGGTTGGGAATGGAAGCTTGGTAGTAAGATCTGGTTATATTAGAGGGATTTTTGTGGGCAGTGAATCCTACTGTTCAATGTAGCATTGTTGTCCTGTTGCTCTATTTTGGAATCTAGCCGTGCCTTGCAAACAAAGCATTTCTTCATTTCAAATTTGGACAAAATTAAACGTATTCTTCTGTTTATTCCTTGAATTTCCGAGTTTGAAATGTATGTGTGTTTAAATGTGTTGGGAGTCTTGACTACTTTGGGTGTTGTCATGGAATATTGGTTTTGAGATTTCTTTTCAGTCTGGTCATTGCATTTATATTAGGGAAAAACTAAGATTGTTCTAAGCATGTTCAAATCTCCTATTTTAAACTCAAATCCAACTGTGGAATTCAACTTGAAAAAACATAATCTAAACTAGGTCGATGGTAGATTTAGTTTAAAGTGGCTCTCACAATTTGCATTTTCTAATTGTTAATTTGGGGGTAGAAAAAAATAAGTTTTTTTTTAACCTAGCCCTCAAAATCCTGTTATAAACTTGAAACCAAATATGAAATTCAACTGGAAACACTGAAATATCAACTGAGTTGGAGTAAAAAATGAATTCTGGACACTTTCATTTTTGGTCAAAATTTGTGCCAGCTTGGTAAAACATATTTTTTTAATCCAACACCTTAACCACTTGTCACAACTGCAAACTAAAGGTGGATTCCATGTAGAAACACCCATATATCAACTGGGTTGAAGTCAGAATTCAATTCTGGACACTTCAATTTTTGGGAAAAATATGCCCTGCTAGTGTAACCTGTCGCCCCATTAATCTCCCTTTTTTATTATTATTCTCAAATTTCTTGAGCAATTTGTATTGCTAGTGTTTGAAATCAATTTGGAAGTTGTTTAATTGCACTTTTTTTTATCTTGAATTTGGTTTTTGTTTCCTCTTTTTAGCCTAGTAAAATCCATTTGTAATTTGGGGCAAAACAAAGCATTTCCTTATCAGCTTGAAAACCCATGCTCTTAAACTTAATTTTAAATGTGGTACTCAACTAGAAATTCCAAATTACGAACTGGGTTCTGATCGAATTTCAGATCTGGGCACTTTTTATTTTGAGCATGTTTATTCTACTGGAACCCTGTCACCAACATTGTTATTTATTAAGTGTTGTCATTATATGCTTGTGCGTTTTTTTAATTCCTTGTCATACTGCTACAAGAAGCCTGTAGGAAACAACATGAAGATGAATCTCTTATTGCAGCAGTGGAGTAGTTTTAATTAATGATGAAATATGGATTGTTTTAATTTTTTTTAAAAGATGGAATTTGTTCTTGCTTGGCTGATTTGATTATTTAAATAGCGATTTTTACTTGAATTGTTTTAATTTGGTTTTTTATACCTTGTTTGGTTAAATGAGATGAGCTTAGGTCTTGGTAATTAGAGTGCTCTTATGGAGTGGCTCTCTATGGTCCCAGGGCCCGCAAGTGGTTGCCATGGGAACTTGTAGCAGAGTTATAGTAAACAAGTGATAATTAAATAAAGATAATGGGGTTAAACACTAATAAGATTATGAGTCCTCATGCATGGCCTTGAGCGCTTGTAAAGGCTAAGGATTCACTCGAGAAGGCCTATCCATTTGCGGGGCATCGAGTTATCTGTTTGCGAGGCATTGATTTGGGCATGATTGAGTCTCCTCGTTTGTATGAGAGGTGTACTTGATTTCGTGTGGTGCCATCCCTTCGAGGATGCATGATGAAACTCCATCCGATCTACAATCTAGTACCTAGTACCTTAGTAGTCATGAGTATTACTTGACATGTTATTGGATGAGCATCTCCATGTTGTGACATTGGCTTTATGCATTGTATTCCGTGTTTGCTCCATGACTGATGTGAGTGTTGGCCATATATTACCCTTGCCTTGTTACTCATGTTTGGGCCTTATGACTACCTCTAAGCACCGTGGGGTGGTCTCTTATGAGTCCACATGGTTGGGAGGCATTGCCACCGCCATTAGGGACCGGTGTACAGGTTATTGGAGCACCAGTTGGAGATGTTCTTTCTTGTACTTATTTTATCAGTTGATGTATCTTATTCATGGCTATGCCATTGTACTCATGTATATTCCTTTATGTATATTGTACTTTCTTGTGAGAGAAGATGTAATCATATAATTTAATGAGAAGAAATGTGTTGTTTTTATATTTGGCTTACAATTTTTTGGTGTTGGTATCAAAATCGCTTGTACTATGATGATCATTATGAATTTATGTTTAAAAGTGGAAATGGGTATTAGGAACATTAAAATTGGTGTTTAAAATGAATGTAGTTTTAGCAATGTTTCACTGGAGGGTGAATTAGTCCTCTTCTTTGGGTTGTACATTCAACCATACTTGGCCATGAATGTTGTCGATATATCGAATCGACAATTGTATTATGTGTATGTTATCACTTCATGTTCAAAAAAAAATATCTTGTCCTCTTTCTGCTCTTACCCTTCAGGGTTACATAGTGGGATGTTACATCTAGTATTAGAGCCCATGTTCACACACTGGGAGCTCTGGCGTACTTGAGCCTTCTATGTTATGTTGTGTTTGGCATGTGTGGCGTGAGCTTGTTATATTTCTTTCCATAGTCTTGTTGTTATGTTTTCATGTCTTAGTATGGTGTATAGATCGTCCTTGGATTGATCTATTTTGATGTGCTCTTTGTTTCCTTTAGGATGCCTCGTAGGGGTAGAGCCAGTGGCAGAGTTAGAGGTAGAGCCACTGTTCCTCATCGTAGCACTCGACGTAATGTCAATTAGGGTAATTAGGGTGAGCATCAGGAGGAACATCGTGTTGAGAACCAAGTCGAAGGGCTCGAGGGTGCTCAGGTTTTAGCTCTTTTATAGCAGATTATTGACCGATTAGGACCTCATCAAGAGGTATCTCATGAGGAGGAGTCACACAATTCTCGTCAAGATGGTTAGGATGCTAGAGCTAAGTGTGAGCATTCTCATAGTTTGGTCAATCAAGAGCTAATGTTGTGAGGGATAAGGTGGATGGAGACAGTATTGCTGCAAGTCACATGAGGGATCTCCTTAGAGCTCATCCCCCTACTTTGATGGTTTTGGTATAGGTATCGAGGTAGAGACTTGGTTGATCGATCTCGATCGATGATTTTCTATGCATCCTTATAGTAGCAATACTAGAGCTTTATGTGCCATTATACATCTCAGAGGTTTTGTGTCTACATGGTGGAGAGTAGAGGAGCAAAAGCTTCACCTAGACATTGCTTCCGTTTCTTGGGGACTATTCTTAGAGAGGTTCCATGCATGATTTATTTTAGACCTACCGGAAGAGACGTGCTGATAAGTTACATGAGCTTCGTTAGTTGAATATGATGGTAGATTAGTATGAGCACCACTTCTTTGAGCTTAAGTAGTATGCTAGCATTTTTTATGGCGAGCCGATGTTAGTGCAACATTTCATCAGGGGCTTGAATTCCTGTATCAGTGGTGGTGTCTGTGTGTTTTAGTCGAAAACCTTAGAGATCACCGTGGAGAAGGAAAGGTTGATAGAGGAGAATTTGGCTAGAGGCTTTGGTGGTCAGGCAGGTGTTCATATTGGTAGTGCCCCTCCTTCAGGATCAGTTGCTCGGGGTACATAGTCTTAGGGAGCTCGACCATCTAGATCTCAATCTGCACCTTCTAGATTCGGTCAGTGACAGAGGCATAGGTTTGCTCTGTCTCAATAGAGTGGGAAGAGTCCTGGTACTTTGTTTTATAGAGATCGTCCACATCATCGTTCTCATAGTAGACAACAGAGTGGTCCGATGTAGAGTTCTCAAAGTGCACAATAGAGTTCTAGAGGTGGTGGATCCCTACAGTCGTGTGCACTATTTTTGGACTGAGGTTTTGGTAGAGTTGGTTGTTTTGCTCTTGGGCAGCATGGTCATATAGCTATTCATTGTCCTCAGAGATCAGTGGCTGGAGGTAGTCAAAGATAGGCTACTTCGAAGCTTACAGTAGGTGATGTTGGTAGATCACATAGAGTTTTTGCAGTGGTTGATAACTGTTAGGCTGAGCATCAAGGCACTGTGATTGAGTATTTAGGTGTGTTATGTGGGATTACCACATCTATCTTGTTTGATTCAAGAGATTCAAATTCTTTTATTTCTCCTTCTCTCAGAGAATTGTGGACTACTGGTGGCAAGGAAAGATGTTGGTTGGCAAGTTGAGTTAGCTACTAGAGCCAAGGTGGCTGTAGACTCCCTTGTTCCTGGTTGTGTGTTGGATTTGGGAACCTTCACTACCACAGTGGATTTGTGTGTGTTGCCTTTGGGGTCCTACGGGATTGTTTTAGGCATGGTTTGGTTGGAGACCCAACTAGCCAGTGTAGATTTTCGGTGTAAGTTGGTTCAGTATGTAGACGATGTTGGAGAGCGTGTTGAGTTAGTTGGGGTCCAGAGACCCATTTCTCTTCATGTGATTTCAACTATGCAGCTGAAGCGTGCCTTGCAGAAAGGTTGTTAAATGTTCACTATCTTAGTTAGCGATCTTCGAGGGT
Source organism: Sequoia sempervirens (assembly GCA_007258455.2). NCBI lineage: Eukaryota > Viridiplantae > Streptophyta > Pinopsida > Cupressales > Cupressaceae > Sequoia > Sequoia sempervirens. The sequence continues at coordinate 655,477,705 of VDFB02270651.1, read as the reverse complement.
GGGATTCAAGAGGTATCTCTTGATGACCATCCTCTTCTTCAGGAGTTTGTGGATGTCTTCCTGAGTGCTATTCCAGGTGTGTTGCCTAAGCGCGACGTAGAATTCCATATTGATCTCATCCTTGGAGTGGGACCTATCTCTTGGGCACCATATCGTATGACTACTCAGGAGTTGAGTGAGTTGTGGTTGTAGTTAGAGGAGTTACTAGAGAAGGGTTTCATTCATCCTAGTGTATCCCCTTGGGGAGAAGCTGTCATCTTCATGAACAAGGACAAATCTCTTCACTTGTATATTGATTATTGCCAGTTGAACAAAGTGATGGTGAAGAATCATTACCCATTGCCTCAGATAGACGATTTATTTGATCAAATGAGGGGAGCCAAGGTGTTCTCCAAGATAGATCTAAAGTCAAGATATCATCAACTCGCATTCATGAGGCAGGCATTCATTGGACGACATTTCGTACATGCTATGGGCATTATGAGTTCACTATTGTCCCTTTCGGGTTGACTAATGCTCCATCAATTTTCATGAGTTTGATGAATGAGGTGTTTCACACCTATCTTGAACGGTTTGTTTCCGTGTTCCTTGATGATATTTTGATTTATTTGAGGACTATGGAGGAGCATGAAGGCCATTTGTGACAAGTGTTGCAGTGCTTCTGAGATAATTAGTTGTTGGACAATTTGGCCAAGTGTGAGTTCTTCCAGACTAAGGTGAGATATTTGGACCATATCATCTTAGGAGAGGGTATCTCAGTGGATCCTTCTAAGATTCAGGCCATTTTGGATTGGCTAGCACCAAAAAATATGGCTAAGGTTCATAGTTTCATGGGATTGGCAGGTTACTATTGCCGATTTGTGAGAGATTTCTCTTGGGTAGCCCATCCCATCACTTCTCTTTAGAGCAAAGGGAAGATGTTTGTGTGTTAAGATCATTTCGAATCGACTTTTCAGGCTTTTAAGGAGTAGTTGACTAGTGCACCTATCTTGGTAGTGCCAGATCCTACAAGAGATTTTGTAGTGTGTATTGATGCTTCGTTGGAGGGTGTGTGGGCAGTTCTTATGTAGGAGGAACGAGTGATTGCATATGAGTCCTTTAAGCTCAAGGATCATAAGCTGAACTACCCCACTCACAATTTGGAGTTAGTGGCTATTGTCCATGCACTTGTGCATTGGAGACATTTCCTCTTGGGACATTGGTTTGAGTTGCATAGTGATAATCACAATTTGTAGTATATCTTCACTCACTTGCATTTGAATGCTCGACAACGATGTTGGATGGAGTTCCTTTGTGAGTATGAATTTAAGGTTCGCTATATCTAGGGTAAGGAGAATGTTGTTACAGATGCCTTGAGCAGGAGGAGAGATGAAATCTCAAATTTGTCCCTTGGAGTGGATTTGCGGAGCTGTATTTTGGAGTCACTTCCTAGTGATACTTGGTATTAGGAGGTGAGAGTGGAGATTGAGTCTAGGAGAGTCCTTGAGGGTAGGTTTGCAGGTTTCTCCCTTGAGCCTGATATAATTTTGTGGCATTTTGGTTGTATTTATGTTCTGGATTTTGGTGATCTTCGTTCCTTAGTTTTGTAAGAGACCCATTGTGCACCCTATTCAGCTCATCCAGGTGTCACAAAGATGCATGCCGATCTTCGACAGTTGTATCATTGGATAGGTTTGTGGTGAGATATTGTTGATTTTGTGGCTCGGTGTCTTGAGTGCTAGCAGGTGAAGGCAGAACACCAGCACCCAGGAGGATTGTTGCAACCTCATTCCATCCATGGATGGAAGTGGGTTACAATATCTCTTGATTTCATAGTGAGGCTATCTATGTCTTCATGTAATCATGAT
>VDFB02270651.1:655458250-655475758 GCA_007258455.2 Sequoia sempervirens | reverse complement strand
CTTAGTTGCAAGTCTTTCGTGGTCATCTATATAGTCGGTGGGTCAGAAGTTTTGACAACTTTGAAACTTCATACTTTGGTTCTAAGCTTTTAAGTTTCAGTGACCACGCGACATTATGGACCACTACCGTTCGATGAATTTTCGATGGATGGCTATAGTTGCTATAGCTTTAATGAAACAAGATTTGTAATGATTTCATATTGTTTGAGTGGCACTAGTAGTCCTGACTGGAGTCTAGTGATTTTGACAGCTTGTCAAATTGAGGTACAATTTGCATGTAGCCAGACGTCAATCAAATTAAAGATTTTAATTTTTAATTGTACATGTAATTCTTAAGATACACAAATTGACAAAGTTGGTTTTTTGGTTTGCGCGAATCAGGCTGGTAGCTGCACTAGTGGCCCATAATTTATTAAATAGGGTAGGTAATAGTTATAGTAATAATTGTGACATAGTAATTCAATTGTAATAAAATAAATGGTTATAAATTTACAGTAAAGAGTTATTCAAATAATTTTTTTTTCCTTTCAGAAATTAAGTATTAATTGCATGCAAAGGTGGAGTAATTAGCCATTTATCACATTCCATTTGCAAAATTCGAAGTAGTGGTAGAAAATCCCATAAAGGTGAGTTGTGGGCAAGGATTAAAATGGAAATGCCGCTTGCGTTGGACATGGAGAAGCAATTGCAAGCCTTTAGAGGGGAAATAATCGATAAACGACTGTAGGGACTAATGAATTCAACCCATCCACTCATTCTCTGGGCAACCAAGTAGGTGGTTGGGCCGGAATTTCTAAAGGCTTATCACAGAGCCAAAACAAATACAAAGATTCTGGCAATGTTCTTAGCAGTCCTTTTGCATATGGGAGTCTCGAAAGAGATAAGCAAAAGATTGACCCAAATGGTCTTCGTGCACACATTTTTGGGCAACATTGACATGGCACTAGATAATGTGGATGAGAATCGGAAAATCCCCATGCCATAGAACTACTACATGATGTGGATGAGAGGGAGAGAGGTAATGAAGTTTCCTTTGGTTTGAACCATCGGCCCAAAAGGATTTGAAAAATTGTGGGTAGAAAGGGACCGTAGCATTTTCTTTCTCCTCAGGGCAACAAAGCTGACGACCAATCTCTAGCGTGGGTGGGAAATGAGATACGTGAAGGACGAAGGTCTGGCAGAGGAAATTGTAGTGGGTGATGATGATAATTGGGACCTTGGAGATGGGGAAGAATGGCTTGTGAATGATCCCAGGGACCCGAAGGAAAAGACCAAAAGCCCAACACACTAGAAATGTGGAGCAAACTGCCTAGTGATTGCAAATTGCAAGGCGTACCTGAAATGCATGGAGTCAAAGGATGATGATGATGAAGAGGATGATGATGAATGATAAAGTCCGGTTGGGTATGATTTCATCTTTCTGTTGTTGAATATAAATAGTAACAGTAATTGGGTAATTGAGTCAGTCCTGAGTCTTGGAGTGCCTATACTTAAATTCAAACCAATTTTGTAATGAATTATGTAATGCATGAAAATATAGGTGGGCTAGTTGATCAGGGAAGGTCACTTGACAAAGAAGGCCTTCAAGGTGGTTTTTTGAAAAACAGATACTCATGTAATCCTTTTTTGATAATCAATACAGGGTGCTACCCCTAGCAAAAAAAAAAATTGCATGCAGATTTAATAAAGTAAATGGTTGTGTTGTTAATTTGACATTGTAATTCCTTTTATTAAGTCCTTTGCAACATTAAGTGTTACTGTACTATTAATGGTTGTGCTATTATTATATTAACGTGACATTGTAATTCCTTTTATTAAGTCCTTTGCAATTGCAACGTTAAGTGTTATTGTGCTTAGTGCTATTAATGGTTAAAAGTAAAAAAAAATTAAAACACATGTTTAATATTAATATCATAAATTACTCAATGGTTCGATAGAACATTTGATGTGTCATTGTAGACTCAACTTCAAGGGAGCAAAGAAATCTTAGTCGCTAGGCCTCTGAGTTTTATAACCATTTGACATGTCGCATTGTTGCGGAGTTCTAAATTTTCATAACTACCTGATTCCCCAACTTGGTTCACTTTGTTGAGTAACTTAAGTTCATGCATGTGCAACCTTTGAGTTACAGTGTGTGGATTTAGTCGAATTCGATGGGTCAGAGGTTTTGAAAACATTGAAACTTTAGACTTTGGTTTTGAGGTTCCAAGTTTCAGTGACCACACGACATGATGGACATCTCAGTGAACGTTATGTATGGAATGAACTTGAGTTGTCTTTTCAGGAATTTCCAAAAGCATACATGTTTAAAGGCTATCTTTTCGAGGTATGAAATTGAATGTTGCATTTAAAGCACGTCCTGTCAACAATAACGACATATGTAGGTGGCGTAGTTTTTCTCAGACATTTAGCCTGCATTCTTGTTTTACTCCACATTGATTGCACGTCTTGTCATTTTATATGGCTTGCCCTTGAAGGTGGCATACTTTTTCTCAAACATTGCCTTTCAAAGGCGTCGTCATCTGACATCTCATTGAACGCTATGTACGGAATGAACTTGAGTTGTCTTTTTAGGAATTTCCAAAAGCATGCAGGTTTAAAGGCTATCTTTTCGAGGTATGAAATTGAATGCCACATTTAAAGCACATCCTATCAACAATAACAACATACGTGGGTGAAGTATTTTTTCTCAGACATTCAAGCATACATGTTGTTGCTATTTCTTCAGGAATTCAAGCATCTCATTAGGCATAGTGAGCTCATGCAGGCTGAAATTGAAAATCGTTGGCTCGATGTGAGGGATACGGAGCTAGGACATTTTAAATTGGAAGAATTTTGGGCACGTCTGGACAGTAAAGAAAAATCTGCTATAGATGTGAAGGTGTTCGAAAGTGGACTAGCTCAGGCTGGAGGTTTTCCAGAAGCAATGTTGAGAGTTGACCTAATTGTTGCATGTGCGAGAAGATACATTCCTGAAACCCAGGAAATCAAGGCCACGGACGTAACTATTGTAGCTAAAAAAATTCCTGAGGTCATTTCTCAAGCATTGGGAATTCCAGAGAAGGTACCCATAAAGGAGATGTCTATTGTAATAGCTAATGAATATTTTAGGACTAATGAAACCTGGTGTAAAAATTCTATGGCCAAAGGATTGTTAAAATCAGAGAAGAAAGGTAAGTCTCAATTGCCCAATAAACTTAAGAGGGCACATTTTAAAGAAGAAATTGTTGATGTTATTGCTTTACTTCATCGTATCGTTGGGAATGCACAAGTTGAATTATTTGAAGATTGGATGTGTCAGTTCAGTTTAGTTATTTGTGATGATAATGTGTTTATCGATTGGGCCGAGATAATTTTCTTTCACTTGCATGAGCAATTAGTTAACTTTCAGAAGACTACTACCTTTCATTTGTGTTCTTGTTTGATATATATCATTGCTAGTCAAAGAACTTATTGGCCAGGGTTGAAACCACAAGTACCACCAAGTCCTGGCATGCCTATGTATAAGTGTTATGCCCAACTTACAGGTAGGTTGGGATGGGAGAATATTGTCTTGTTAATGATGCCTTTTTAATGGAAGTTGCGAGAAAGTTGGATGGAAACCCTGAAATGTATTTTCCCCTGAATCAAAATCTATGGTGTTGAATTTTGGAAGTTTTTATATCCAGTTTGATAGTTTTTCTTATTTGAGAATTGGAGGTTATGAGAAGGCTCCACTTAAATTGCCTAAGTACCCTGAGGATTTACTGGTATTTTTGGAGGTCTGCAAACAAATGGCCATAGTAAATATAAAATACATGAATATGGGAAAGCGAGGGTATACCTTCCCGTTAGTTACTCATTCTTTCTCTTGCAAAATTAACCAGATGGCTAGGAATGTTGAAATGATTCTCAAAGAATACAATCTCCAGTACTTTTTTGTAAGAACTAATTTTGACAGCAAGGGCTTTGTGAGAAAAAATTTGTATGCCTCCGGCTCATATCAACACGAACCTTCAATCGAAGATTTCTGGGAAGATTGTGCCGATGAAAATGAAGTTTTCAGAAGGGACCATATGAGGTTAACCCTTGAGCAGATAAAAAAATCCGGTCTCTCTTTCCAAATTCCTGAAAATGTGTCTGAAGATTCGATGGCTCTTGATCCTGAATACAAGAAGTTGCCTAATAAATCACATCCCAGAGTTGACTGGGATAAAGATGAAGCTTTATATATGAGTAAATAGGCCAAACTAGTACTCAAAAGGACTGAGGATTAGTTGGAGGGAAAATTGCATAGGGTTGTTGGTTCTGTTCATGAACCAAAATCATCCCAAAAAAATGAGCAAGGATCTAGCCAAGTAGTCCCTGGAGGTACATCATCGGTGAGGATAGTCATCAAGTCTTCTAGCACCAATTCACAATATGGGGGTGATGGTCAAAAGCCGGAGAAAACAATTAAATCAAAATCAATATGTGAACAAGACAACCCATCCAACCCTGCTCTTGAAAAAGAAAAATGTCCAAACAAAACCTGTGTCAGAAGATTCAGAGAGCATCTTTAAGCATATTGTTCAAGATAGTACTTTCCCGCCCTTGTCTGAAGAATCTTCTCAATCTCCTCCTATAGAAAACATATCAATTATTCCTAGCGAGTCTAGAGAGGTTTTTCAAAGTGATAAAGCCCCTAGTCTAATAGAAAACTCTCCAATATGGTTGAGGAAAGCGGTAGAAAAGAAGAGGAAATACACTCCTACAACATCCGTTGGGGCTGGAGTAGACACAGTGACAAAATTACTCCAATCTTCCTTAGGGCCCAAGAAAGCCCATAAAATGTCAAGAATTTTGAATGATGTTGTCTCTGGTAATCAGGTGTTAGAAATTGCAAAACCTTTAAAAGATGTAGATGATGATGAGATAACCACGGATGATTATAAAATCATACATGTTGACATGGGTCCCAAAACACTTGAAGGTGATGTATATCATGCCAGTTACTCAGTCAATGCTTTAGCCAAGCGGGTAAAAGAAGAAAGGAAAGAAAGGGTAAAATTGCAATCTCAAATTTTGGATTTCAAAAACTTTATCTCTTCCATCAATGTTTCTCCCTTTTTGTATACTGAGGCTTCTAGTTCCCAAGAAAGAGTTATTGATGAGTTTATGATGCAGTTGATTAAGAAAAATATAAATTATTCCAAGGCTGCTAGTGAGTGGATTGAAGAATTGTCTCAGGAAGCTATATTTTTTATTCTAGTAAATCTGTGATTTCCTACACTAACATTGTTGATAAAAGAAAAGGATTAATAGCAGAACTGCAACAGATTAGAAATGATCAAACCAAGCTGTATGTAGTTTCGGAAGAAATGAAAGAGTTAATTTCCATGGATCGATTGAAGTTGGTAAATGAACAGATTGTTAGTGATCCAAAGGAATTAGATCCTTCATGGCTTGATTCACTTAAATGGAAACTAAACATATATGATTACCTGGTAAAGGAAATCACAGATGTGTTGGAGAAGTATTTGGATATGTTAGGAGAAATCAAGGGGAACTTTCATGATCTGTAGGTGAAGATAACAGATGATTTTGATGAGAGAATTATGGACACAAAAGAAATATGCTCAAATTTTAGAGAAGTCTTCAACAAAGAAGTAGCACATCCTGCTATAATGACTAAAAAATATTTCTCAAAGCTTGGGAGGCTGGAGCTTTATCTCAAAAATTTTAAAGTTGAAGTAGAAAGGAAGTTTGACACACTGAACGAGTCTGAAGTTGCTCTCAAAAAATGGAGAACTAGGCTTCAGATCACATTGACACCAGGTAGCAAGGAGATTTTTTCAATCATTACCAGGTACAGGGAATATAAAGCCAAAATGAAGATGCAGGAGAATTTGTTGCAACAAGGAGAGAACGAGGAGCTGGAAGCTGATGAAGTTGAAGCAGTTGGGAATGATGCATAGTTTATTTTTAGCATTTTCATATACTTTCTTTAAATTTGGCACTTTTAAGTTAATGACTTCTTTTAATTTTCAGTACAGTTACTTTCAAGAAACCATTACCAAAGACATTGGCTATGTTTAAATATTGGTTCGACTGATGTGATTAGGATTTTTTGAGTAAACTTTGATTTACTCATTAGGGAAAACTCTGTTATTTTGATATAGAAGACATTGGTGGAGTTTATGCATGCATAATCTTTGAGTTATGGTGTATAGATTTATTTTGTTTATACTAAATGTTTGCTAGTGTGATATCTATTATTGGGATGACAGATGATATAATTTTTCTATATTTTTGTGGTGTTATTATCTGTGAATAATTTTTTTGCAAAGTGTAGTGATATTGGTTTAGTTGTTATCTTTCTTTCAGAAGCTCTATTTCTATTTACATAAGATTGATAGATTTTTGGATAGTTTCATTGTTGTGGAATGTTTATCTGTGAATAAATATTTTATGGTGATGGACGCGTAAGGATTTCTCAGTATAATTTAGGTGATTTGGTAGTTTAAGCTTTTATTGTTTAAGTTGGGTGGACACTGGATGCCTTTATAAGTTATTTATGTTGAACTATTAGTTTTTGTTAGCTTATAACTTATAAGTTACGGATGTTGAACTGCTAGCTTCTGTTCAAGGAATGGATTAATAATATTCCTTTTAGTTATTTATCAAAGATTGTGTGAATGGAAATGCAATAGGAATGTATAAGTAGTGTGATAAGTGTTGTTCTTTAAAAATGATGCAAAATCACATATCAAATTCAATACCATGGAATACAATATAAAAATATTGGCTTTTCCTAACCTTAGTCGCTAGTCCTCAGAGTTTTATAACATTGTCGCGGAGTTCTAAATTTTCATAACTTATCGATTCTCCGACTTTTTTGATGGTTCACTTTGTTGAGTTGCAAGTCTTTCTTAGTCATCTTTCTACTCTATGGGTCAGAGGTTTCGAAACTTCAAAGTTTGGTTGTAAGGTTCACTTTGTTGAAGCAAGAATGGAAAAGAGATAAAGAAAACTTATTATTATAACTAATAACACTATGAAGAAATGATCACTCACCTTTTCTACTTGGTGGGTCAGAGATTTCAAAAACTTTGAAACTTCAGAGTTTGGTTCTAATTTTTGAAGCAAGAATGGAAAAGAGATAAAGAAAATGTATTATTATAACTAATAACACTATGAAGAAATGATCACTCACTTTTTAAGTCTACGTTTTCGGCTTTGCAGTTCATTGACTTCCAGTTTCGAATGGAGAAGTAGAACCTCATAACCGAACAAAATGTGTAAGAAATCAAGAATAAATGACACTTTCGATTGTATTTATATCAATCCATGATTCCATGTTTGGCGAATTCCATGGGATTTTTAAATGGTATATTAAATATTTGGCGAATCCTACTTGCTTATACAACGATACGTTGTAATTTTCAAGGCGAAATGTGTCCTCAAATGTAATTATTTGTTAATGTTATTGGCGAAATAGGTCCTCATGAGCAACTATTTATAAATTTTAATTGACGAAATGGGTCTTCACAAGCAACTATTTGTAAATTTTAATTGGCGAAATGGGTCCTGATACAATGTTGTTTTAATAGTATTGGCGAATATGTAGGTGTTTTATTAAATGCTTTCGAGATTCCAGGCAAAAATATTAGTCAGTCCAATTGAAATGCGTAGTTTGACAATGGTGAATTTGTTGCTTAAATATGCCTCATAAAAAAACTCATTGGTGAATGGACATGCATTGGACCTATACTTCGTAAAATCCAGGCAATTTGGACACCCTATTGGGAGCGAGAATTCACCAATTTTGACTTGGCTAATTCCTATAATTCGCCAATTGGCGAAGATTTGCCACTAAAGTTTTCCGTGGACACTATTCCATTTATGAGGAACTATTTGGAGTTTCAAAAGAAGTATAATAAGAAATATAAAGTAGAAACATTGCAAAAAGATCTTGGTTTTCAGGGAGGGCCAAGATTCTTTGTAAATCAGGGAGAAGACTTCATAGTGGAGGTGGTGAGATCGAATGAAAAATTGTCTAGAATTGATCCATCAATTGGGTGGAATGATATGAGAGATTACAATGAAAGTATTAACTTATGAAAGTCTTGAATTTGATAGCAATTTTTGTAAATTCTATAATGCATGTCATATACTTATACTCTATACACTATGTCATCTAATATGAGATGAAAACTATGATGTAATAACTTTAAAAAAAAAATTAATAATTTTCATTAATTGATATCATTTTACAATGAAAAGAATTATAAAAACATAAAGTAAAAAATTCATTACAATTTTTTATATAATTGATCTTTAGAACATTAAAATATTTGTTAATTTAATATTAATTTATTATAAATAAATTATTATTTTTTGAAATAAAATTTAAAAAAATATTATTATTATTATTAAATTTTATAAAAAAAAATCTTTAATTTTATTAAAAAACAGTTTTTTTTTTTTTTTTAAAAGTATAGTTAAACTTATTAAAGTAATATAACTTTTTTTAGAAAAAGAGACCTGTGTATACATCCTAATTCAATTTTGTATAGTTTTTCTTTATAAAAAGTATAGAAACATAAACCATAAATACCCTGTAAAACTTTTATATATAAAAAAAATACCTCTCTATATATAGAATTACATTACTTCTCCGAGTTTAAGAAACAGTATATATATATTCTCATAATCATTTATTGAAATTATCGAATCCGTTATTTACAGAAAAAAACAAGTAAAGAAAATATGAAAAAGTGAAGAAAATCTGATCTATGATGCCGAAGATAATTTGTACCGTGGGATCGAAGGTAAAAATTTCGCTTGCTGTTATAGCAGCTTCTGTCCTGTTCTTCATTCAGTGCTACATTACTGTGAATAGATTCAACCACCTCGGTTCCATGGAAAGGAGAAATCTTTACGAAGACAGCATAATGATTCACCTAAATAAAGCACCTGCAAATATGACCACGGAGGAAAGAATCAGATGGTTTACAGAAAACCTAAACCACTTCAAACTAAATTCAGACGCACTCTCGGCTCAATTTCCATCAAAGGCGAACAATTTCCTCAAAAATTGCAAAATCCGATTCTTTATGACCTGGATTTCGAATCCCAAATCCTTCGGCCCGCGGGAGCAGCCTTCCATTGAAAGCGTGTTTGAATTTCATCCCTCTGCCTGCCTGCTCATGATCTCCCGCCCGATGGACTCCAAAAGGGGCCACGAAATTCTACAGCCGTTTGTGAAAAGGGGGTTTCAAGTTAGGTCGGTGGCACCCGATCTGGAGTACCTGTTCAGCGGAACCTCTTCCGCCGGGTGGCTGAGGAACATAACCTCGGGAAAAGCAGACCCTGGGGAAATAAGCTTTGGTCAAAATCTCTCAAACATAATACTGTCTGGCAGTTCTTTACAAGTACGCGGGAATTTACATCGAGTATAGTTCTGAAAAGCATGGGTAAATTGCGGAATGTTTTTGGGGCTCAAAGCGTGGACCCGCAGGGCCGGTGGAACCGGCTCAATAGTGCGGTTCTGGTGTTCGATAAGGGACACCCGTTGCTCTGGGGGTTCATGGAGGAATTCGCCCGGAACTTTAATGGAAGTCTGTGGGGTCATAATGGTCCTTATTTGGCCACACGAATTGTCAGGAAAATCGGCTACAGAAGTGATATTCTATTCCACGTCATGTCGCCTGTTGCTTTTTATCCTGTCGACAGGAATCAGATTCGTAGCTTTTCTGTCAACCGGACGAGGAATTCGGTAGATTTTACGTGGAGGGGCATTCAGATGTTGCAGATGGAAAACGAAGCATATGCTCTGCGTCTCTGAAATAAGCAGACGAGAAATCTCAGGGTGGAACAAGGTAAGTACTATTGATCAGATTTTCATGAACTGTTGTGTTATGTAAGCATGGAGAGTTTGTGTGAAGAAGAAAAGAATTTTTTATCTTCTTTGGGTTTTGCCTATTATCATTTTAGATTACTTAGGTGTGTTGAAGGAGAAAAAGCTTTTTCTTTTCTTTGGGTTTGTTATAGTTTAAAGAAAGATAATTTGGTTTTAGGGTTTATAATCTATTATCGTTTTAGATTAGGTGTGTTGAGGAAAAAAAAATTATTGTCTTTTTTGAGTTTGTCATAGTTTAAAGAAAGATAATTTAATTTTAGGGTTTACAATTTATTATCATTTTAGATTAGGTGTATTGATGAAGAAAAGTTTTGTATTTCCCTTGGGTTTGTCATAGTTTAAAGAAATATATTTGGTTTTAGGGTTTGCATTGCATTATCAATTTAGATTAGGTATGTTGATGAGTTTTGTCAACAATTGGATTGTCACTTAGGACCGTTTTTTTTGGTTTGTAATATGAAAATTTTATGACAGTTTGATCATTTAACTATCTTTTAATTGATGTTTTAAAAATCGTAAAAAAAAATGATAAGAGTTTTAGATTGGGTTTGTTGATGAAGAAAAGATTTTTATCTCTTTTGGGTTTGTCATAGTTTAAAGAAAGATATTTGGTTTTAGGGTTTACAATCTATTATAGTTTTAGATTAGGTGTGTTGATTAAGAAAAGTTTTTTATTTCTTTTGAGTTTGTCATAGTTTAAAGAAAGATAATTTGATTTTAGGGTTTACAATCTATTATCATTTTAGATTAGGTGTATTGATGAAGAAAAGTTTTTTATCTCTTTTGGGTTTGTCATAGTTTAAAGAAAGATATTTGGTTTTAGGGTTTGCATTGCATTATCAATTTAGATTAGGTGTGTTGACGAGTTTTGTCAATAATTGGATTGTCACTGTAGGATTTGATGGTTATTTTTGTTTGTCATATGAAAATTTTATGAAGTTTGATCATTTAACTATCTTTTAATTGATGTTTTAAAAATTGTAAAAAAAAAATGATAAAATTTTTAGATTAGGTGTGTTGATGAAGAAAAGTTTTTTTTATCTCTTTTGGGTTTGTCATAGTTTAAAGAAAGATATTTGGTTTTAGGGTTTACAATCTATTATCGTTTTAGATTAGGTGTGTTGGCGAAGAAAGTTTTTATCTCTTTTGGGTTTGTCATAGTTTAAAGAAAGGTAATTTGGTTTTAGGGTTTACAATCTATCATCATTTTAGATTAGGTGTATTGACGAAGAAAAGCTTTTTATCTCCTTTGGGTTTGTCATAGTTTAAAGAAAGATATATTTAGTTTTAGGGTTTAAAAATTGTTTGTCATATGAAAATTTATATAAATGTTTTGTAAATCAATTTCTCATTTTTTAAAGGGTAAACACTTTTGACCTAAAGCTATGAATGAAGTCACAAATTGGGGCCCTCATCCCAAACACTCAACTATAACACCACAATGGGGTTTGAACCTTGATGAAAAGAACAACACCACAACTTAACTATCACGCTATGCCAATATTGGCATCAACTGTTTGTTTTCTTGTTTAAGTCTCGTGGTTTGAATTTCTTAAGAATTGTGCCAATAAATCAACTAAATTAATGGATTTGATTTATTGTCAAATTTTAATTAAATGTTGACTTATCTAATACTAATGCATCCATCACATTTTATTTATATAGGCATATAATGACATCTTTGTTAGAATCATTTGGTTTTATCTCAAAAATTATAAGACTGTGGATACTTGGAATGAAAAGTTGATAAATGTGTTCTAAGAAAGACTCAAGTGATCAATTTGGATGTAGTGCAATTTTTTTTTGGTTGGGTGGGGTTTGCTTTGCTTATGTGAGATTTGAAGAATATGTAGACAACTTTAATTATAAAAAAAAAAAACACTTTATTCAAATTATTATGACTCCATAATGATTCATAATAAATTTAAATCAAAACATAAAATATTCTAGTTAAAATTGAATCCACTACAAAAGTTTTTAGTCTTTAAACAGTTTATTTAAATTTGAACAAGAGCATGTTCTAATAATGTGAGAATTTGAGATATAAGCAAAGAATTCATTACCACATGTATAATCATTCCCATTAGATTGTGATACTATTTATTTTCAATTAAAATAACTAAATCAACACATTATAAATAAATAAATAAATATGATTGTTTTACCCACATGTTATAGTCTACTACCAACTCTCTTGATCTATGTGATTTCATTTGTTTTGAATTACAACAATTAAATCAAAACATTAAAAATAAATACAAATATGATCACATAGCTTACAAGTTATAATCGAATAGAAACTTATTTTTTATTAAAACAACTAAGTCAATACATTAAATTGTATTACTTAAAAGTTATAGTTGAGCAACAATTTTTTTCTCCCTTTAATTATAAAACAATGATTAACAACTATTAATTTTAAAGCTCACACACAAAGAAAAAATCTTTAAATTACTTTAAAATTAAATGTAAGTTTTCATTTGATTTTAAAACTAGCATACTTATCTTTAGAAAAATCTATGTAAGATATCATTATGGGGACACTTTTTTTTATTTACAATTATAATAAAAAATACATGAGGATTAATTAAAATTATCAATAAATACTCAAATAATCTAAATAATAGAGTTTTGAAATTCAATTGTCCAAATATAAAAATATTCATTTATTTTCTAAAATATTTTAATTAATTAAAAAAATCAATTATCTTTATTTTAAATAAAATATTCTTTTAAGATTTTATCCTATTATCTTTAAATTTCATCTTATTTTAAAAATCCAAAAATATTTTTTAGAATTTTCAAAAAAAAATGAAATTTTATATTTATCTTATATTCTAAAAAAAAATTGAAAAAAAAAATTCTATTTATTTTTTTCTTTTTTATTTTATGTACACGGACTATAAAGTTGGTACTATAAGTTTCTAGAAAGAAAAAAAATCATTTATATTCTATCTTTTGAAAAAATATTCTAAATTAATATGTATTTGTATAAAAAAATATTAGAAAATTATATATATTATAAATTAGATATTACTACATAAAAATATAGCAAGTCAAATATATTATATAGTCTAAGTTTATAAGTAAAATCTAGTCTAAAATTGAAAAATGATTTAGAGACCATCAAATTTTATGCCTAGATGGAGTGGAATGTGATTTGTAATTACTCAACTTAAATGAAAAATAGTTAATATTGATTTTATGTTATTTGATAAAGGATAAATGAAGAGTTTTGAAAGGGTCTCACCCTTATACAAAGACCCTACAAAATTCCTAGACCCTGTCTAGGGACCTTCCCCCTCTTTTTCTATGGGAGCCACTCAAAAGAGCCTACATGATCATTAGACCTTCCCTAGAAACCTTCCCCATCCTTTCTGTGATTAGGGATCCTAAGCATTTTTGGAAAATTGTTCAAGAGCCAAAGTCAACCTCAACATTAATTTTATATTTTATTTATAAGTAAAATTAATATAACTTACTTTTTTATTTACAAAAAATATTTGTACATTGATGGTCGCAAAGGAACTTCAATAAGGATTTGGTATTATTGTAGGGAAGTGATGAACCATCTCAACATTATATTTTTAATTGCACTCTCTTTATTGATTACCTTACCCTACTTAGCAAATGTAGAGCCCAAAGCCCTAAAAAAAATTCTTGTTATTGTTAAAATTTCCTAGCTTAGAATTCATAAAGAGCGAATGATAATGGGGGACAAAGATTGAGGATTGCACTTTTTAAATATGTTGACCTAAATAATAATGAGAAAATTTGGAGAATCTTCGAGTAGGGATGGTTAACTTCCAATTTCTAAGACATGAAGAGGTATGAAAAAAATATTCTCAATTTGTTTACTCTTGGTGTGATACAGAGATTGTTGTTGGGGTTAAAATTCATTTTCATTGAGGAAATGGTTGGAAAATATAATGTTCTTAGTTGCAATGGAAGGAAGGTCTTGTGATTTGTAAAGTCTAAGGAAAATAAATTCATTGAGTAATTTATGGAGGAAGGTGAATTGTGATGTGTCACCAAAATGACTATGATGGGATGGTGCTTCCTTCACCCTATGCCTTGGTAATTTTCCACCTCATTAAGTATTTTATGCTTAAAGGAAAATTCTCTACAATTCATGGGTATCATTTTCCTCTCCTAGACTACCTTAGGCATATAAATCTTGTTATTTTTCCTTTATTTTTGTTGTCTTCTAAGGATGATTTTATTAAGGAAGGTACCTCGCCCCCTCCACTAGAGTTTGATCTACTCCCTTTACTATTTTAATATTTGTTTAACCCCTTCTATCATTGTTGGCTCCACTTCTTCTAAAATCCTAAAACAGAATGGGAAGGGTAAAAATAAAAATAAGTCTAGTGTTGAGGACATTCATACTATGAGTTCTTATTAATCTCCTCAAGTATTTAAATATGAGGTTGTTAGGAAGAAAGGTAAAAATAAGATCACCTTTGTAAGGAGTTAGAGAAATATGATCATACCATTTCCACCCCTATCTCTATAGAGAAATCCCACAAAGATAAAAAGAATAAAGTATCTTCCCCAAATAAAATCTTGCTTTCTCTTAAAATGGAGGTGGATAGTTCAGGGTCAGTGTTTAAGACTCCAAAGAAATTTTGAAAAATTAAAACGAGTGAATTTTCCTTGACAAGGATACATATTTTGAGCCTTCAAACCCTAAGGAAATTTAAATTTTAAAAGTACCATGGTAAAAATTCTAATGGAGGATAAAAATCTACTAGACTTTATAAGGCAGTTGTGGGTGGCATTAGGGGGCAAAGGTTAGGGTAGCATGGATGAGGGTAGGTTTTGCAAGACTACTATGAGAGAAATAACTTGAAATTATCATAATATGGAGATTGAGAAAGTAGGGGAAGAAGGTGACTCAAAGGAAAATAATATTTTTACCTGTTGATTTATATGAGGATGAGGAGAAATTTGAAATGGGGATGGGGACTTAGGATTTTGAAAATGATCAAATGAATGGAGATGACATGGAGCCTCTTGATTATGAAAATATTGTTGATGTCTCTACTACCCTTGAGAATCTTAAAGACAATGAATAGTCTCAAACAAACATGGGACAAAGAAAAAAAGTGTGACAATTGCAACAAAATATGGGACAAAATGTATGACACTATAAATACTAAAAAATGTCTCGAGCCTACAAGCAACATTTTCCATACTAATTTCCATCTTTCATACATAATTAAATAATTTTAATTATTGTTTCATTTAAAAATTTGGGTTTATCAAGATGATGAACCACTAATTTTTTCTATGAAACATACAATTATGTATATGATGTGATGCAAATAACAATCAGAAATCAACCCTAACCATTATAACAGCAATAAGGGAAGTTTGTAGAGGCTAAAACAATGTGTACCTTGTTGAAAAGGTGTTGTTTAGAGGTCATTGAGCACTCATTCACCACAAGTGGCAAATGGGTCCCTATTAGGGTTTCTAAAAACTAACTTCTCAGTTTTGTTCTTCAAGGTCTACACTCTTAGCTCCAAGACGATCAACTCCCAAAATTTTGAAGCAAATTTTGTAGCTTCATTTTTCGTGTTCTTGCAATATAGATGACAACTTTGCTTCAATCTTGTTCCCCACTTGATCTTCAACCTATGAACCTACAATCACACATAAAAGGAGAAGAAAAACTTATTGATTGTTAGAGAATAGGGGTTTTCCTTGGTCAAACCCCGTTTAGGTAATTAAACCTTGTGATGAAACAATGAAACATGAAACATGAAACATGATACCTTGGATGATGTCTTGGAATGTAAATCTACAATCTAACATGAAGTGGCCATGTAGAATGTAGATCTCGATCTTGAATTGGATACCAAACAATGCTTAACTTGGATAGATTTGCTGCTACATCAACACACTAGCTCAACAACATGCTTGATGCACTATGCCTTTGACATGATGATATGGTATTGTATTTTTGTAATAAAACTACAATAATTTTCCCTTGAATTCCTTTGAAATGCTCTATAATGCTCTTGCTTTTCATCTCATGAAGTCACATAGAAGTTCACATAGAAGTTCTATGTGAAACTATGTGAACTAACCTTATATTTATACTTATCTTAAGATTTAATCCTGAAATTCAAATAACACAAGCCGAAATTAGATCTAGGATTCAAAATAATTAAATTTTTGCCACAAATAAGTTTAAAAAGGGGTGTCCTAAGTAAGGAGGACCCATTCGCTCAAAGTGGCGAATGGGTCCTAGCACAATTTTCTAGGACCAAGCTTCGGGGAAGTGAAATATCACTAAAATCCCATCACAAATATGTTAAAAAAAGGGTGTCCTAGATAAGGAGGACCCATTCGCCCAAAGTGGCAAATAGGTCCTAGCACAGTTTTCTAGGACTCAAACCTTGCCAAGTTAAATGTTATGCAATATTATTAATGAGTGTTGGGATAGATCCTTTGAAAAATGCAATAAATAAGGCTTGGATTTGAATTAAAGGGGCCAATCAAGCTCTAATTAACCTCAATTAATTAATAAAACCTATATTAGTGTGAAAGTGTAAGAAAACACTTTACAACACCCTAAATAAGGCACAATTAAGTAAATTCTATCATTAATTGTTAATTCCCAAACTAAGCATGAAAAAGGGTTACTTTTTTCAATGCTATATTTTTCTCCCACTTTAGTGAGAGTTTTCCCCCATGAAAAAATCACACTAAAGTAGACATTCAAGAAACTTAGGTATGCAGCAATAATAAAGATACATAGTCATACCCATTCAAAGAACAAGAAAAACAAAGAATCATGCAGGATCAAGCTTCGATCTTTCCAACACAATGTGGAACGCAACTGTTTGTCTAAGAAAAAGGATCAAGCTTTGATGGTCCAACATGATGTGGAACACATCTAGGCTATTTGTTTGTAACAAAGATCAAGCTTCGACAGTCCAACGCGATGTGGAACATATCTAGGTTGTTTATTTGTAACATGTGTGCTCACTCTGGGGTAGTGGAACCTTAAGTCGTCCACTAGGTGAGTTATCCCAATAAGGTGGAAAATGAGAGAATCATATTAGCCTCCCATACCATACTAAAGTTATCCTCTTGATAACTTCGATAAGGCACCACAATGCAACGCTTTTATGAATGCTTTTGTCTCTAAGTTTTTTTGTTAAAGGGGATTTTTATTTTTTCATGTAAGTTCTTCTTCTTAGGGAACATCGTGCCTAATGTCTCCAAGAGAGGACAAGTCAAGAGTATCAGACCACCACTTGTGGGATGCCTCATTTGCATCATGCCACCAAGGGAAATTGTATGCTTAAAAATATCATGCTCTTGAAGGACATCAAACCCAATGACACCACCAAGAAAAGGACACATCACAAGAAAAAATAAAATCACACCATGAAATATGTAAAATGTCATCAATGTATGCCCCCACTTTAAAGCGGTTGCTAACACCATTTCTGTGAGCAACTGCTTTAAAGTAGCCAATGTTTTCTCCTAAGATATGAGAGTTTTCCTTAGAAAACCCTATGCCAAGTCATATGTTTCCATAATAAAGCTACGCAATGAAATAGGAAGGAAGGGTTGCCCCCAAAAATACATAAAGGGATCTATGGATT
>VDFB02270651.1:655383425-655458150 GCA_007258455.2 Sequoia sempervirens | reverse complement strand
TATAAATAAAGTTTTCATTTTAGGGGTGCTACTTTTGAGCCCCCGCTAGGGCACACTACTCTTGGACCCTAGCTGGGGGGATGATCCCTAGACCCCTCATGGGGGGGGATCCCCCTCACACCCCCCGTCATCCTTGAATGAATATTACCTTGTGTATCATCGATACCTTATGTAATTGTAAGGTTGAGACACATTTTCTCAACATGTACAAGCTAGTAGGAAAATCCATGAATGGGGGTCCATCTATAAATTCTTGAGCTAGGAAGGTCTCTCCTAGACTCTTCATCATCAAGTCTTAGTGGATTGAGGGTCTCTAGGGTTAGCCAGACACAATGATGGGTCACCCTTGAGGTACAATTTTTCTCTCCCAATTTTTTATACCATGTCAAAAAAATGGTTGATTTCATCCCTTGGGGTGATGAAATCCCCCTAAAGGGAAATAAACACTTGGAAATTTTTATCTCCAAGATTGCACAAAGTATGGGGATAAAGCATACACATGATCAAGTGCTCTTGAGATTTGACACAAGACTTGGATTACCTTAAGGTTTTTATCTCCAAGATCAAAAAATGGTGCAAAGAGAGAGCATACACCTTTAAAGGACCCAAAACATAGTAAAAAAGTGTTCTTTTACCATTTAATATACTTTAATGTTCCTAGATTAGTGGCTATACTAAGTGTATTTTTTTATCCATAGAGCATAATAATCAATGAATGGATGAAACCACTGATGCCCCAATATACAGATTCATTGATTCACACAACATTGTTGTTGATTTGGAGATAGACTTGCCTAAGTCCATCTCTTGCACAAAAAATGCAATTGAGTTTTCAAAATAGGGTTGAAATGAAGTTACAAAAGATGAAAAAGTAAAATTAGGTAGTATAACCCCCTTATAGATTTGTTCCCTTGTCCTAAACCCAAAATTGAAAAGTTATAATTTAGAGTGATTAAAATATTTTTTACAATAAAATCATCTTAGGTGCATCCAATGCATTTGCCAAATTTTAGACACAATCACCAATCCAAAAGATGTAATTTTCAATATGTGATGCAACCGTTAAATCGAACCTACACTAATGAAAAACACTATAAACATCAATTTTTGATCAGTCGTTGGGGACATGGGTCCCACCATCATGCCATAAAATGTGGGCATGAATTTTGTGTCAATGTGAACAATTTAAACAAGTAAATTGAACAACACAAAGAAATAAAAAACACTCAATTTATGCTAAGAGAATCCAAATAAACATAAAATTTATTATAAAACCTTATGTTAGACTCTTTGTTGCACTTGAAAGTGGATTTTCTCAAGAGTTTTAAGTTTAATGTGTGCTCCCTAAAGTTTTGTAGCATATGATTGTATTCCAAAGTATGATAAAATGGGTTTGGTTAAGTATGGATTTATATATTTTTGGGAGAATGAATGGAGGGATAGGATGGGATATGAAGATGAAGGGTTGGCATGGATTGAAATGTATCAAGCATGGAGATGGTTCCAAGCGGCACAAGGAGGTGGGATGAGAGGATAGGTGGTATTATGAGGTACCTTTAGAAGGTTCCTCATAAAGGTTATTTTTCAACACTTTACCCATGAGGTATTTGAGAGGAGACATGGGGATTTAAAAATATCATTTATGAATTTGAGGAATAAGATCCCATAGCTCCCATGTACATGAGAGATTTCCAAAAGGATTGCTTTAAGGTTGGGGCTACAAAGCGGATTGTGTGGGTATTTGTAGTTAGATACCCACTTAATCATTGTTTAGGTGTGTTCACATGATTAGATGTAGATTAGGGGGATTTAAAGGATTAATGATAGGTTAGGAAGAAGTAACGAAAGATGTGACAATAGGGAAATTAAATAAATAAAATTATTTATTTAATTTTTTAGAAGAAAGGGGGTAAAGAATATGTAAATAATTAGAGATAAATTGTTTACCTTAGGCTAGACCTCAAGGGGGATGGAAGAAATTATTTTTAATAATAATCATGATAGAAAGAATATTAATTAAATAATAGGAATATTTTCTAATTAATATAGATGTCAAAAATAAGAATTTAATTAGGGTAAATTGATCAAATGCAAATTGTCAATTTTAGGTGTCTATAAATCTACTAAATATAAAGAATTTTTTTAACATTTAAATTAAAAATAATATATTGTAAGCAATGTGTTAAGAGTGTGTATTAAAAGTATTAACATTAAGTTGTATAATTTTATTTGTGCAAAATAATATTCATATTTTTAACTACAAATAGATAACATGCTTCTTAGATTCACATGTTTTGAAATGCATGTTTAATCTAAGGAGCATTTCCTTCTACATAACATTATTCATAGGACAGCTCTTGTAAGAAAATTTAACCAATTTCGCACATTTTGTATGGAATTTATTTGTAATCTCTTGCAAAGCTTGGACTTTGAAATCTTGCACATGTGAATCTAGGGTCATCTCCTTTTCTTGTTGAATTATGCCAAGAATATAGGCTCATAATTGTGTCACACCTTTATAAAGAAAATGACTAACACAAATACATTTTTTTAACTTAAATTGTTTAAAAGTGACATTTATGTTTTAAATTTTAAAAGGATATAAACTAATGAAATGTAAAATCCTTAAATGTAGTTGATGTTTATAATTTTTAAAATATTGGTTGGATATATTTTTTTATGAATTTAAGAAAATTATTTTAACTATATTAAAAATTTTGAAAAAAGTGAGGTTGAAGAGATGTCATAAAAATTATTAAATTTTTCTAAAAAATTATTGAACTTTTTAAAAAAATTATTGATTTTTTTTTTAATTATTTATTTATTTCTCCTTAGATAACCTGAAAATCTAGTACATGGAGAAGAAAAAATAATAATTTAAAATTTAAATTTACTCAAAATATCATAGTTTTGATGGGTAGTCAACTTTTGCCAAATTTTTAATAAATAAAAAAAATTGTATCATCTTAGAGAGAATTCTCTCTTCTATTACATTATATATATGTGTGTGTGTGTGTCTATTTGTGTGACCAATGACATAGTATAGGTTAACTACACTTAATCCATATGGATTCGAAGCATAATTAATCCACTAAAAATCTGTCTCAATAAGATATTCAATGTAAACAAAGATGAAGCAACCATTAAAACTAAGATGTTAAAGCACAAAAGCTTGAAAAACATCTATTCTAAGACATTGAAATTTATCCTATTGGGGCAATGGTGTCGCATTGACATGTGGAATGATGACCCTTTCCTAATCCCTTAGATAATGAGTTTGTTTCAATTAGTTTTATTGAAGAAAATTGATGAAACCATTGTAAGATGTGTGTGAAACATGATGAAAGCTATTTTAACATGATAAATGCTATGATGTTTGATGTAAATGTATGAAAAGCTATTCTAAATGTGCACAATATTCAAATATGCAAGTCCTAGATTCAAAAATATACTAAATGGATGCAACCTAAGTTATCATGGAAGCCATTAATCAATGCTCTAAGCTAATAATGCATGTAAATTAATCTAAAATGATTTTAAACATAAAAAATAGATGCAAATGAGAGTGATTTTTAGCATCATAAGTTTTCTCTAAAAAGTTTGATCCATTTCTAATAGATGCAAAGTCTATTTATAGAATAGACAAAAAGGAACTGATGGCCAAGATTGGAAGAATCAATCAATAGTCATAAAAGAAACAAGATGGAGGTATGGATCATGGATTCCCATCAAGGGTTGAGAATGAATGTTGATTTATAATCAAGGGGTCACAATCATGCAAAGAAACACACTTTCAAAACTTGCTCTAGAAGTTTGTTACAGGGAAGAATATTCCCTTTTTTCAAATGAGTGAAGAGGGAAAGAATATTCTTATTTGAAGGAATGTGAAAAGGAGGAATATTCTCAAGGAATATTCCCTTACAAGTGGAAGAGTTGGAATTAATTAGCAATTTGAAAATTAAAACAAACTTCCAAATATGCAAAATAGAGGAATTCGGGATATTCATTAAGTAATTAACTTATTTGATGAAGAAAGGATAAAGATGACATTTAATTAAATAATTAAGATTATTTAATTTAAATGAGAGGAATTAGGGTGTTAAAATTAATTATTTTGATCTATCCAATTTAACAAGATGAAAGGTTAGCATGAAAGGGGTGAGAATTAACCTAATTAGATTAATCAGATTAATAGATGAAAATGATGCAGTTAATTAAATAGCTAGGCTAATTTAATTAACTAAGAGAAAAGAAGATGGGTTTTAGGATGAAATGGTGTTACTATATCAGATTCAAGTGTGTGATATCATTCAAAACATTTTTGTGTCTACATTTTTCCCCTCTTTGAAGTGAGGTACCTGCTACATTGGTTCAAAGATTAACACTTTTTTGGATTAACGTTGATGCTTAGATAAAAATAAATAAAAATTCCTACTTTTTGGATGCCCCACTGTTACGCCAATGGAAGGAATAAGCTAGTACCTTGCCCTCTTGAGAGATTAGGCAAAAATTTGAATATTGGGTTGATTTCTCAACAAAGGTAAAACATTGCCTCAAGAGTCCGAAAAGGCTCAGGGATGTGAAAATATGCAAAATTAGTGCAAAACAAGCTTCAGTATGTGGAAATTGGTGAAACTAGTGAGAAACCTTAGATGCACTTCTAAATTAGGGGAAAAAAACCCTAATTTATAGGATTAAATATGAGCTAAAGGGTCACTTTCAATTCATTTGTGCATTCACAATTGAGAAAATTGCTACATTTTGAGCTCTGACCTCTTGACGAAATGGCACAACACATTCTCCAATGACACATTTTCAACTAGGTTCAAGAGTATCGGAGGGCTCCAGGCATAGGACTAGTGGTACACAATCCAAAACTTTCCTCATACATTGAATTTTCAATGCATTTATTAGGCTTTGAAAATCAATCTAGGTCAGCATCCCCATATGGTGATGCTATTTAGATTTTTGGAAATGATTTTCACATTTTTAGCAATGACATTGTAAATGGTGACACACTTCATGATTTGAAATTAGGTTTTCCATTTTATTTTGGCAACGTGGATGTAAATAGCGATGCTTTCCTTGATTTGTAATTTAGAATTAGGGTCTCCAAACTTCAAATTGTGATGCCTAAGTAAATAGAGATGCTACTCATTGGATGCACTGGGTGTCACTTTTGGAATTTGAATTATAGCGATGCCTTTGTAAATGACAATTCCTTTTTCATTTTGTGGGTAAAAACTTCAAAACCTGATCGATTTGATCCAAATTTTGATGATGTACTCTTCATTGATGCAAAAGGTTATCCAACCCTTGATGTCACATGAGCATTGACCTAATTTACTTGTCACATTGGATGATTTGGGTGAGCTTCAATAGGAGTACCTTGGCAAGATTATACTATGGTATGTTTCATATATTCCTATTCTGAGGACCAATCTAGTGATGATGAGAGCGTAATGCTAGTGATGGCATAGCGAGACCTCATTCCACTTACCCACTCTCAAGGCAACTATGACACTAGAGGATGTATGGTGGATACTTCAGTTGTCAATACATGGAGACCATGTGATTTATGATACTGATGTAGGTTATGATGCTTTCCATGAGGTTCTTTGTTAGGACATTATTGTCCTAGTGAACTCACAAATCAACCTCGAGATGTATAGAGGATGCTTGCCAATTTTTAGATTGATAAATGGTGCAGTGATCTCAAGCATCATTTCCCTAGATCGATAGATTAGAGGGTTCAATCTTGGATGGGGGCTAACATGGCACCACATGATCTATGGGAGGAATCAATATGCATGGGGGCTAGTGATGTTGGCCTTGATTTATTATGATATGCCCTAATCTATGTACTATGATGGCAGAGCTATTGGGGTTAGTGTCACACTTTTACATGTATGGGCATGGGAGCACATTATTGTGATTTGATCGATCATGCACATGGCCAATGTGGATCTTGACAATCTAGCTATTTATAGGTATAGGGGGGCCATCACTTTACAACACGCAGTCTAGTTGGGTATCCTTTATTGGAGGAGAGGCATTGATGAGATGGCTATGTTCAGAGATGACACATACGACCATATTTGTGAGATCAGCTTGAGAGATGACTTGGAGGCTAGTGATACAACCCCATGAGGTGTTCAAGGGTTTTAGAAAACTAGTTGCCAAGCCTTGGGCCTATGATTAGGGGCAGGTCAATGATCAAACTACTCCTGCATATGATGCTTGATTTGTACCCCCTCCCAGACTTACAAATCTAGTAGGAATTCCTCCTTAAGGGAGGCTGAGAGGGAGTGAAGTAGGAAGAGTATGAGGGAAACAACAAGATGGGTAGGGTAGAGGACATGATGGCTAGGATGGCTAGTATCATGATGGAAAAGTCCCTAGTGAACCTCCACCACCACCACCACATTAGTAGCCACCCGTACAACACCCACCCATACAACAACCACCACCAGGGCCAGATCCCCAAGATGTATAGATATAATAGTTGATACAATAGTTGTAGGTAGTGAAAATTGAATGGGATCAGGCTTGATAGTAGGTTTTGGCAGTTATGGTAGAGAGAGATAACAAGCGCTAGATCAGATAGACCTTCGATGTGCAACTAGGTCAAGAGGTGGGTCAAGGATAGTAGCTAGATGTAGTCTCTCAGTAGAAAGATCAACATGCATAGAGCTTGGTAGGGCAGACGATGTCAGCTCACCTTTTTAGGCATGTGAGGGAGGAGGTTTCTTATTATCGAACAATGTATTACAAATATGCCCCTCCCCACTGCAAGAAGCTTGATTTTGACCATAGCAGCTAGGTACAACCGAGTTCCTCCACCTCTATGAGGCAGCCAGAGTAGCTAGGAGATGGTGATAGAAGTAGCCAGGGGTAGACCTCTTCTTGAGTTTTGTAGACACCTTTATGATATATATCTTGATTTTGTATACACATATACATTCATTAGCTCATTTTTTATAGCCTCTTGTACATTGTAAATTTGATGATATTCATAAACACCAATTTAGATAATGTATCATGACAGTCATTATATATATATGAGATGATATAGATTCATGATGTGATGTGCCTTTATTTCATGTTTTATTGATGTATGGATGCAAATTTTTTATTTATACGATATGTGATATGTGATGATCTATGATGTAATGATATGCAATGTTTATGAGATAGATGCAATGTAATGCAATGGATATGTTATCTTCTTTTTCAGTATCTTTATATGATATGCTATGAGGTGGATGTGTATGATATGATATGTTTATACAGGATGTATGGATGGGTGCATTTCTTTTTGTGTATTTTTACCATGTGATTTATGATGTCGTTATGATGCATGTATATGGATGTATATATGGATGATGCAAAGTATTAAGATGCTTAGAATAAAAAATCAATATTATCTAAAACAACTTAAATGATAATGATGATACAGGATGGATGCATGATGATTTTTTTGTTGACTTTCATGATATCAGGTTAGCATGAAAAGAAGATAGAAGAATAAAGTGAATGGTTTGACCATTGATTTGAAGATTGATACAAAATTCCAAAAAGTCCATGATCCATCAAGACTTTATTAGATGATGGTGATGAGAAGGATGATTCTGATCATATCTTGGGATTGGTACTTTATGTCATTCCTTATGATTGATATAACACATAGAAATGATGCATCATGGTATTGATAACTAGGATGGCGTTGTATCTAGTGTAATGGACTTTGACTTTGCAAATTCTTAGATACGATAGTTCTTGTTCAAACCTTGACATACAAAAACCTCATCAGAATGTAGTTTAGTAGTTTAGAATATATCATACCAAAGCATATGCAATATTCAACAATCTACTCCAAACAAATTCCCTAAACACAACTAAGAAAGTATACACCAAGATAATTTTACAAGAATACCCACAAGCATAGCAAACAAAAAGATAATGTTGATGCCCCATTCCTTTCTCTGTAATTTTTTGAGACATCATAAAGAGGTCCTCAAAATGGGCCATTGGGATATGTAACAACCCCTGCATTCACATTCTACTTTTGTATTTCCTTGATGGATTCTGAGAATTGTATATTTTGTAATTGCACTATTCATCCTATCATTATTTTGAATTGGCAACCATGAGGTGTAATGCTGAGATTGTTATATTGTTGACATGATTATTGTTTATGTTGGATTTCATGCTTACATGATTAGATGTTATTGTTACTTTTGTATGATTATGGATAAGAAAAGAGTGATGTCATAACACTCATATCCGAGAGGTTTTATGATATCATGACCCTCTTCTTGATGATTGATGTTGCTTCGGCTATATGATATATGTATATGTACATGTACTTTGACATGTGATCAGAGTGATGTAGGTACCGGGTATCGACTCTGCCTAGATTCATAGGCCTGAGCGTACTCTCATTCCTTAATGGTGGTTACTAGAGATAGTCACAAGCCAAACATTCCCTAGCATAGCCCACTGTACCTTGTTAGTGCAGTGTTTCTATGATGTGTGTTTATCCTCCAGTTACTTAGCAGTAATGTTTGGATTGCCATCTAATCTTATGTAGTTTGCTAGTATTGCTTGAGGTATTTTGTTATGAGGTTAATATCAATTTTATGGTGATTTAATGATTCGTCTTTTAGATTTCAATGTGGTTCATTATTGGTCCTATGGTGATTTAATGATTTAAATTATTATTTTTAAGTGTAATAGAGAATGTTGTATATTTAGTGATTTGAATTAATTGATTTGGATAGCTTTAATAGTTTATTTAATTAAATGTTTTATTTCATATATTGTTTTGAGAGTTTATGAAAATGGAAATAATTTTTTATATTGTATTGATTTAAAGTGTTATTTTAAATGTGATTTTTTTTTTAAGGGTTTAGATAAAAATAAAATGGGTAGTTTGGTCATTCATTTTTTTGAACTATTCTGGGAAGAAAAGTAAACAAAAAAAAATCTCATTGGTTTGAGAGAGAGAAACCTCATAGTTTGGAATGGAAGCTTGGTAGTAATATCTAGTTATATTAGAGGGATTTTGTGGGAAGTGGATCCTTGTGTTCAGCGTAGCATTGTTATCGTGCTGCTCTATTTTGGAATCTAGTCGTGCCTTGTAAACAAAGCATTTCTTCATTTCAAATTTTCATAGAATTAAAGAAATTCTTTTGTGTATTCCTTGAATTTCTGAGTTAGAAATGTATGTATGTGTTTAAATGTGTTGGGAGTCTTGGCTGCTCTAGGTGTTCTCATGGTATATTGGTTTTGAGATTTCTTTTCAATTTGGTCATTGCATTTATAATGGGGAAAAATAGATACTTTTCTAAACCTATTCAAATATCCTATTTAAAATTCAAATCCAACTATGGAATTCAACTTGAAACGACATAATCTAAACTAAATCGATGGAAGATTTAGTTTTAAGTGGCTCTCACAGTTTGCATTTTTCCAATTGTTTTATTCAAGGGGTAGCAGCTTTTGGGAGCTATGAACGGAATACAACCATTCAACAATACCAGCGAGGGTTTGAACCTTAATTGGCAAGAACAGCAATGCCACCTATAAACCATCATACCATGCCAATACCCCGGCAAGCATTTTCCAATTGTTAATTTGGGGGCAGAAAAATGTATTTTTTTTTAGCCCAACCCTCAAAATCCTATCATAATCTTGAAATCAAATATGAAATCCAATTGGAAACACTAAAATCTCAACTGGGTTGGAGTCAAAAAATGAATTCTTGACACTTTCATTTTTGGTCAAAATTTGTGCCAGCGTAGTAAAACACATTTTTTAATCCAACACCTTAACCACCTGTCACAAATGCAAACTAAAGGTGGATTCCATGTAGAAACACCCATATCTCAACTAGGTCAAAGTCAGAATTCAATTCTGGGCACTTTGATTTTTGGGAAAAATATGCCCTACCAGTGTACCCTATCGCCCCATATAATCTCTTTTCTTTCTTTTATTATTCTCAAATTTCTTGAGAAATTTGTATTTCTAGTGCTTGAAATCAGTTTGGAAGTTGTTTAATTGTACTTTTTTTAATCTCCAATTTGGTTTTGGTTTCCTCTCTTCAGCCTGGTAAAATTCATTTGTAATTTGGGGCAAAACAAAGCATTTCCTTACCAGCTTAAAAACCCATGTCTTAAACTTAATTTTAATAGTGGTATTCAACTAGAAATGCTAAATTACGAACTGGGTTGTGATCAAATTTCAGATCTGGGCACTTTTTTATTTTGAGCATGTTTATGTTGCTGGAGCCCTGTCATCAACATTGTTATTTATTAAGTGCTATCATTATATTCTTGTGCGTTGTTTTAGTGCCCGATCATATTTTTATAGGAAGCCTATAGGCAGCAACAAGACGATGAATCTCTTATTGCAGCAGTGGAGTAGCTTTAATGAACTTTAATGATGAAATATGGATTGTTTTAATTATTATTAAAAGATGGAATTTGTTCTTGCTTGGCTGATTTAAATATTCAAATAGTGGTTTTTACTTGAATTATTTTAATTTGGTTTTGCATATGTCATTTGGTTAAACGAGATGAGATTAGGTCTAGGTAATTAGAGTGGTCTTATGGAGTGGCTCTCTACGAGCTCGGGGCCTGCAAGTGGCTACCAGGGGAACTAGTAACAGAGTTATAGTAAACAAGTGATAACTAATAAAAACAATGGGGTAAAACACTAATAAGATAATGAGTCCTCATGCATGGCCTTGAGCGCTAGTAAAGGCTAAGGATGCACTCGAGAAGGCCTATCCATCCGCGGGGCGTTGATTCGGGCATGATTAAGTCTCCTTGTCTATATGAGAGGTGTACTTGATTCCACGTGGTGCCATCCCTTCGAGCACGCATGATGACACTCCATCCAATTTTCACTCTAGTACCTAGTACCTTAGTAGTCGTGAGTAGTACCTAACATGTTATTGGATGAGCATCTCCATGTTGTGACATTGGCTTTATGCATTGTATTTCGTGTTTGCTCGGTGACTAATGTGAGTGTTGGCTATATATTACCCTTGCTTTGTTACTTTTTTTTGGGCCTTGTAACTACTTCTGAGTATGGAGGGGTGGTCTCTTATGAGTCCACATGG
Organism: Sequoia sempervirens; assembly: GCA_007258455.2. Lineage (NCBI taxonomy): Eukaryota > Viridiplantae > Streptophyta > Pinopsida > Cupressales > Cupressaceae > Sequoia > Sequoia sempervirens. Next base: position 655,447,022 of record VDFB02270651.1, on the reverse strand, counting down.
TTGGGAGGTGTTGCCACTGCTATTGGGGACCAGTGTATAGGTTATTGGAGCACTAGTTGGAGATGTTCTCTCTTGTACTTATTTTATCAGTTGATGTATCTTATTCATGGCTATGCCATTGTACTAATGTATATTCCTTTATGTATATTGTACTCTCTTGAGAGAGAAGATGTAATCATATAATTTAATGAGAAGAAATGTGTTGTTTTATATTTGTGTTACAGTTTTCTAGTGTTGGTATCAGACTTTCTTGTACTATGATGATAATTATGGCTTTATGTTTAAAAGTGGAAATGGGTATTAGGAACATTTTAATTGGTGTTTAAATTGAATGTAGTTTTAGCAATGTTTCACTAGAGGGTGAATTAGTCCTCTCCTTTGGGTTGTACATTCGGCCATACTTGGCCATGAATGTTGTCGATATATCGAATCAACAACTGTATTATGTGTATGTTATCACTTCATGTTCAAAAAAAAAATCTTGTCCTCTTTGGGCTCTTACCCTTCAGGGTTACATAGCAGGATGTTACATCTGGTATCAGAGCCCATGTTCACACACTGGGAGCTCTGGCGTACTTGAGCCTTCTATGTTATGTTGTGTTTGGCATGTGTGGCGTGAGCTTGTTATATTTTTTCCATAGTCTTGTTGTTATGTTTTCATGCCTTAGTATGGTGTATAGATCGTCCTTGTGATGATCTATTTTGATGTGTTCTTTGTTTCCTTTAGGATGCCTCCTAGGGGTAGAGCCAGGGCAGAGTTAGAGGTAGAGCCACGTTCATGTAGCACTTGACGTAATGTCGATCCGGGTAATTAGGGTGAGCATCAGGAGGAACATCGTGTTGAGAACCAAGTCGAAGGGCTCGAGGGTGCTCAGGTTTTAGCTCTTTTATAGCAGATTATTGACCGATTAGGACCTCATCAAGAGGTATCTCATGAGGAGGAGTCACACAATTCTCGTCAAGATGGTTAGGATGCTAGAGCTAAGTGTGAGCATTCTCATAGTTTGGTCAATCAAGAGCTAATGTTGTGAGGGATAAGGTGGATGGAGACAGTATTGCTGCAAGTCACATGAGGGATCTCCTTAGAGCTCATCCCCCTACTTTGATGGTTTTGGTATAGGTATCGAGGTAGAGACTTGGTTGATCGATCTCGATCGATGATTTTCTATGCATCCTTATAGTAGCAATACTAGAGCTTTATGTGCCATTATACATCTCAGAGGTTTTGTGTCTACATGGTGGAGAGTAGAGGAGCAAAAGCTTCACCTAGACATTGCTTCCGTTTCTTGGGGACTATTCTTAGAGAGGTTCCATGCATGATTTATTTTAGACCTACCGGAAGAGACGTGCTGATAAGTTACATGAGCTTCGTTAGTTGAATATGATGGTAGATTAGTATGAGCACCACTTCTTTGAGCTTAAGTAGTATGCTAGCATTTTTTATGGCGAGCCGATGTTAGTGCAACATTTCATCAGGGGCTTGAATTCCTGTATCAGTGGTGGTGTCTGTGTGTTTTAGTCGAAAACCTTAGAGATCACCGTGGAGAAGGAAAGGTTGATAGAGGAGAATTTGGCTAGAGGCTTTGGTGGTCAGGCAGGTGTTCATATTGGTAGTGCCCCTCCTTCAGGATCAGTTGCTCGGGGTACATAGTCTTAGGGAGCTCGACCATCTAGATCTCAATCTGCACCTTCTAGATTCGGTCAGTGACAGAGGCATAGGTTTGCTCTGTCTCAATAGAGTGGGAAGAGTCCTGGTACTTTGTTTTATAGAGATCGTCCACATCATCGTTCTCATAGTAGACAACAGAGTGGTCCGATGTAGAGTTCTCAAAGTGCACAATAGAGTTCTAGAGGTGGTGGATCCCTACAGTCGTGTGCACTATTTTTGGACTGAGGTTTTGGTAGAGTTGGTTGTTTTGCTCTTGGGCAGCATGGTCATATAGCTATTCATTGTCCTCAGAGATCAGTGGCTGGAGGTAGTCAAAGATAGGCTACTTCGAAGCTTACAGTAGGTGATGTTGGTAGATCACATAGAGTTTTTGCAGTGGTTGATAACTGTTAGGCTGAGCATCAAGGCACTGTGATTGAGTATTTAGGTGTGTTATGTGGGATTACCACATCTATCTTGTTTGATTCAAGAGATTCAAATTCTTTTATTTCTCCTTCTCTCAGAGAATTGTGGACTACTGGTGGCAAGGAAAGATGTTGGTTGGCAAGTTGAGTTAGCTACTAGAGCCAAGGTGGCTGTAGACTCCCTTGTTCCTGGTTGTGTGTTGGATTTGGGAACCTTCACTACCACAGTGGATTTGTGTGTGTTGCCTTTGGGGTCCTACGGGATTGTTTTAGGCATGGTTTGGTTGGAGACCCAACTAGCCAGTGTAGATTTTCGGTGTAAGTTGGTTCAGTATGTAGACGATGTTGGAGAGCGTGTTGAGTTAGTTGGGGTCCAGAGACCCATTTCTCTTCATGTGATTTCAACTATGCAGCTGAAGCGTGCCTTGCAGAAAGGTTGTTAAATGTTCACTATCTTAGTTAGCGATCTTCGAGGGTGGGATTCAAGAGGTATCTCTTGATGACCATCCTCTTCTTCAGGAGTTTGTGGATGTCTTCCTGAGTGCTATTCCAGGTGTGTTGCCTAAGCGCGACGTAGAATTCCATATTGATCTCATCCTTGGAGTGGGACCTATCTCTTGGGCACCATATCGTATGACTACTCAGGAGTTGAGTGAGTTGTGGTTGTAGTTAGAGGAGTTACTAGAGAAGGGTTTCATTCATCCTAGTGTATCCCCTTGGGGAGAAGCTGTCATCTTCATGAACAAGGACAAATCTCTTCACTTGTATATTGATTATTGCCAGTTGAACAAAGTGATGGTGAAGAATCATTACCCATTGCCTCAGATAGACGATTTATTTGATCAAATGAGGGGAGCCAAGGTGTTCTCCAAGATAGATCTAAAGTCAAGATATCATCAACTCGCATTCATGAGGCAGGCATTCATTGGACGACATTTCGTACATGCTATGGGCATTATGAGTTCACTATTGTCCCTTTCGGGTTGACTAATGCTCCATCAATTTTCATGAGTTTGATGAATGAGGTGTTTCACACCTATCTTGAACGGTTTGTTTCCGTGTTCCTTGATGATATTTTGATTTATTTGAGGACTATGGAGGAGCATGAAGGCCATTTGTGACAAGTGTTGCAGTGCTTCTGAGATAATTAGTTGTTGGACAATTTGGCCAAGTGTGAGTTCTTCCAGACTAAGGTGAGATATTTGGACCATATCATCTTAGGAGAGGGTATCTCAGTGGATCCTTCTAAGATTCAGGCCATTTTGGATTGGCTAGCACCAAAAAATATGGCTAAGGTTCATAGTTTCATGGGATTGGCAGGTTACTATTGCCGATTTGTGAGAGATTTCTCTTGGGTAGCCCATCCCATCACTTCTCTTTAGAGCAAAGGGAAGATGTTTGTGTGTTAAGATCATTTCGAATCGACTTTTCAGGCTTTTAAGGAGTAGTTGACTAGTGCACCTATCTTGGTAGTGCCAGATCCTACAAGAGATTTTGTAGTGTGTATTGATGCTTCGTTGGAGGGTGTGTGGGCAGTTCTTATGTAGGAGGAACGAGTGATTGCATATGAGTCCTTTAAGCTCAAGGATCATAAGCTGAACTACCCCACTCACAATTTGGAGTTAGTGGCTATTGTCCATGCACTTGTGCATTGGAGACATTTCCTCTTGGGACATTGGTTTGAGTTGCATAGTGATAATCACAATTTGTAGTATATCTTCACTCACTTGCATTTGAATGCTCGACAACGATGTTGGATGGAGTTCCTTTGTGAGTATGAATTTAAGGTTCGCTATATCTAGGGTAAGGAGAATGTTGTTACAGATGCCTTGAGCAGGAGGAGAGATGAAATCTCAAATTTGTCCCTTGGAGTGGATTTGCGGAGCTGTATTTTGGAGTCACTTCCTAGTGATACTTGGTATTAGGAGGTGAGAGTGGAGATTGAGTCTAGGAGAGTCCTTGAGGGTAGGTTTGCAGGTTTCTCCCTTGAGCCTGATATAATTTTGTGGCATTTTGGTTGTATTTATGTTCTGGATTTTGGTGATCTTCGTTCCTTAGTTTTGTAAGAGACCCATTGTGCACCCTATTCAGCTCATCCAGGTGTCACAAAGATGCATGCCGATCTTCGACAGTTGTATCATTGGATAGGTTTGTGGTGAGATATTGTTGATTTTGTGGCTCGGTGTCTTGAGTGCTAGCAGGTGAAGGCAGAACACCAGCACCCAGGAGGATTGTTGCAACCTCATTCCATCCATGGATGGAAGTGGGTTACAATATCTCTTGATTTCATAGTGAGGCTATCTATGTCTTCATGTAATCATGATGCTATTATGGTTATAGTGGAAAAGTTGTCCAAGGTGGCACACTTCTCACTCATGATATCTTCATACATTGCAATATCTATGGCTTGAGAGTTTATGGAGGATATTGTGCGTCTGCATGCTATTCCTCATAGGATCATTTCCGATTGTGATCTGGTGTTCACTTCAGCTTTGTGGACTTCTCTTTAGCATGCTTTGGGAGCTCAACTTAATTTTAGTTTTGCATACCATCTCGAGACTGACAGACAGATGAAGTGGGTTAATTAGGTTTTAGAGGATATGCTTTAGATGTACGTTATGGATCGATAGTCTCATTGGGAGGACTACTTGTACCTGGTTGAGTTTCCTTATAATAATAGGTACCATAGTTCTCTCGGTATGTCTCCCTTCCAGGCCTTGTATGGTAGGCCATGTCAGACTTCATTGAGTTGGGATCACTTAGAGCAGTTGGCTAAAGCTCAGGATCGACAGAGGAAGTATGTCAATGCCCGTAGGTTGGATCGCCACTTCTTGGTGGGTGATCGTGTGTTTCTAAGAGTTCATCCGGGAAAGAGCCCCATTCATTATGGGAAAGGCTTGAAGTTGGCACCTCATTTTTTTGGACCTTTTGAGATCCTTGAGAGGATCGGTCGAGTCACCTATGGCCTTGCGTTGCCACGGGGTCTATCGCACATTCACGATGTTTTCTATGTTTCAGTTCTTAGACAGTAAATTCCTGATGTGACCCATGTTCTTGATTGGATTGCTTTGTAGGTTGAGGTAGACATACAACTTTCTTTGGAGCTCATGCACATCCTTCAACGTTGAAGGTTGACCCTCAGGGTTTGGGACATAGAGTAGGTAAGTGTCTAATGGGATCCTTATGGTGAGTCCTCAACATCTTGGGAAGATGTGGCGAGGATGAGAGACCTTTATCCATATCTTTTTGCAGGCTTCCATGAGTAAGCCTAGTCCTAGGGGGTAGGATGGAACAATCCTCATGTTTGCATTTTGCTTTTGTATTTCCTTGATGGATTTCGATAATTGTATATTTTGTATTTACACTATTCATCCTATCATTATTTTTTATTGGTACCTGTGAGGTGTAATTCTGAGACTATTATGTTGTCAACATGATTATTGTTTATGCTGGATTTCATGCTTACATGATTAGATGTTATCGTTACTTTTGTATGATTATGGATAGGAAAGGGATGATGTAACACTTGTATCTGAGAGGCTTACGATATCATGACCCTTTTCCTGATGATTGATGTTGCTTCGGCTATATGATTTATGTATATGCACATGTACTTTGACATGTGATCTGAGTTATGTAGGTACTGGGTATCGACTCCGCCTAGATTCACAGGCCTGAGCATACTCTCATTCCCAGATGGTTGTTATTGGAGATAGTCACAGGCCAAACGTTCCCTATCCTAGCCCACTGTACCTTGTTAGTGTAGTGTTTTTGTGATGTGTGTTCACCCTCTGGTTACCTAGTGGTAATGTCCAGATTGCCTTTTGGTCTTATGTAGTTTGCTAGTATTGCTTGTTGAGGTATTTTTGTTATGAGGTTAATATCGGTTTTATGGTGATTTAATGATTCCTCTTTTAAATTTCAATGTGGTTCATTATTGGTCCTATGGTGATTTAAGGATTTAAATTATTATTATCTTAATGTGTAATAGAGAATGTTGTATATTTAGTGATTTTAATTAATTGAATTGGAGAGCTTTAATAGTTTATTTAATTAAATGTTTTATTCCATATATTGTTTTGAGAGTTTATAAAAATGGAAATAAGTTTTGATATTGTATTGATTTAAAGTGTTATTTTAAATTTGATTTTTTTTTTTTAGGAGTTTAGTTAAAAAGAAAATGGGTAGTTTGGTCATTAATATTTTTTTTGGAACCATTCTAGGAAGAAAAGAAAACTAAAAAAAATAAAAATTTGATTGGTTTGAGAGAGAGAAACCTCACGGTTGGGAATGGAAGCTTGGTAGTAAGATCTGGTTATATTAGAGGGATTTTTCTAGGCAATGGATCCTGGTGTTTACTATAGCATTGTTGTCTTGCTGCTCTATTTTGGAATCTAGTTGTGCCTTGCAAACAAATCATTTCAAATTTCAAATTTCAAAAAAATTAAAGGTATTCTTCTATGTATTCCTTGAATTTCTGAGTTAGAAATGTATGTGTGTGTTTAAATGTGTTGGGAGTCTTGGCTACTCTAGGTGTTGCCATGGCATAGTGGTTTTGAGATTTCTTTTCAATTTGGTCATTGCATTTATATATGGGAAAAATAAAGACTTCTCTAAACTTGTTCAAATATCCTATTTTAAACTCAAATCCAACTATGGCATTGAACTTGAAAGAACATAATCTAAACTAGGTTGATGGGAGATTTAGTTTAAAGTGGCTCTCACAATTTTCATTTTCCAATTGTTAATTTGGGGGAAGGAAAAAAAAAACATTTTTTTAACCTTACCCTCAAAATCTTGTCATAAAATTGAAACCAAATATGAAATTCAACTAGAAACACTAAAATCTCAACTTCGTTGGAGTCAAAAACGAATTCTAAACACTTTCATTTTTGGTCAAAATTTGTGTCAGCCTAGTAAAACACTTTTTTTAAAAAAATTCAGAACCTTCATCACCTGTCACAAATGCAAAATAAAGGTGGATTCCATGTAGAAACACCCATATCTCAATTGGGTCAAAGTTAGAATTCAACTCTGGGAACTTTGGTTTTTGGGCAAAATATGCCCTGCCAGTGTACCCTATCGCGCCATATATTCTCTTTTTTTTATTATTCTTGAATTTCTTGAGCAATATGTATTGATAGTGTTTGAAATCAGTTTGGAAGTTGTTTATTATCTCCAATTTGGTTTTGGTTTTCTCTTTTCAGCCTGGTAAAATTCATTTGTAATTTGGGGCAAAACAAAGCATTTCCTTACCAGCTTGAAAATCCATGTCTTAAACTTAATTTTAAATGTGGTATTCAACTAGAAACGCCAAATTACGAAATTGGTTGTGATCAAATTTCATATCTGGGCACTTTTATTTTGAGGATGTTTATGCTGCTGGAACCCTGTCATCAACATTGTTATTTATTAAGTGTTGTCATTATATAATTGTGTGTTGTTTTAGTGCCCTGTCATACTACTATAGAAAGTCTATAGGTAGCAACAGGAAGATGAATTTCTTATTGCAGCAATGGAGTAGTTTTAATGAACTTTAATAATGAAATATGGATTTTTTTTAATTATTATTAAAAGATGGAATTTGTTCTTGCTTGGCTAATTTGAATATTTAAATAATGGTTTTTATTTTAATTGTTTTAACTTGGTTTTCTATACCTCGTTTGGTTAAACGAGATGAGCTTAGGTCTAGGTAATTAGAGTGGGCTTATGGAGTGGCTCTCTATAGGCCCGGGGCCTGCAAGTGGTTGCCAGGGGAACTAGTAGCAAAGTTATAGTAAACAAGTGATAACTAAATAAAAACAATGGGGTAAAACACTAATAAGATAATGAGTCCTCGTGCATGGCCTTGAGTGCTTGTAAAGGCTAAGGATGCATTCAAGAAGGCCTATCTATCTGCGGGGCATCGAGTTATCCATCTACGGGGCGTTGATTTGGGCATGATTGAATCTCCTCATTTGTATGAGGGGTGTACTTGATTCTGTGTGGCACCATCCCTTCGAGCACACATGATGACACTCCATCTGATCTGCACTCTAGTACCTTAGTAGTTGTGAGTAGTACCCAACATGTTATTGGATGAGTATCTCCATGTTGTGACATTGGCTTTGTGCATTGTATTCCATGTTTTCTCTATGACTGATGTGAGTGTTGGCCATATATTACCCTTGCCTTGTTACTTTTGTTTGGGCCTTGTGACTACCTTTGAGCATGGTGGGGTGGTCTCTTATGAGTCCACATGGTTGGGAGGCATTGCCACCGTCATTGGGGACCGGTGTATAGGTTATTGGAGCACCGATTGGAGATATTCTCTCTTGTACTTATTTTATCAGTTGATGTATCTTATTCATGGCTATGCCATTGTACTCATGTATATTCCTTTATGTATATTGTACACTCTTGAGATAGAAGATATAATCATATAATTTAATGAGAATAAATGTGTTGTTTTATATTTGTCTTATGGTTTTCCAGTGTTGGTATCAGACTCACTTGTACTATGATGATCATTATGGCTTTATGTTTAAAAGTGGAAATGGGCATTAGGAAAATTTGAATTGGTGTTTGAAATGAATGTTGTTTTAGCAATGTTTCACTGGAGGGTTAATTAGTCCTCTTCTTTGGATTGTACATTCAGCCATACTTGGCTATGAATTCTCTCGATATATCGAATCAACAATCGTATTATGTGTATGCTATCACTTCATGTTCAATTTTTTTTTATCTTGTCCTCTTTTGGCTCTTGCGCTTTGGGGTTACGTAGTGGGATGTTACAGGCCTAAAATTGATGTTTTCTAAGTTGTTTTCTATTTTGGGAAATTTCCAAATTTTGTCATAAAGCACAAAAAACACTTGAAAAATAGATTTGGCTGAGTTTGACTCTTTGACTCTATGGTAGGTAAGTATTTGGAAAGTTTTCTTCTACAAAACTTACTTGGCCTTGGTTCACAAACAATATAAGAAAGCACAACCTAGCTAGTAGCAATAGGGTTATCTACTAAAGTGGGCTAACCTCACCCTTTTGAGTGATGCTAAATCTGAGAAACATGAGGGGGTGAAGCTAGAGTACATGCCAAGGTCATGTGTACCACCTTAAGACCTATCGCCTTGAAAGGATGAAATCCAAAAAAGGAGTCATGCCACCTCAACCAAGAATTAGATGTGGTAAGTAACTTTAGGGTATGATCCACATCCCTTGCACCAACAATAGTAGATGACCAAAATAGGTCTTAGGTTTCTAAAAACAATGGTTCTTACTCACATGTGAACTCTGAAGAACACTATGGCCTAGTAGTGATGGAATCCTGAAGTCTCTAACTCTCATGCAAAATCACCTGTGACTAGAAGGCCCACCCCTTAGGGCTCAAATGGATTATGCTCACATTTCAGTTTTTGCACATTTATATAGTGTATTGGAGGTATATATGATGGGGGTTGTTCCTAGGGGTGAAACTCCATTGGTAGACCCACCCCACTCAAAAAGAAAAATGGAAGGTTTGTGCAATGCTCTTTCTCATCACCCAAGCATCACGCGTAGTGCAAGGGTATCTAGGATACTTAAGACTATTTTGTGCCAATATTTCTCATCACCTAGGAATCACATGTAGCACAAGGGGAGATGATACTTTAGCTAAACATGCCTTTGATAATAACACATTTGTACAAGTGCACAAAATACTAAAGACACTCATTCTTTTTAAGCACCAATTCCAAATGTTCCTAATTTAGAAATCACAAACACACAATAGAACCTTGCAAGAAATTGGATTGGTAGTTTAGATCAAAAGGTCTTCTCCCAATGATTGCCACAAGATGAAGGTCAAATATTAGTAACCAAAAACTTCTACCCTAATGAATGCAAAAAGTAGAAAATGAAAATTATAGATGTATACCCTCTTTTTTGTTATGACAATTGGATGTGATGCACAAAGGCTCAGGTGTGGTGCTGTAATGTATTGTAGAAATTGATAGATGTGGCTTATGGAATAGTGACTATGATATATGGAATACCAACTACGAAACACAAATAAAATGATTGCAACATTCCAAGGCACAACTACAACACAAGAACCTGTAGCTACAAAACACAAAGATCTGACAAGAAACAAAAAAAATTGATGAGGAAAATGATGCAAGCAGACTGCTAGGATGTCAAAATAATAACCAGTAGCGAATAAAATGATTTGAAACAACAATAATTGAAGGATTTTATTTTTAGAAATCTATAATAGTTAGATGTGTCATTTGAGACGATAGATGTCATGTGACAGAGCTTGCATGCGTCGGGCCATACAACGATTGCGGCATTGCACAAGATGATTGCGTCACACTCCTAAAAATAAAAATTTCTAAAAAGTTTCAAAAATTTGGTTAACTCACGCCAGGTTCACCAAATGTAGATCATGGTAGAATTCAAAAAAGAGCATGAATCAATAATAGCAACCACAAAACTATCTAATTCAAGAAATAAAGATCCTAATCCAACAATGAAGCACAAATGACAATATAAATCACCAATAATAAAGAGATAATACTCAATCTCTATGCCAAAGTTGATTCATCTCCATTTCTTTTCTCCATTTTTCTTTGTTTGTTCTCAAATTTGTAGTATGCAATGCACTTTGATAAACTTGATATTGATGCAAGATAGCTAGATCTCAAGATAGCAAAAGTTCAAAGATTGTGGTTAAGGTTGAAATGAAGGTGACGGATTGCTTTTATAGAAATCCCAATTCAAACAAAGGGTGAGGATTGAATGATGAGGTATGATGATCAATGAATGAGATTAATTGAGAAGGAAAGAGTTAAGGATGGGAAGGATGGAACAAAACTCAAGAAATTAGTTGAGATCTAGGGCCTAGCTAAGAATAAATAAATTAAATAATAATAGCAATTATTCAATTTAGAAGAGGGAAAATAATTAATTAAATAATTAAAAATAATTATTTAATTATAGAAGAAAGGTGGAGTGTGAAATATTAAATAATTAAAATAATTATTTAATAATGGGTGGAGGGATTAAATAATTAGAAATAATTATTTAATTTGGGGATAAGAGAATGATAAATAATTAAATAAATAAGATTTATTTAATTATGTAAGAAAAAAATAATGAATAATTAAATAATTAAAATAATGATTTAATTATAGAGGAAAATGGAAATAAATAATAAAATAAATAAGAATTTATTTAATTTATATAGAGGGAAAAGGGGATAATTAGTGGCATAATTTAAATAAAATTGATATTTATTCAAATTAGTCAAAAGAGGAATAAATATAAAGTGAACTAATTAAATAATTAAAAAATTATTCAATTAATAGAAGAATATGACTTTAGGAAATAATTAAATAATTGCAGTGTTGAAAAAAGTAACCCTTTTTCATGCTTAGTTTGGGAATTAACAATTAATGATAAAATGTACATAATTGTGCCATATTTAGGGTGTTGTAAAGTGTTTTATTACACTTTCACACTAATCTAGGGCTTTATTAATTAATTGAGGTTAATTAGAGCTTAATTGACCCCTTTAATTCAAATCCAAGTCTTATTTATCACATTTTTTGAAGGATCTATCTTGACACTCATTAATAATATTGCATAACATTTAACTTGGCAAGGTTTGAGTCTAGAAAACTGTGCTAGGACCCATTTGCCACTTTGGACGAATGGTTCCTCCTTACCTAAGACACCCTTTTTTCAACATATTTGTGATGGGTTTTTAGTGATATTTCACTTCCACGAAGCTTGGTCCTAGAAAATTGTGCTAGGACCCATTTGTCACTTTGGGCAAATGGGTCCTCCTTACCTAGGACAACCCTTTTTGAACTTATTTGTGGCGGGATTTTAATGATTTTTAATCCTAGATCTAATGTCAGCTTGTGTTATTTGAATTTCGAGATTAAATCTTAAGATAAGTATAAATATAAGGTTATTTCATATAGTTTCACCTAGAACTTCTATGTGACTTCATGAGATAAAAAACAAGAGCATTATAGAGCATTTCAACAGAATTCAAGTCATCATGTCAAAGGAACAGTGCATCAAGCATCTTGTTGAGCTAGTGTGTTGATGTAGCATGCAAGATCCAAGTTAAGCATTGTTTCATATCCAATTCAAGACCAAGATCTACATTCTACATGGCCACTTCATGTTAGATTGCAGATTCACATTCCAAGACATCATCCAAGGTATCATTGTTTCATCAAAAGGTTTAATTACCTAAATGTGGTTTGACCAAGGAAAACCCCTATTCTCTAACAATCAACAATTTTTTCTTCTCCTTTGACGTGTGATTGCAAGTTCATAGTTTGAAGATCAAGTGGGGAACAAGATTGAAGCAAAGTTGTCAAAATTGTCAAGTTGCAAAGTTGTCATCTATATTGCAAGAACACAAAAATGAAGCTACAAAATTTGTTTCAGACTTTCGGGAGCTGGTCACCTAGGAGCTGAGAGTGCAGACCTTGAAGAACAAAACCTAGAAATCAGTTTTTAGAAACCCTAACAAGGACCCATTCACCACTTGGGGTGAATGAGTCCTCAATGACCTCAAAACAACACCTTTTCAGTAAGGTACATATTGTTTTAGCCTCTCAAAACTTCCCTTATTGTTGTTATAACAGTTATGATTGATTTCTGAATGTTATTTGCATCATATCATATACATAATTGTATGTTTCATAAAAAAAATTAGTGGTTCATCATCTTGATAAACCCCAATTTTTATATGAAACATAATGGTGAACCTGACTTATTGAACATTGTAATTTTCTAATTTTGGAGTCTTCTCATCCTAGGTTATATATTACATTCATTTTCATTGAATTAGATCTCATTTAGGGTGTCCTACTTTGCATTCAAACTTGTATCTCATCTAGGGTTTTAGAATTGCATTGTTTTGCATTCTTTTAAATTTGAAAAATACAAAAAAAGCCATTTTACATATCATTTAGATCACATAAATTTGTATTTAAAAATTAAAAAAATTGCATTTCAAACTAGGTCTTTGGAAATGACCCTAATGGAATTGAACCTAATCATGCTTACACAACTCCTAATGAGTGTCCTCGTGAAGTTGACATCATTGGAGAAGGTGATGCTAGCATGAAAGAATTCATAAATGATTGCCTTAACAATCTTGAGAATAATGCATCCTTCTATCCTTCCATGAAACAACTAACACAACTTAAGATGTTTGGTATTTTACATCCTAAAATTGAGTCACAAACTAAACCTAAATTTCCAACCATGAGTGAACCTAGTTCCTCTAGTCAAGTGCATAATCGTTCATCTTATGTTAACAAAGTGACCAATACTCCTATCAACCTTAAAGAGACTTATGGCCAAGGTTTTACGATTTGAACCAACCAAGGATGTGACATAACTAATGAGCATGAAATTCATAAACTTTTAGAGAAAATTCCTATTGAACAAACAAAAGGGATAGGATATCAAGATCCTCCTCCCAACATAAGTGTCCTCCTTCCTAAAGAACAACTGATGCTTAACAAAGAAGACAAGATCATTTCAAGTCCTCCTCTATATCCACCTCTAGAAGTCAATGAATCTAGCAAGCAATGAAGGCCTTACAAACTAAAGAAATTAAAATTCCCTTGTCCATCATCTGAAACTGAAAGAACTTTGCACATGTGGGTATGTGCAGGATCATCATGAAAAAAATAGGCTCTTAAGTGGCAAAAAATTTAGAAAAATTAGAGTTAGGCAACTTGATGTAAAAATTTGAATAATTTATTTATATTATTTCAAAAATATGTAAGAACATAATCTATAGCAAATTGAATGTAGTTTATAAAATACTAGGTTTTTTTAAAAACCTAAAATCTATTTGGTGAAAATTTGAAATTTCAATGCAGTGGTACTTAAATTTCAGGGAAAAAATAAGAAGTAGGTGTCTGTTTGACCACCCTAACCACAATAAAATGATAATATATTTTTATAATATTTTAGATATAAGTAGAGGACTCATACCCCAATGTGATGCATATTTTTTGTAATTTTTTTCCAAATAAATAATTACTTATGATTTTTTTATTACAACCTTTTAAAAATATAAAAACTTGTATGTCACCACCTTAACTTGGTCAAAACTTCATGAAATTCAATTTTTGTTATTTTAATCCTATAATATATGAAGCATAGAATGTGACGCATATTTTGGATTCAAAAATGTGATACTCATTTGAAAGCTACGGATGTTTTTCAATTAGCCTATCAATCAGGACTTTAGTCATAATTTGAATAGAAAATAAATAATAATTACTTATTAAATTCAAAATAAAGCATAATTTATATTGGTGGAAAGTTGAGAATTTCCTTTAAAAACCCTTTTCATTTCATCAATTTTGGGTAAAAAAATAGTCGTCAGCCACATACCCATCATATTGCCACTTTTTGGCCCATCATGATCCTGCACATACCCATGTACTTCTAAGTCAAGGACTTATTACATTACCACCTATGAGAGAAAATCGACATCCAAATCCTAATAATACAAACACATCTCATTGAAGATATCATAGAATTTTCGGACATAGTACTGATGAGTGTTGTGTTTTAATTTGGCCACCAAATTAATGATATAGGGTTAGGGAACTTTTTAAAACAAATATTTTAAAAGTTTGATATCAGAAAGATAGTCCCTTAAAGCATGCATTCTGCTCCTTTCCATGTAATAGTTGTAGGATTCTACCATTCTCACTATTACATGTTATATTCTCATCACCTATCTCGACTCATTCTTGTCTTGCACTTAGTGGGGGCAAGGGGTTAGTTAGGCTTGTCCTAGTTTTGGTACATGTTGTTGTCCCTTTGGCTAGTTGTCCGCCTTTCGTTTATACCAACCAAGATTGGGAAGCAGATGACCTGTTGTAGGTTGACTCGCATGTTCCTTACTAGTCTCTTGCTTTTTCATGTTTCTTTATGTGATTGCATGTGCGTAATGTGATCCCTTGTGATGTTTTGTTTGATGTATCTCTCTCTTTCGTGCATTCCTCTATATGTGCCTACTTTCTTCTCTATGTCATAAGCATTTTATCTTTTTCCATTTGTCTTGTGTTTTCCTTTTGGGGATGACGCAAGGCGTTGAGACATTTTGGTCTCTTCCATGTTGACCCAAAAACTTTCCTTTAACTTTTTCCATTTGTATTGTGTTTTCCTTCTGGGGATGATGCAAGGCGTCGAGACATTTACGTCTCTTCCATGTTGACCCAAAAGCTTCCCTTTATCTTTTTCATTTGTCTTGTGTTCTCCTTTTAGGGATGACACAAGGCGTCGAGACATTTAGGTCTCTTCCATGTTGACCTGAAAGGATTTTTCTTTTCTTTCGCTCTATTTGTGTCATTCTTCCAATTCTATGAGTATTTGGGGAATGATGATAGTTTCGAGATCTAAAAACAACATTGTAACAAAGACATACTGATCTTGAATCCATAGATCCCTTTATGTATTTTTGGGGGCAACCCTTCCTTCCTATTTCATTGCGTAGCTTTATTTTGGAAACATATGACTTGGCATAGGGTTTTCTAAGGAAAACCTCATATCTTAGGAGAAAACATTGGCTACTTTAAAGCAGTTGCTCACATAAATGGTGTTAGCAACTGCTTTAAAGTGGGGGCATACATTGATGACATTTTTTGACATTTTACATATTTCATGGTGTGATTTTATTTTTTCTTGTGATGTGTCCTTTTCTTGGTGGTGTCATTGGGTTTGATGTCCTCCAAGAGCATGATATTTTTAAGCATACAATTTCCCTTAGTGGCATGATGCAAATGAGGCATCCCACAAGTGGTGGTCTGATACTCTTGACTTGTCCTCTCTTGGAGACATTAGGCACGATGTTCCCTAAGAAGAAGACCTTACATGAACAAAGCAAAATCCCCTTTAACAAAAAAAACTTATAGACAAAAGCATTGCATTGTGGTGCCTTATCGAAGTTATCAAGAGGATAACTTTAGTATGGTATGGGAGGCTAATATGATTCTCTCATTTTCCGCCTTATTGGGATAACTCACCTAGTGGACTACTTAAGGTTCCACTACCCCAAAGTGAGCACACATGTTACAAACAGACAACCTAGATATGTTCCACATCGCGTTCGACTGTCGAAGCTTGATCTTTGTTACAAAAAAATAGCCTAGATGTGTTCCACATCATGTTGGACCATCAAAGCTTGATCCTTTTTCTTAGACAAACAGTTGCATTCCACATTGTGTTGGAAAGATTAAAGCTTGATCCTGCATGATTCTTTGTTTTTCTTGTTCTTTGAATGGGTATGACTATGTATCCTTATTATTGTTGCATACTTAAGTTTCTTGAATGTCTACTTTAGTGTGATTTTTTCATGGGGGAAAACTCTCAGTAAAGTGGGAGAAAAATATAGCGTTGAAAAAAGTAACCC
This sequence comes from Sequoia sempervirens, assembly GCA_007258455.2. Lineage (NCBI taxonomy): Eukaryota > Viridiplantae > Streptophyta > Pinopsida > Cupressales > Cupressaceae > Sequoia > Sequoia sempervirens. The sequence goes on along the minus strand of VDFB02270651.1, from coordinate 655,430,529 downwards.
TTTTTCATGCTTAGTCTAGGAATTAACAATTAATGATAAAATGTACTTAATTGTGCCTTATTTAGGGTGTTGTAAAGTGTTTTCTTACACTTTCACACTAATATATGCTTTATTAATTAATTGAGGTTAATTAGAGCTTGATTGGACCTTTTAATTCAAATCCAAGCCTTATTTATTGCATTTTTCAAAGGATCTATCCCAACACTCATTAATAATATTGCATAACATTTAACTTGGAAAGGTTTGAGTCCTAGAAAATTGTGTTAGGACCCATTTGCCACTTTGGGTGAATGGGTCCTCCTTACCTTGGACACCCTTTTTTTTAACATATTTGTGATGGGATTTTAGTGATATTTCACTTCCTCGAAGCTTGGTCCTATAAAATTGTACTAGGACCCATTTGCCACTTTGAGCGAATGGGTCCTCCTTACTTAGGACACCCCTTTTTAAACTTATTTGTGGCAAAAATTTTAATGATTTTGAATCCTAGATCTAATTTCGGCTTGTGTTATTTGAATTTCAGGATTAAATCTTAAGATAAGTATAAATATAAAGTTAGTTCACATAGTTTCACCTAGAACTTCTATGTGACTTCATGAGATCAAAAGCAAGAGCATTATAGAGCATTTCAAAGGAATTCAAGGGAAGATTATTGCAGTTTTATTACAAAAATACAACATCATATCATCATGTCAAAGGCATAGTGCATCAAGCATGTTGTTGAGCTAGTGTGTTGATGTAGCATTGAATCTATCCAAGTTAAGCATTGTTTCGTATCCAATTCAAGATCGAGATCTACATTCTACATGGCCACTTCATGTTAGATTGTAGATTTACATTCCAAGACATCATCCAAGGTATCATTGTTTCATGTTTCATGTTTCATTGTTTCATCACAAGGTTTAATTACCTAAACGGGGTTTGACCAAGGCAAACCCCTATTCTCTAACAATCAACAAGTTTTTCTTCTCCTTTGATGTGTGATTGCAGGTTCATAGGTTGAAGATCAAGTGGGGAACAAGATTGAAGAAAATTTGTCAAAATTGTCAAGTTGCAAAGTTGTCATCTATATTGCAAGAACACAAAAAATGAAGCTACAAAATTTGCTTCAAAATTTTGGGAGCTGATTGCCTAGGAGCTAAGAGTGTAGACCTTGAAGAACAAAATTGAGAAGTTATTTTTTAGAAACCCTACCATGGACCCATTCACCACTTGTGCTAAATGAGTCCTCAATGACCTCTAAACAACACCTTTTCAACAAGGTATACATTGTTTTAGCCTCTAAAAACTTCCCTTATTGCTATTATAATGGTTAGGATTGATTTATGATTGTTATTTGCATCACATCATATACATAATTGTATGTTTCATAGCAAAAATTAGTGGTTCATCATCTTGATAAACCCCAATTTTTATATGAAACAATAATTAAAATTATTTAATTATGTATGAAAGATGGAAATTAGTATGGAAAATGTTGCTTGTAGGCTCAAGATATTTTTTAGTATTTATAGTGTCATACATCATGTCCCATATTTTGTTGCAACTATCACACTTTTTTTCTTTGTCCCACATTTGTTTGAGACTATTCATTGTCTTTAAGATTCTCAAGGGTAGTAGAGACATCAACAATATTTTCATAATCAAGAGGCTCCATGTCATCTCCATTCATTTGATCATTTTCAAAATCATGAGTCCCCATCCCCATTTCAATTTTTTCCTCATCCTCATACAAATCAATAGGTAAAAATATTATTTTCCTTTGAGTCACCTTCTTCCCCTACTTTCTCAATCTCCATATTATGATAATTTCAAGTTATTTCTCTCATAGTAGTCTTGCAAAACCTACCCTCATCCATGCTACCCTAACCTTTTCCCCCTAATGCCACCCACAACTTCCTTATAAATTCTAGCAGATTTTTAGCCTCCATTAGAATTTTTACCATGGTACTTTTAAAATTTAAATTTCCTTAGGGTTTGAAGGCTCAAAATATGTATCCTTGTCAAGGCCAACTTCACTTGTTTTAATTTTTCAAAATTTCTTGGGAGTCTTAAATACTGACCCTGAACTATCCACCTCCATTTTAAGAGAAAGCAATATTTTATTTGGGGAAGATACTTTATTCTTTTTATCTTTGTGGGATTTCTCTATAGAGATAGGGGTGGAAATGGTATGATCATCTTTCTCTAACTCCTTACAAAGGTGATCTTATTTTTACCTTTCTCCCTAACAATCTCATATTTAAATACTTGGGGAGATTAATAAGAACTCATAGTATGAATGTCCTCAACACTAGACTTATTTTTATTTTTACCCTTCCCATTCTGTTTTAGGATTTTAGAAGAAGTGAAGCCAAAAATGATAGAAGGGGTTAAACAAATATTAAAATAGTAAAGGGAGTAGATCAAACTCTAGTGGAGGGGGGCGAGGTACCTTCCTTAATAAACTCATCCTTAGAAGACAACAAAAAGAAAGGAAAAATAACAAGATTTATATGCCTAAGGTAGTCTAGGAGAGGAAAATGATACCCATGAATTGTAGAGAATTTTCCTTTAAGCATAAAATACTTAATGAGGTGGAAAATTACCAAGGCATAGGGTGAAGGAAGCACCATCCCATCATAGTCATTTTGGTGACACATCACAATTCACCTTCCTCCATAAATTACTCAATGAATTTATTTTCCTTAGACTTTACAAATCACAAGACCTTCCTTCCATTGCAACTAAGAACATTATATTTTCCAATCATTTCCTCAATGAAAATGAATTTTAACCCCAACAACAATCTCTGTATCACACCAAGAGTAAACAAATTGAGAATATTTTTTTCATACCTCTTCATGTCTTAGAAATTGGAAGTTAACCATCCCTACTCGAAGATTCTCCAAATTTTCTCATTATTATTTAGGTCAACATATTTAAAAAGCGCAATCCTCAATCTTTGTCCTCCATTATCATTTGCTCTTTATGAATTCTAAGCTAGGAAATTTTAACAATAACAAATTTTTTTTTAGGGATTTGGGCTCTACATTTGTTAAGTAGGGTAAGGTTATCATTTCCCTACAGTAATACCAAATCCTTATTGAAGTTCCTTTGCGACCATCAATGTACAAATATTTTTTGTAAATAAAAAAATAAGTTTTATTAATTTTACTTATAAATAAAATATAAAATTAATGTTGAGGTTGACTTTGACTCTTGAACAATTTTTCAAAAATGCTTAGGATCCCTAATCACAGAAAGGATTGGGAAGGTTTCTAGGGAAGGTCTAATGATCGTGTAGGTTCTTTTGAGTGGCTCCCATAGAAAAAGAGGGGGAAGGTCCCTAGACAGGGTCTAGGAATTTTGTAGGGTCTTTGTATAAGGGTGAGACCCTTTCAAAACTCTTCATTTACCCTTTATCAAATAACATAAAATCAATATTAACTATTTTTCATTTAAGTTGAGTAATTACAAATCACATTCCACTCCATCTAGCATAAAATTTGATGGTCTCTAAATCATTTTTCAATTTTAGACTAGATTTTACTTATAAACTTATTAGACTATATAATATATTTGACTTGCTATATTTTTATGTAGTAATATCTAATTTATAATATATATAATTTTCTAATATTTGTTATACAAATACATATTAATGTAGAATATTTTTTCAAAAGATAGAATATAAATGATTTTTTTTCTTTCTAGAAACTTATAGTACCAACTTTATAGTCTGTGTACATAAAATAAAAAAGAAAAAAATACATAGAAAATATTTTTTCAATTTTTTTTAGAATATAAGATAAATATAATTTTTTTTTTTTTGAAAATTCTATAAAATATTTTAGATTTTTAAAACAAGATGAAATTTAAAGATAATAGGATAAAATCTTAAAAGAATATTTTATTTAAAATAAAGATAATTGATTGTTTTAATTAATTAAAATATTTTAGAAAATAAATGAATATTTTTATATTTGGACAATTGAATTTCAAAACTCTATTATTTAGATTATTTGAGTATTTATTGATAATTTTAATTAATCCTAATGTATTTTTTATTATAATTGTAAATAAAAATAAGTGTCCCCATAATGATATCTTACATAGATTTTTCTAAAGATAAGTATGCTAGTTTTAAAATCAAATGAAAACTTACATTTAATTTTAAAGTAATTTAAAGATTTTTTCTTTGTGTGTGAGCTTTAAAATTAATAGTTGTTAATCATTGTTTTATAATTAAAGGGAGAAAAAAATTGTTGCTCAACTATAACTTTTAAGTAATACAATTTAATGTATTGACTTAGTTGTTTTAATAAAAAATAAGTTTCTATTCGACTATAACTTGTAAGTTATGTGATCATATTTGTATTTATTTTTAATTTTTTGATTTAATTGTTGTAATTCAAAACAAATGAAATCACATAGATCAAGAGAGTTGGTAGTAGACTATAACATGTGGGTAAAACAATCATATTTATTTATTTATAATGTGTTGATTTAGTTATTTTAATTGAAAATAAATAGTATCACAATCTAATGGGAATGATTATACATGTGGTAATGAATTCTATGCTTATATCTCAAATTCTCACATTATTAGACCATGCTCTTGTTCAAATTTAAATAAACTGTTTAAAGACTAAAAACTTTTGTAGTGGATTCAATTTTAACTAGAATTGAATTTATGTTTTGATGTAAATTTATTATGAATCATTATGGAGTCATAATAATTTGAATAAAGTGTTTTTTTTATAATTAAAGTTGTCTACATATTCTTAAAATCTCACATAAGCAAAGCAAACCCCACCCAACCAAAAAAATTTGCACTACATCCAAATTGATCACTTGAGTCTTTCTTAGAACACATTTATCAAATTTTCATTCCAAGTATCCACAGTCTTATAATTTTTGAGATAAAACCAAATGATTCTAACAAAGATGTCATTATATGCCTATATAAATAAAATGTGATGGATGCATTAGTATTAGATGAGTCAACATTTAATTAAAATTTGACAATAAATCAAATCCATTAATTTAGTTGATTTTATTGGCACAATTCTTAAGAAATTCAAACCACAAGACTTAAACAAGAAAACAAACAATTGATTCCAATATTGGCATAGCGTGATGGTTAAGTTGTGGTGTTGTTCTTTTCATCAAGGTTCAAACCCCATTGTGGTGTTATAGTTGAGTGTTTGGGATGAGGGCCCCAATTTGTGACTTCATTCATAGCTTTAGGTCAAAAGTGTTTACCCTTTAAAAAATGAGAAATTGATTTACAAAACATTTATATAAATTTTCATATGACAAACAATTTTTTTTAGCATTTTTTTTATAAATTTTAAAACATCAATTGAAATATAGTTAAATGATCAAACCATCATAAAATTTTCATATGACAAAGAAAAATAACCCTCAAATCCTACAGTGACAATCCAATTGTTGACAAAACTCATCAACACACCTAATCTAAATTGATAATGCAATGCAAACCCTAAAACTAAATATATATTTCTTTAAACTATGACAAACCCAAAGGAGATAAAAAGCTTTTCTTCGTCAATACACCTAATCTAAAATGATAATAGATTGTAAACCCTAAAACCAAATTACCTTTCTTTAAACTATGACAAACCCAAAAGATATAAAAAGCTTTTCTTTGCCAACACACCTAATCTAAAACGATAATAGATTGTAAACCCTAAAACCAAATATCTTTCTTTAAACTATGACAAACCCAAAAGAGATAAAAAAAACTTTTCTTCATCAACACACCTAATCTAAAACTTTTATCATTTTTTTTTTACAATTTTTAAAACATCAATTAAAAGATAGTTAAATGATCAAACTTCATAAAATTTTCATATGACAAACAAAAATAACCATCAAATCCTACAGTGACAATCCAATTATTGACAAAACTCGTCAACACACCTAATCTAAATTGATAATGCAATGCAAACCCTAAAACCAAATATCTTTCTTTAAACTATGACAAACCCAAAAGAGATAAAAAACTTTTCTTCATCAATACACCTAATCTAAAATGATAATAGATTGTAAACCCTAAAATCAAATTATCTTTCTTTAAACTATGACAAACTCAAAAGAAATAAAAAACTTTTCTTAATCAACACACCTAATCTAAAACTATAATAGATTGTAAACCCTAAAACCAAATATCTTTCTTTAAACTATGACAAACCCAAAAGAGATAAAAATCTTTTCTTCATCAACAAACCCAATCTAAAACTCTTATCATTTTTTTTTACGATTTTTAAAACATCAATTAAAAGATAGTTAAATGATCAAACTGTCATAAAATTTTCATATTACAAACCAAAAAAAACGGTCCTAAGTGACAATCCAATTGTTGACAAAACTCATCAACATACCTAATCTAAATTGATAATGCAATGCAAACCCTAAAACCAAATATATTTCTTTAAACTATGACAAACCCAAGGGAAATACAAAACTTTTCTTCATCAATACACCTAATCTAAAATGATAATAAATTGTAAACCCTAAAATTAAATTATCTTTCTTTAAACTATGACAAACTCAAAAAAGACAATAATTTTTTTTTCCTCAACACACCTAATCTAAAACGATAATAGATTATAAACCCTAAAACCAAATTATCTTTCTTTAAACTATAACAAACCCAAAGAAAAGAAAAAGCTTTTTCTCCTTCAACACACCTAAGTAATCTAAAATGATAATAGGCAAAACCCAAAGAAGATAAAAAATTCTTTTCTTCTTCACACAAACTCTCCATGCTTACATAACACAACAGTTCATGAAAATCTGATCAATAGTACTTACCTTGTTCCACCCTGAGATTTCTCGTCTGCTTATTTCAGAGACGCAGAGCATATGCTTCGTTTTCCATCTGCAACATCTGAATGCCCCTCCACGTAAAATCTACCGAATTCCTCGTCCGGTTGACAGAAAAGCTACGAATCTGATTCCTGTCGACAGGATAAAAAGCAACAGGCGACATGACGTGGAATAGAATATCACTTCTGTAGCCGATTTTCCTGACAATTCGTGTGGCCAAATAAGGACCATTATGACCCCACAGACTTCCATTAAAGTTCCGGGCGAATTCCTCCATGAACCCCCAGAGCAACGGGTGTCCCTTATCGAACACCAGAACCGCACTATTGAGCCGGTTCCACCGGCCCTGCGGGTCCACGCTTTGAGCCCCAAAAACATTCCGCAATTTACCCATGCTTTTCAGAACTATACTCGATGTAAATTCCCGCGTACTTGTAAAGAACTGCCAGACAGTATTATGTTTGAGAGATTTTGACCAAAGCTTATTTCCCCAGGGTCTGCTTTTCCCGAGGTTATGTTCCTCAGCCACCCGGCGGAAGAGGTTCCGCTGAACAGGTACTCCAGATCGGGTGCCACCGACCTAACTTGAAACCCCCTTTTCACAAACGGCTGTAGAATTTCGTGGCCCCTTTTGGAGTCCATCGGGCGGGAGATCATGAGCAGGCAGGCAGAGGGATGAAATTCAAACACGCTTTCAATGGAAGGCTGCTCCCGCGGGCCGAAGGATTTGGGATTCGAAATCCAGGTCATAAAGAATCGGATTTTGCAATTTTTGAGGAAATTGTTCGCCTTTGATGGAAATTGAGCCGAGAGTGCGTCTGAATTTAGTTTGAAGTGGTTTAGGTTTTCTGTAAACCATCTGATTCTTTCCTCCGTGGTCATATTTGCAGGTGCTTTATTTAGGTGAATCATTATGCTGTCTTCGTAAAGATTTCTCCTTTCCATGGAACCGAGGTGGTTGAATCTATTCACAGTAATGTAGCACTGAATGAAGAACAGGACAGAAGCTGCTATAACAGCAAGCGAAATTTTTACCTTCGATCCCACGGTACAAATTATCTTCGGCATCATAGATCAGATTTTCTTCACTTTTTCATATTTTCTTTACTTGTTTTTTTCTGTAAATAACGGATTCGATAATTTCAATAAATGATTATGAGAATATATATATACTGTTTCTTAAACTCGGAGAAGTAATGTAATTCTATATATAGAGAGGTATTTTTTTTATATATAAAAGTTTTACAGGGTATTTATGGTTTATGTTTCTATACTTTTTATAAAGAAAAACTATACAAAATTGAATTAGGATGTATACACAGGTCTCTTTTTCTAAAAAAAGTTATATTACTTTAATAAGTTTAACTATACTTTTAAAAAAAAAAAAAAAACTGTTTTTTAATAAAATTAAAGATTTTTTTTATAAAATTTAATAATAATAATAATATTTTTTTAAATTTTATTTCAAAAAATAATAATTTATTTATAATAAATTAATATTAAATTAACAAATATTTTAATGTTCTAAAGATCAATTATATAAAAAATTGTAATGAATTTTTTACTTTATGTTTTTATAATTCTTTTCATTGTAAAATGATATCAATTAATGAAAATTATTAATTTTTTTTTTAAAGTTATTACATCATAGTTTTCATCTCATATTAGATGACATAGTGTATAGAGTATAAGTATATGACATGCATTATAGAATTTACAAAAATTGCTATCAAATTCAAGACTTTCATAAGTTAATACTTTCATTGTAATCTCTCATATCATTCCACCCAATTGATGGATCAATTCTAGACAATTTTTCATTCGATCTCACCACCTCCACTATGAAGTCTTCTCCCTGATTTACAAAGAATCTTGGCCCTCCCTGAAAACCAAGATCTTTTTGCAATGTTTCTACTTTATATTTCTTATTATACTTCTTTTGAAACTCCAAATAGTTCCTCATAAATGGAATAGTGTCCACGGAAAACTTTAGTGGCAAATCTTCGCCAATTGGCGAATTATAGGAATTAGCCAAGTCAAAATTGGTGAATTCTCGCTCCCAATAGGGTGTCCAAATTGCCTGGATTTTACGAAGTATAGGTCCAATGCATGTCCATTCACCAATGAGTTTTTTTATGAGGCATATTTAAGCAACAAATTCACCATTGTCAAACTACGCATTTCAATTGGACTGACTAATATTTTTGCCTGGAATCTCGAAAGCATTTAATAAAACACCTACATATTCGCCAATACTATTAAAACAACATTGTATCAGGACCCATTTCGCCAATTAAAATTTACAAATAGTTGCTTGTGAAGACCCATTTCGTCAATTAAAATTTATAAATAGTTGCTCATGAGGACCTATTTCGCCAATAACATTAACAAATAATTACATTTGAGGACACATTTCGCCTTGAAAATTACAACGTATCGTTGTATAAGCAAGTAGGATTCGCCAAATATTTAATATACCATTTAAAAATCCCATGGAATTCGCCAAACATGGAATCATGGATTGATATAAATACAATCGAAAGTGTCATTTATTCTTGATTTCTTACACATTTTGTTCGGTTATGAGGTTCTACTTCTCCATTCGAAACTGGAAGTCAATGAACTGCAAAGCCGAAAACGTAGACTTAAAAAGTGAGTGATCATTTCTTCATAGTGTTATTAGTTATAATAATACATTTTCTTTATCTCTTTTCCATTCTTGCTTCAAAAATTAGAACCAAACTCTGAAGTTTCAAAGTTTTTGAAATCTCTGACCCACCAAGTAGAAAAGGTGAGTGATCATTTCTTCATAGTGTTATTAGTTATAATAATAAGTTTTCTTTATCTCTTTTCCATTCTTGCTTCAACAAAGTGAACCTTACAACCAAACTTTGAAGTTTCGAAACCTCTGACCCATAGAGTAGAAAGATGACTAAGAAAGACTTGCAACTCAACAAAGTGAACCATCAAAAAAGTCGGAGAATCGATAAGTTATGAAAATTTAGAACTCCGCGACAATGTTATAAAACTCTGAGGACTAGCGACTAAGGTTAGGAAAAGCCAATATTTTTATATTGTATTCCATGGTATTGAATTTGATATGTGATTTTGCATCATTTTTAAAGAACAACACTTATCACACTACTTATACATTCCTATTGCATTTCCATTCACACAATCTTTGATAAATAACTAAAAGGAATATTATTAATCCATTCCTTGAACAGAAGCTAGCAGTTCAACATCCGTAACTTATAAGTTATAAGCTAACAAAAACTAATAGTTCAACATAAATAACTTATAAAGGCATCCAGTGTCCACCCAACTTAAACAATAAAAGCTTAAACTACCAAATCACCTAAATTATACTGAGAAATCCTTACGCGTCCATCACCATAAAATATTTATTCACAGATAAACATTCCACAACAATGAAACTATCCAAAAATCTATCAATCTTATGTAAATAGAAATAGAGCTTCTGAAAGAAAGATAACAACTAAACCAATATCACTACACTTTGCAAAAAAATTATTCACAGATAATAACACCACAAAAATATAGAAAAATTATATCATCTGTCATCCCAATAATAGATATCACACTAGCAAACATTTAGTATAAACAAAATAAATCTATACACCATAACTCAAAGATTATGCATGCATAAACTCCACCAATGTCTTCTATATCAAAATAACAGAGTTTTCCCTAATGAGTAAATCAAAGTTTACTCAAAAAATCCTAATCACATCAGTCGAACCAATATTTAAACATAGCCAATGTCTTTGGTAATGGTTTCTTGAAAGTAACTGTACTGAAAATTAAAAGAAGTCATTAACTTAAAAGTGCCAAATTTAAAGAAAGTATATGAAAATGCTAAAAATAAACTATGCATCATTCCCAACTGCTTCAACTTCATCAGCTTCCAGCTCCTCGTTCTCTCCTTGTTGCAACAAATTCTCCTGCATCTTCATTTTGGCTTTATATTCCCTGTACCTGGTAATGATTGAAAAAATCTCCTTGCTACCTGGTGTCAATGTGATCTGAAGCCTAGTTCTCCATTTTTTGAGAGCAACTTCAGACTCGTTCAGTGTGTCAAACTTCCTTTCTACTTCAACTTTAAAATTTTTGAGATAAAGCTCCAGCCTCCCAAGCTTTGAGAAATATTTTTTAGTCATTATAGCAGGATGTGCTACTTCTTTGTTGAAGACTTCTCTAAAATTTGAGCATATTTCTTTTGTGTCCATAATTCTCTCATCAAAATCATCTGTTATCTTCACCTACAGATCATGAAAGTTCCCCTTGATTTCTCCTAACATATCCAAATACTTCTCCAACACATCTGTGATTTCCTTTACCAGGTAATCATATATGTTTAGTTTCCATTTAAGTGAATCAAGCCATGAAGGATCTAATTCCTTTGGATCACTAACAATCTGTTCATTTACCAACTTCAATCGATCCATGGAAATTAACTCTTTCATTTCTTCCGAAACTACATACAGCTTGGTTTGATCATTTCTAATCTGTTGCAGTTCTGCTATTAATCCTTTTCTTTTATCAACAATGTTAGTGTAGGAAATCACAGATTTACTAGAATAAAAAATATAGCTTCCTGAGACAATTCTTCAATCCACTCACTAGCAGCCTTGGAATAATTTATATTTTTCTTAATCAACTGCATCATAAACTCATCAATAACTCTTTCTTGGGAACTAGAAGCCTCAGTATACAAAAAGGGAGAAACATTGATGGAAGAGATAAAGTTTTTGAAATCCAAAATTTGAGATTGCAATTTTACCCTTTCTTTCCTTTCTTCTTTTACCCGCTTGGCTAAAGCATTGACTGAGTAACTGGCATGATATACATCACCTTCAAGTGTTTTGGGACCCATGTCAACATGTATGATTTTATAATCATCCGTGGTTATCTCATCATCATCTACATCTTTTAAAGGTTTTGCAATTTCTAACACCTGATTACCAGAGACAACATCATTCAAAATTCTTGACATTTTATGGGCTTTCTTGGGCCCTAAGGAAGATTGGAGTAATTTTGTCACTGTGTCTACTCCAGCCCCAACGGATGTTGTAGGAGTGTATTTCCTCTTCTTTTCTACCGCTTTCCTCAACCATATTGGAGAGTTTTCTATTAGACTAGGGGCTTTATCACTTTGAAAAACCTCTCTAGACTCGCTAGGAATAATTGATATGTTTTCTATAGGAGGAGATTGAGAAGATTCTTCAGACAAGGGCGGGAAAGTACTATCTTGAACAATATGCTTAAAGATGCTCTCTGAATCTTCTGACACAGGTTTTGTTTGGACATTTTTCTTTTTCAAGAGCAGGGTTGGATGGGTTGTCTTGTTCACATATTGATTTTGATTTAATTGTTTTCTCCGGCTTTTGACCATCACCCCCATATTGTGAATTGGTGCTAGAAGACTTGATGACTATCCTCACCGATGATGTACCTCCAGGGACTACTTGGCTAGATCCTTGCTCATTTTTTTGGGATGATTTTGGTTCATGAACAGAACCAACAACCCTATGCAATTTTCCCTCCAACTAATCCTCAGTCCTTTTGAGTACTAGTTTGGCCTATTTACTCATATATAAAGCTTCATCTTTATCCCAGTCAACTCTGGGATGTGATTTATTAGGCAACTTCTTGTATTCAGGATCAAGAGCCATCGAATCTTCAGACACATTTTCAGGAATTTGGAAAGAGAGACCGGATTTTTTTATCTGCTCAAGGGTTAACCTCATATGGTCCCTTCTGAAAACTTCATTTTCATCGGCACAATCTTCCCAGAAATCTTCGATTGAAGGTTCGTGTTGATATGAGCCGGAGGCATACAAATTTTTTCTCACAAAGCCCTTGCTGTCAAAATTAGTTCTTACAAAAAAGTACTGGAGATTGTATTCTTTGAGAATCATTTCAACATTCCTAGCCATCTGGTTAATTTTGCAAGAGAAAGAATGAGTAACTAACGGGAAGGTATACCCTCGCTTTCCCATATTCATGTATTTTATATTTACTATGGCCATTTGTTTGCAGACCTCCAAAAATACCAGTAAATCCTCAGGGTACTTAGGCAATTTAAGTGGAGCCTTCTCATAACCTCCAATTCTCAAATAAGAAAAACTATCAAACTGGATATAAAAACTTCCAAAATTCAACACCATAGATTTTGATTCAGGGGAAAATACATTTCAGGGTTTCCATCCAACTTTCTCGCAACTTCCATTAAAAAGGCATCATTAACAAGACAATATTCTCCCATCCCAACCTACCTGTAAGTTGGGCATAACACTTATACATAGGCATGCCAGGACTTGGTGGTACTTGTGGTTTCAACCCTGGCCAATAAGTTCTTTGACTAGCAATGATATATATCAAACAAGAACACAAATGAAAGGTAGTAGTCTTCTGAAAGTTAACTAATTGCTCATGCAAGTGAAAGAAAATTATCTCGGCCCAATCGATAAACACATTATCATCACAAATAACTAAACTGAACTGACACATCCAATCTTCAAATAATTCAACTTGTGCATTCCCAACGATACGATGAAGTAAAGCAATAACATCAACAATTTCTTCTTTAAAATGTGCCCTCTTAAGTTTATTGGGCAATTGAGACTTACCTTTCTTCTCTGATTTTAACAATCCTTTGGCCATAGAATTTTTACACCAGGTTTCATTAGTCCTAAAATATTCATTAGCTATTACAATAGACATCTCCTTTATGGGTACCTTCTCTGGAATTCCCAATGCTTGAGAAATGACCTCAGGAATTTTTTTAGCTACAATAGTTACGTCCGTGGCCTTGATTTCCTGGGTTTCAGGAATGTATCTTCTCGCACATGCAACAATTAGGTCAACTCTCAACATTGCTTCTGGAAAACCTCCAGCCTGAGCTAGTCCACTTTCGAACACCTTCACATCTATAGCAGATTTTTCTTTACTGTCCAGACGTGCCCAAAATTCTTCCAATTTAAAATGTCCTAGCTCCGTATCCCTCACATCGAGCCAACGATTTTCAATTTCAGCCTGCATGAGCTCACTATGCCTAATGAGATGCTTGAATTCCTGAAGAAATAGCAACAACATGTATGCTTGAATGTCTGAGAAAAAATACTTCACCCACGTATGTTGTTATTGTTGATAGGATGTGCTTTAAATGTGGCATTCAATTTCATACCTCGAAAAGATAGCCTTTAAACCTGCATGCTTTTGGAAATTCCTAAAAAGACAACTCAAGTTCATTCCGTACATAGCGTTCAATGAGATGTCAGATGACGACGCCTTTGAAAGGCAATGTTTGAGAAAAAGTATGCCACCTTCAAGGGCAAGCCATATAAAATGACAAGACGTGCAATCAATGTGGAGTAAAACAAGAATGCAGGCTAAATGTCTGAGAAAAACTACGCCACCTACATATGTCGTTATTGTTGACAGGACGTGCTTTAAATGCAACATTCAATTTCATACCTCGAAAAGATAGCCTTTAAACATGTATGCTTTTGGAAATTCCTGAAAAGACAACTCAAGTTCATTCCATACATAACGTTCACTGAGATGTCCATCATGTCGTGTGGTCACTGAAACTTGGAACCTCAAAACCAAAGTCTAAAGTTTCAATGTTTTCAAAACCTCTGACCCATCGAATTCGACTAAATCCACACACTGTAACTCAAAGGTTGCACATGCATGAACTTAAGTTACTCAACAAAGTGAACCAAGTTGGGGAATCAGGTAGTTATGAAAATTTAGAACTCCGCAACAATGCGACATGTCAAATGGTTATAAAACTCAGAGGCCTAGCGACTAAGATTTCTTTGCTCCCTTGAAGTTGAGTCTACAATGACACATCAAATGTTCTATCGAACCATTGAGTAATTTATGATATTAATATTAAACATGTGTTTTAATTTTTTTTTACTTTTAACCATTAATAGCACTAAGCACAATAACACTTAACGTTGCAATTGCAAAGGACTTAATAAAAGGAATTACAATGTCACGTTAATATAATAATAGCACAACCATTAATAGTACAGTAACACTTAATGTTGCAAAGGACTTAATAAAAGGAATTACAATGTCAAATTAACAACACAACCATTTACTTTATTAAATCTGCATGCAATTTTTTTTTTTGCTAGGGGTAGCACCCTGTATTGATTATCAAAAAAGGATTACATGAGTATCTGTTTTTCAAAAAACCACCTTGAAGGCCTTCTTTGTCAAGTGACCTTCCCTGATCAACTAGCCCACCTATATTTTCATGCATTACATAATTCATTACAAAATTGGTTTGAATTTAAGTATAGGCACTCCAAGACTCAGGACTGACTCAATTACCCAATTACTGTTACTATTTATATTCAACAACAGAAAGATGAAATCATACCCAACCGGACTTTATCATTCATCATCATCCTCTTCATCATCATCATCCTTTGACTCCATGCATTTCAGGTACGCCTTGCAATTTGCAATCACTAGGCAGTTTGCTCCACATTTCTAGTGTGTTGGGCTTTTGGTCTTTTCCTTCGGGTCCCTGGGATCATTCACAAGCCATTCTTCCCCATCTCCAAGGTCCCAATTATCATCATCACCCACTACAATTTCCTCTGCCAGACCTTCGTCCTTCACGTATCTCATTTCCCACCCACGCTAGAGATTGGTCGTCAGCTTTGTTGCCCTGAGGAGAAAGAAAATGCTACGGTCCCTTTCTACCCACAATTTTTCAAATCCTTTTGGGCCGATGGTTCAAACCAAAGGAAACTTCATTACCTCTCTCCCTCTCATCCACATCATGTAGTAGTTCTATGGCATGGGGATTTTCCGATTCTCATCCACATTATCTAGTGCCATGTCAATGTTGCCCAAAAATGTGTGCACGAAGACCATTTGGGTCAATCTTTTGCTTATCTCTTTCGAGACTCCCATATGCAAAAGGACTGCTAAGAACATTGCCAGAATCTTTGTATTTGTTTTGGCTCTGTGATAAGCCTTTAGAAATTCCGGCCCAACCACCTACTTGGTTGCCCAGAGAATGAGTGGATGGGTTGAATTCATTAGTCCCTACAGTCGTTTATCGATTATTTCCCCTCTAAAGGCTTGCAATTGCTTCTCCATGTCCAACGCAAGCGGCATTTCCATTTTAATCCTTGCCCACAACTCACCTTTATGGGATTTTCTACCACTACTTCGAATTTTGCAAATGGAATGTGATAAATGGCTAATTACTCCACCTTTGCATGCAATTAATACTTAATTTCTGAAAGGAAAAAAAAATTATTTGAATAACTCTTTACTGTAAATTTATAACCATTTATTTTATTACAATTGAATTACTATGTCACAATTATTACTATAACTATTACCTACCCTATTTAATAAATTATGGGCCACTAGTGCAGCTACCAGCCTGATTCGCGCAAACCAAAAAACCAACTTTGTCAATTTGTGTATCTTAAGAATTACATGTACAATTAAAAATTAAAATCTTTAATTTGATTGACGTCTGGCTACATGCAAATTGTACCTCAATTTGACAAGCTGTCAAAATCACTAGACTCCAGTCAGGACTACTAGTGCCACTCAAACAATATGAAATCATTACAAATCTTGTTTCATTAAAGCTATAGCAACTATAGCCATCCATCGAAAATTCATCGAACGGTAGTGGTCCATAATGTCGCGTGGTCACTGAAACTTAAAAGCTTAGAACCAAAGTATGAAGTTTCAAAGTTGTCAAAACTTCTGACCCACCGACTATATAGATGACCACGAAAGACTTGCAACTAAGGTTAGGAAAAGCACCAAAACCTCGACTTTGGTGAATTAAGATAGGAAAGGTGGCAAAGACGGTGCATTTATGAAGTGAAGATCACGGCCAAATTTTAGCAAGTGGACATGACTAGAGGATCGATGGTTAATCAAGATCGGTACGTGTGGAGTTTGGAAAATTATTATCTCTCGACAAGGCCTGGAATTTGACGGCCACCCCTACTTGTCATATGAAAATTTTGTGACGTTTTTATTCATTTAAATGCCTACCACTTTACGTTTTATGAAAAAATTTAACTGTCAAAAAATATTTAATTTAAATTTTTTTATATAAAATCTTTTATATTAAAATATTATTGATTTTGTTAATCATACGTATATTAAATAAATGCTATAAAATAAATGTTGTTGATTTTTTCTATAGTTTAATCCTTAAATTCATCTATCTAAAAACATAAATTATTTGTAAAAGACAAATAAAATTTCAACATGCTCACCAATAAAACCAAGTTACCAAATGCTGTATTATCTTGAAAAAATAAAAGCTGAGAATCATTGTAAACAAAATGCTATTATATACTTTAGATTTATCTTCATCCATCAACTACCAAAAATATTCCAATTTTAAACTAATGCTATAAAATATGCTTTAGATTTATGTTCATCCATCGAACCATCAACTACCAAAAAAGTTGATTAACCAACACAGTTTCCATTTCCAACATATCAAATTATCCCTAATCTACCCGCTTGAAATCTAGGCATAACCCCCAAAAAATAAAATCACAGACAAGATTTAGTACAGTAATCTAATTTTTTTTAAAAACTTGTATTGCTCAGACGCCTTCGATGAATTACCCGTCTTCATCTTCTTCCTCGGATGCAGAACCTTCTTTTCATGCATCTCTGCTCTAGCGATGTCTTTGACATTCTCTATGACCTCCTTAACCTCCATTAGCTCGATGCAGATTTTGAGTGCTTGCCACCTGCGCTCTGCACCTTCTCGCCACAGATCTTTGGTGCGTCCTTCTGGCCACTTGATAAAGAGATGATATAAATTTGCGAGCTTCGGGCCTCCACCATCCATGCCTTCAACATTAACAAGCCCCACTCTTGGTATCACTCGTTCCAGAATGCCTTCCATATCCTTTAGAAAATCTTTGTGAACCAGAGTTTTCATGACTTTCCTCACTACATCCACTGGTTCTCCTAAGTCCAGACCCCAAGCCATGACCAACGAATAAATATCCATTTTGGTCCTGTATCTGTGCTTTGATTTTTCAAATCCATTACCAAAAATAAATTGAACTGCTTGCGCCACTTGCACATCCTTGAAGAGAAATAAACCCCGCAACCACTTCACAGATGCTTTTCCAACGAAAGGGTCTAGCTTCCTCTGCGATTTCAAGGTGAAACTGGCCTCCATTGTTTCTCTGGCTCACTTTCTACGGAAACTTCCATGCCTCCTTCGCTTACTAAACAATGTTTAATTTGCCAATGTTTTTTTTTGGCTATTCATATTTTATTAATCCACGCCATTGCCCAGTACCACAACCAAATTGAGAATTTCAATAGAATAAATGAAAGGTAGAGTACTTCGATGCATTGAAAAGAGAGAATTAAATGTCTCAACAATTGATTTATGAAAATGTAATGGTTAGATAGTGTTATTCCAGAGGTTTTAGTTCGCAAGTCTAGTGCTTCAAGGATTTACTTTCAGAATGCATCTATAGCCGTCCATCGAAAATTCATCGAACGGTCCCTCTTTTAAAACAAACTTTATGCACATGCATAATTTAAAATGGGGGCATCGCTAGGTTGATGAGACTCGAACCTCAAGATTAAAGAGGTAAGATTTAAGGCTTTGTCATAAAATATTTTGGTCTGACTTAGGCAATATTAAATGGTGAACAAGAGCAGGATGACCGATAGACCTAAATAATTAATAAAATCTCAACCATTGATTTCTAGAAATCTAACAGTTCTAGTGTAATTCCATAGTTTCAATTCACAATTCTAGTGCTTGAGAGATATACTTCTGGAATGCAACTATAGCCGTCCATCGAAAATTCATCGAATGATCCCTCTTTTAAAACAAACTTTATGCACGTGCATAATTTAAAATGGGGTCATCACTAGGTTGACGAGACTCAACCCTCAGGATTAAAGATTTAAGGCTTTGTCATAAAATATTTTGGTCTGACTTAGGCAATATTAAATAGTAAACAAGAGCAGGATTACAACAGACCTAAATAATTAATAAAATCTCAACTATTGATTTCTGGAAATCTAATGGTTCTAGTGTAATTCCGCAAGTTTCAATTTGCAATTCTAGTGCTTGAGAGATATACTTCCAGAATGCAACTACAATCGTCCATCGAAAATTCATCGAATGGTCATGGTCCATAATGTCGTGTGGTTGCTGAAACTTGGAACCTTAGAACCAAAGTCTGAAGTTTCAGGTTTTCGAAACCTCTGACCCACCGACTACAAAGATGACCAAGAAAGACTTGCAACTAAGGTTAGGAAAATTTGCATCGACACTTCGCCAATGCATTTTTTTATTAGTTTCATATTATGTTTAATTTGCCAATGTTTTTTTCTTAATCATTTGAAAATAGGTTTAATTTGCCAATGAATTTTATTTTTTTTGGTTTGAAAAAAGGTTTAATTTGCCAATCGAAATATTTTATTGGTTTGAAAATAGATTTTAATCGGCAATGGAAAAAAATTAGTGGTTTTAAAATATTTGCATTTCGCCAGGATTTTCCATAGACTTCTAGTGATTAGAAAAGATTTGCCAATGGACATTTTTTTTTTTTCACAAAAACTGAAAAAATTTGCCACTAATATTAATATTTTTATCGGGAAGTATACAAGATTCGCTAGGATTTTACACCTTCGCCAAGGGGGGGTTTCTTAAATTTTTCCCTGTACATGTGCTACGATGGCTTGCAACTGACATTTCATTCTAAAGCTTCCCTTGACCTAGCTATGAAAATATCAGGGAGGGCTATTTCCCCCTAATGCTATGTTGTCAAATCCATTGTGGCCCCTCAATATCAACAAACCGGTCTATTTCTTGTGACTTCTTTAGGTCTTAGTGGTGTTGATCTTGGAGGATGAGTGCATGTGAACCATAGGTTTTTGGCTCCAATGCATTCTCTAACTCTTCTAGGGTTTTCCACCTAAAAGGAGAGAGATAGGGCCACAAATGTTAAGGGTTGATTCAAATTATGTTCTGTGTGATGTTGTATAATCTAGATTAAGTGAACTAAATGGAATTAATTCATAATATTGATTGATTAAGTATGCAAAACCTAAGAAACAAATGATGTTTGAAAACAAATTATGTAATGCAACAATGAACTAGAAATGAATGAAAAGCTAAACAAAAATGAATGAAACTTGAAGTGTGCACCTGAAAGCTTGAAGGAGACTAGAAATTTCTTCTAAAACACTATTGATGGTGATTTTCAAGCCTGGAGAGACTCATTTGCCATTCTGGGCGAATCAGTCCCAGTTCTGCCAAATCGAGTTAGGGTCCGTTTCTGATAAAAGGGTATTTGAAAATGCAAAAATCACAGAATTGAACCTGGAGTGGGACTGATTCACGACCCATGGCGAATGAGTCCACTTTTGAATTTCTGTATTTTAAAAGGTGGATTCTGAAGCGTCTGATCTGCACTTTAGCTTCCTACAAGTGTTCACTTCCGAAACTCTGATTTATGGGTCTGAAAATGGATTTTTGTTAATATTTTGACTTGATGGATAAAGAGAAGACTTGAGAAACTTTGCAACTTGATCTTCAATGATTTCCAAGCTTTCAAGGGACCTAAATTTGCAACCACACAAGAAGAGAAGAAGAAATGGTGAATGTTAGGGCATAGGAGTTTGCCTTGGTCAAACCCCTTTTAGGTAATTAAACCAAAATGATGAAAGAATAGAATGGAACATGTAAGAATGGAATAAATTACCTTTCCATGATGATAGATATTGAAATTATACAACAAAACATGTATAATCTGCCCTTGGATGTCTTAGGAAGCTAAATTAATGACTTGCAATGTAAATGCCCTAGCTTGCTTGACTTGAGATAGAAGATAGATGATGAATGAATCATGTGAATGTGTTAATGGATGAATGGATGTAAAAATGAGTTTAGAGAGGTGATTTTATAGGAAATTCACCTATTTTATTCGTTAATACCTCATCATAGGCTGACATGAAGCAAAATTAAACTCAAATTTCACTTTCTTTCTCACTCAAAGGTCAAAATTGATCCAAATGGGACTCATTCGCCACACATGGTGAATGGGTCCCACCTAGATGGGACTGATTCACCATGCATGGTGAATGGGTCCCACAGGGGCTATTTTGACAACTTAGATGTCAAGAGATAAGGAAATAAGTTCTAAAATGCAACCTTGTCGGACCGTATTTGATCAATTTAAGCCTCGGGATGCACAATATGGGTTAATAAGGGCCTATTAGCAATGATGTGAATGTAAAATAGGGCTTGGGACACATAATTCAATGTGAAAGTGTGATTAAATACACTTTACAACACTGAAATGAGGTCCACTTAGCCTAGGAAGGCACAAGAACCAATGTGAATGTGCAAGACACATTACAACACTAGTTTAACATTAAGTTTAAGTTATAAGCCTTCTAGATTGATGTGATAAGACTATTAAACACATTTTATAATGTTGAATTAGGAAGAAATAGGTTCATTAAGTCTAGAAAAGAGTGAAAGTCCTTTACAAGACTCTACAAGACCTTTGCAAGACATCATTAAATTCATATTAAGGGTCCAAGACCTAGTGTGGATGCATAAAATGCCTCACAACACCTGAATCAAGGCCTCATTAGGTTCAATTTATCGTGAATTATTCCCATGTCAAGAAAAGGGTCCTTTTTTCTACGACACGATATGGTAGAGGAAACACATTCTCCAGATAGCAGCTTCTCATATGGCTACACCAAAATATTAATCTTCCCCAATTCTCTATCAAGGTGGTAGATTTTCAAACTAGAAGCCCCGCACATTCCTCCAACCATTTTATAGCTTGATTGAAGGGTAGTAGGAAAGAAGGATCAACCAATCGAGGAAAACACATTGAATCCCTCCCTCAGAAGTGAAAAGAATTAGAATGCAGTATGTGAGACGTTGCAACTAATGGCTTTTAGATGAGTAACATTTATTAGCAGATATTGTATGAGAGACTTAAGATCTGGTATTCACCTGTAGGTGTGGAAATGAATTGAATGCTTCCCTCTTTGAATTTGGAGTTTCATTTACATACGAAGGTAATAACAAAAACTCTATTAGTACTAGTCAAATATGTAGACAAAAAAGCTTTTTTTAGAACCAAAGAGAACAAAGTATGATTTTATTGCAATATTGGCACCCATATTAAAATTTCAATAGAGAATCTCCCAACGCCATCATCAACCAACAATTAAGCCAATTATAGAGGAGGGCCATTTGGGTGTAGCCCCTAAATAGCCTCCTTTTGTATTGGCTAAGTCTAAACATAAGCTAATTACTGAGAAGGATCATTTGGGTATCCTTAAACCGCCCTTCTGTTGTATTGGGTATCTGTCAAAACATTATTTTCACATTATTTTTCCATGGAATAACAACACTACATGCAACAGTAACAAGTTGTGGAGGAAGAAGAAAGCATAGAGGAGCTGTAGCATGGACCTTACCCTGTTGAACAACTCCAAGTTTTTAGTAACATAGAATGACACATTTCTTGAAGTTCTCTTAGATGCCCATTGTTTGTAAATTCAATTAGAAATAGATTTTAAGAGAATTGACAATGAGTTTCAAGAGTTAAGGTATTGTGTTCTTTTTGGGGTATTAGGCTTGTGGGATTTCTATGATTGATGTTAAAAAGCTCAAGGAGGCAAGACTTTGCACAGTCGAGGCTCTTGCTTACTCTCCCAAGAAAGAGCTTGTCCAGATCAAGGGTCTCAGTGATGCCAAAGTTGATAAATTAATTGAAGTGGTTCGGTTATCTATGATCCTTTGAGGCCCATTTATTTCCAGTTGTCGTTTTGGGTTTTTTTGTTTTGTTTTAATATATGATTTTCACTTAGATTTGAATATTGCTTTTTGCAGCTTCCAAATTGGTCCCAAACAGTTAGTGATCGAAGGGCATTAAATTCAAACAAATATATAGATACAATAAAACTAACTGAAATACCAAGAAAAATCATTGGAAAAAATCCCATCTCTCTTGACAAAATCATAGAAACCCTAAAAAATAATACCCAAAAGTTGAAAAGGGGTTTCTCTGACATTCATTTTAACTATTGAAGAATAAGCTAAAATAATATTTGATCTGATTATATTTCTGAGGTTTAATAGTCTACCATACCAAACTTTGTTCTAAAGGCTATTTGGGAGAAGTGAAAAAAGTCAAATGTTAGTAGAAAAAATGTATATTAACATGGTCTTATATTTAATGATAATATTTTTTGGAAACTATATCCCTTTCTATTCTTTAGAGTAGCCAAAGATTTAATTCTATACTGAAAATCTTGTAAACTCATATAGTTTGAATTCTAAATTTATTCAGAGACATGAAGGACTGACATAGGATCATGCAAGTCCTATGCAAATGGCAATAAGGAGATTCATCATGTTGTGAACCTTGAAACCATATGCAACAAATTTGTGTTTTACACTATAATGCAAGGCACATTCCAAACGGGAATAATTTGAATCATCAGGTTATAATGATGCCCAAATTCCAAACAAGGAAACATGGATGATTTTAATCTTCAACGCACATTGTAGAGAAAGTGAACATTAACAATTAAATATCCTTAAAAACTCTAAGATAGATAATTTAACTTTTACGTTCCCTTTCCATTTGTGGTTTAATTCATCCTATTAAAGAATGGACTTTCCAGATTTTGTTTATTCCTAATTAGCAATTTGGATCAATTCATAGGATGAAGGAAAAAGGCTTAGAACAAAAACCAAAAAATGAGTTAGTTTAAAAGAAGCTCAGCATAGAAAACAAGATGCAGGTTCAGCTATAAAATAATATGGTAGCTTGAGAAAATTTCTTTAGACAGAAAATGAAAATGAGGGTTAACAACAAAAATAGTTTCCATAACCTTAATCTCCCTAAGAAAACTACTATTAACATAAAAAATGTCAAGCTTCATCAATAAAATAAATTTTTGATGAAGATTGCATAAAAGTTTTGAAAACAAAAATTCAAAATATGAGTGAATCAAGTATAAGAACATTGAAGAATTCAAGTTTTTGAAAATTGCACAAAATGATGAAAATATCATAACACAAAAATCTAAAATTTATTTATGTTTTTATGATTTTCAGGTGAGCTTTGCATGAGTAAATATGACAACACTTTGCCCCCCTTCCCTACTAGAAAGAGTTAGTGACTTGCTAAGATGGTAGCACCACCATCCTGACCATCTAAGACTTCCATGGATGGAAGAGATTGCCAATTTTTGAAGCCTGTAGCCCCACTTACCACACATCATTGTTAGAGTAATAGGTTGTTTACTTAATTAATTTAATCATATTGATTAATTAATTAAGTCACCTTTACTTTAAATTTCACTTAAGCTAAACTTAGGAATCTTTAATTATGCATTATTAAATTAGTCATGTTGTCTCGTTCATTATGATCTTGACACTTGTCACATGCTAATTTAATCCTTTCCTAGGGTTCTTAATTTAGGGCTTTGATCTCCTTTCTTAAGGATTGATCTCTTTGTAATTATTCAATCTTCTCGGGATATGCAACTTTTGCTTCATGTTTGCAGAGCACCATTCTTGTGTCTCTTGATCTCCTTTGGTGACAGGTTATTTGCTTGCAGGTGGTCATTGGGATATGTGAGGTTGGATTATCAACTTCTACATGGTATCAAAGCTCCAGATCTGCAAGATTCTTGTTCCTTTTTTGTGAGATCTTGCCTTGAAGCAATTTTACAAGTCAAATCAGACATCTCCATTGAATTTAGAGCTGTCAGAATAATCAAGATTGACCTTTGTTTTGTCAAAATTGGCTTTCATTTGTCAGATTTGTGAGGGTTTAAAAAAAGGGTTTTTTGCTTGATCCAGGGGGTGGCTAATTTTTTGGAGCATTTTGAGCCCAAAAAGACCTCACCATTGTGCTTAGAAGGCCCAAAAACCTCTATTTCCATATATAATTTGTCAATTTTGGAGCATGTCACCCCAGGGCAAAAAATTTTACTTGGTAAGTGTCGTACGGCCTCCTGCATGCATTACGAGGTAAATTTTTTTTTAAAAAAATTGTTTTTAAAAGCTTTAAAAAAAAAATTTAAAATCTTTTACAAAGTTTTTTTTGGTTTTAAAAAACAAGTCAAAAAGGGGTACGTTGTTGGCAACACAAGGGAAGACAACTAAGAGGGGGGGGGGGTGAATCAGTTGTCACATAAATTATACAACTTAAACTTATTCTCATATCTGATATATAAACATCAAAGCATAAACATTCACCACATCAGAAACACACATAAAACCAAGATTTTTTACGTGGAAACCCTGTTAGGGGAAAAACCATGGTGGAGGTTATTCCACAAGATTATACTCTGTTAAAAGTATACAAGAATTATGAATGAGGAATGCACATACATTCAGGCACACTGCCTAGAGCTCACTGCTCAAATACAAAAAGGCTTACTGCCCAAAAGAAGACTCACTGTCTTACAGTCATATACAAACAACTGGAGTGGATGAACTATGAGATAGCATCTGCTAATGCCCGAGTATAGTTCCGGTTAAGCACATTTACAACATTCTTCACACTTTGTCTGATTCTACTCTTGAAACTCTGTTTGTTTTAATTTGAATCAACAATCTTTGTTCTGCTCAAATGAAACTGTGCACAATTGATCAATAATCCTTCTGACTTTCGCATAACATCGCATCACATATACCAAAATGATATGAATAATCGATTATATATATCTGTGACTAGAGATTTCATCAACTACATGTCAGCTTTAACAAAATATAAAATGTGCACAAACTGCTGGCTCAATCCATAAACAATTATCAATGGGCACCAACCAATGTTGGCCAAAACACAGTGAGGACCCAAAACAACATGCTTGAATGTGAAACACTTCAAACAATTATTCCTCGAATATCTGAAACATGCTACACTCATCAAGTCAACCATGATCATGAAAAACATGAACTCACAAAAGAAAATCACCAATCGTGAGCACAACGATCAATGCGAACGTACAACACAGATAGAGAAGGATCTAGAAACATCCACAAGCGTCTTGAATCACCACAAAAGCATCCACAACAACTCAAATTACTAGAATCACATCATCTTCTTTCAGGAACACCAACTAAAACAACATAACAACTGTCAGAACACAAATACTCATAACTCGATCAAATCTTCATGTGAACCTCTGAAACTTCATGTGGATAAAATAGATATACTTGACAAAAAACCCTTTAATCTACAACCTCTTATCATCAACATATTGAGCTAGCCATCATACTAAACTTCACTGCATCACTGACAACCTGCAACTTATTTTATTACAATTTTCTCAATATCCTCGATATATACATCCTTAAAGACATTAATGCCAATAGAGTTGACATCAATGACAACCACATATCAACAATATCCAACAATCTCCCCCTTTGACATTGATGGCAACACATGATGTGAAAAACACCATCAACACAACTTTCTCTTAGCACTTTCTCCCCCTTAAATTTTGACTCTTTTCTCCTTAACTCTTTCACAATTTTTCACATGACTCTTCTCCCCCTTAAATTTTGACTCTTTTCTCCTTAACTCTTTCACAATTTTTCACATGACTCTTCTCCCCCTTTGACATCAATGACAAAGATACACATTATCTTTCTCCACACAAGCTCTGAACCACTTTTTTGAACATCTGACTACTCCCCCTGAGTAGCAACCACCACAACATCAATCCAAATCATAAGATATGACTATGAAATGCATAGACTGATGCAAGTCAATGCATCTTAGTTCTAATTAGGAGGGGTAATCACCCCTAGCTTCCCTCTAAGATACTCAAAAGTATCCTTAGGAAAGGGCTTGGTAAAGATATCTGCAATTTGTTCCTTAGTGGGCACATACTCCAATCTGACTTCCTTTTCACTTACCTTCTCTCTCAAAAAGTGAAAATTGATAGATATATGCTTGGTTTTTGAATGCAACACCAGATTGTTAGAAATGTTAATTGCACTTGTATTATCAATGAATATAGCAATAGGTTCATCATACACAACTTTGATATCTTTCAACATCTGCTTCATCCACAATACTTGAGTACAATTGTTAGCAGCAACAATGTATTATGCCTCTGCAGTGGATAAAGAAATGGTATTCTAATTCTTACTTAACCATGAAATCAACTTCTTTCCCAAGAAAAATACACCACCACTAGTACTCTTTCTGTCATCCACATCTCCTGCCCAATCAACATTAGTAAAAGCATTCAAAGTAAGGTCATCTTCTCTAGGATACCATAGGCCAAAATCAGCTGTCCCCTTCAAGTACCTGAAAATCCTCTTCATAATAGTCACATGAGATTCCTTAGGATCAACTTGAAATCTTGCAATAATGCATATGACATTCATTATATCAAGTCTAGTTTGAGTCAAATAGAGCAATCCACCAATCATGGATTTGTATCTAGTCTGATTTTCTTTAGGAGAATCATCATCTTGTGTTAACTTACATCCAGTCACCATAGGTACATACCAACTGGCTTTGAATCTTCCATACCAAACTTCTTGAGTAATTCTTTCACATACTTGGACTGAGATATAAAGATCCCTTTATCTAGCTGAGTAATTTGCAATCCCAAAGAGAATTTCATTTCTCCAATAATAGACATCTCAAACTCACTTTGCATCTCATCAACAAACTTCATGCACAAACTATCATCTCCTCCAAAAATTATATCATCAACAAAGACTTCAACAATCAAATCTTTATCATGATCAATCTTGAAATACAAATTGCTATCAACACTACCTTTATTAAATCCAAGCTTAAACAAATATTTGTCCAATCTGGCATACCATGCTCTTGGGGCTTGCTTAAGTCCATACAATGCTTTCTTCAACCGACAAACCATATCTCCCTTATCAGTCAATTGAAATCCATCAGGTTGCTCAACATACACTTCTTCTAGGTCACCATTTAGAAATGTTGACTTCACATCCATCTGATAAACCTTGTAGTTTTTGTAAGCAACATAAGCAAGAAATAGTCTCACAACTTCAATCCTAGCAACATGAGAAAAAGTTTCTTCAAAATCAATTCATTCCATCTGAGAATATCCTATACACACAAGTCTTGCTTTGTTTCTAACAACTTCACCTTACTCATTCAGTTTGTTTTGAAAGACCCATTTAGTTCCAATTACATTTTTTTCCTTAGGTCTAGGAACAAGAATCCATGTATCATTCTTCTCAATTTGTAGTAGTTATTCTTTCATTGCTTCCACCCAATGTTCATCTTTGCATGCTTCATTGACACTATTAGGCTCGGTCTTTGCGATCAAACAATATTCTTCTACAATTCTTCTCCTAGTTTGAACACCTTTGTTCTTATCACCTATAATCTGATCTTCTGAATGATTTAGTATTATATACCTTGGAGTTTTAGGGTGTTCTTGAACTTCATGCTCTTGTGATCTCACTTCTGCATTTTCACTAGTTCCTTCCTCTTCATTTCCCTGATTCACCGGAATGATCTGAACTTGATTTGGAGTATGAACTTTCTTTCTTTTATCAGAATTGTCACTTTGATCGTCTAAATCATATTCGTAGGTTTTGGATGATCTAACTGTGTCTTCATCAATCTTGACATTATCACTTTCAATTACTTTCCTCAATCTCTTATTGTAGCATCGGTAGGCTTTACTTTTAGTAGAATAACCAAGAAAGATTCCTTCATCACTTCTAGCATCAAACTTTCCTATATCTTCATCTCTTTTGATACAACATTTATTCCCAAAGATTTTGAAGTATCTAACATTAGGCTTTTGACCAAACCATATCTCATAAGGAGTCTTACCGGTATCACCTTTGACATGTACTTGATTGAGAGTGTAAACGGTAGTACTCACAGCTTCTCTCCAGTAGATATGCAAAACATTTCCTTCCAACATCATAGTCCTAGCAACTTCTTGAATTGTCTTGTTCTTCCTTTCCACAACTCCATTTTGTTGAGGGGTTCGCGGGGCAAATAATTGTCTCTTTATCCCATGATCTTCAGAAAAATAATTAAACTCACCAGAAGTGAATTCACCACCTCTATTGGATCTCAAACATTTAATCTTTAGACTTGTCTTTGTCTCAACCATAGCCTTGAAAATCTTGAATTTCTCTAGAGCTTTAGATTTTTACCTTAAGAAAGTAACCCACATCATTCTAGAATAATCATCAATAAGTAACATGAAATACATGTATCCTTGTAAACTTTTGACTCTAGAAGGACCACAAAAGTTAGTATGCACAAGCTCCAACACTTCATTTGAACAATGTTGTTTGCTTCTGAATGAAACTCTAGTTTTCTTCCCTAAATGACATTCCTTGCATATAGCATTAGTAGGTTTTATCAACTTAGGAAGATCTCTCACTACCTGAGTAGAACTTATCTTGATAATATTTTCAAAGTTTACATGACACATTCTCTTATGCTACAACCAACTTTCATCAACTTGAGCAATTAGACAACTTTTACTAGCAGCATTTAGATGAAAGATATTACCTTTTGTTTTTGTACCAAATGCAATCACATTTCCAAAACTCCCCAATATTCTACACTTTCCATCCTTGAATTGAATATTATATCCCTTATCAACCATCTGTCCAACACTTAAGATATTATGCTTCAAACCTTCCACATATAGAACATCACATATAGAACATCATCAGTATTATGCTTACCATCAAGAGAAATGGATTCTCTGCCACATATTACACTAGCTTTGTCATCACCAAATCTTACAACACCACCATCATACTTTTCCAAGCTCACAAATTTAATTTTATCACCTGTCATGTGATGAGAGCATCCATTGTCAATCACCCATTCATCTTTTTCTTCAACTCTGGCAGCTAGAGTTTTCTCCACATTTGTGCAATTAGTAGATTCAATAGGTACATGATCATTTTCCTTGATAGAAATAAATACCCATTCATCTTCACTCAAATTCCCTTTATTAGATTCATCATTTGTCAAACCTTCATCAACAGCAAAATAACAATTTCTTTGGAATCTAGGCTTGTTAGATCTTGGCTTAGGAACTCTTTCCAGACATCTTTAGGAAAAATGACCTATCTTATTACAAGAAAAACATTGAATAGGAAATTTCCCTTTATACTTACCTTCTCCTTTGGCTTCTTTCTTTACAATAAGTGCTTCAAGCTCATCTAGTTTTCTCTCTTCTTCTTTAATCTCTCTCACTTCCTGCTCATACTTTGACATTTTTCTAGAAGAAATTTCTCTCAAATCATTTCTCTGCTTATCTTTTCTGGAGATAGTAGCTTTGAATGCAGATTCTATCCTAGGAAGAGATCAATCACCAAACTCACTTAACTCAAAAGCAGCAAGCTTACCAATCAACATATCTCTGGTTACATTTGTCACAGTCTGGATCTCCTCAATAGCAGTAGCTTTGGCTTTGTATGTAGCAGGAAAGGATCTGAGCACTTTAGCAACAATCTCTGATTCTTCCAATTTCCACCAAAACATATGATACTACACACAAGTTCGTTCACTCTCTACATAAAAGAAGTGATGTTCTCATCTTCACCCATTCTTAACATTTCATATTTCCCTTTCAGGCTTTGCAGCTTAGCAATCTTCACATGGGCATCACCTTCATACAAAGTTTCCAAAATTTTCTAGATCTCATAAGCAGTCTTCAGATCCATTACATTTGTCATCTCAGAATCAGGCAAAGCACTCAACAATGCTTCCTTAGCCTTGATATTGTACTTGGCTTCCTTAATCTCAGCAGCAGTAGAAGGACCATTCTATGGGATGATATACCTATTCTTTGTAATGTTCTAGTAAGGTTCACCAATGCATCTCATATGACACTCCATTTGATTCTTTCACAGAGAATAAAATTAGTTCCATCAAATCTTGAACTATCCTTCTTATATGTCGCCATCCCAGATCACCTCAAGCTATTAAAATTCTTCTAAGGAACTTGGTCCAGGATACCAATTGTTAGCAACACAAGGGTAGACAACTAAGAGGGGGGGTGAATCAGTTGTCACAAAAATTATACAACTTAAAATTATTCTCAGATCTAATATATAAACATGAAAGCATAAACAATCACCACATCAAAAACACACATAACACCAATATTTTTACGTGGAAACCCTATTAGGGAAAAAACCATGGTGTAGGTTAGTCCACAAGATTGTACTCTATTAAAAGTATAAAAGAATTATGAATGGGGAATGCACATGCATTCAAGCACACTGCCTAGAGCTCACTGCTCAAATACAAAAAGGCTTACTGCCCAAAAGAAGACTCACTGTCTTACAATCATATACAGACAACTGGAGTGGATGAACTATGAGATAACATCTGCTAATGCCTGAGTATGGTTCCAAACACATTTACAACATTCTTCACACTGTCTGATTATGCTCTTGAAACTTTGTTTGTTTTAATTTGAATCACCAATCTTCGTTCTGCTCAAATGAAACTGTGCACAATCGATCAATAATCCTTCTGACTTTCGCATCACATCGTATCACATATACCAAAATGATATGAATAATCAATTATATATATTCACGACTAGATATTTCATCAACTACATGTCGGCTTTAACAAAATATAAAATCTGCACAAACTGTCGGCTCAATCCATAAATAATTATCAATGCGCACCAACCAATGTCAGTCAAAACATAGTGAGGACCCAAAACAACATGATCAAACTTTAAACACTTCAAACAATAATTCCTTGAATATCCGCAACACGCTACACTCATCAAGTCGACCATGATCGTGAAAAACACGAACTCACAAAAGAAAATCACCAATCGCAAGCACAACGATCAATGTGGACGTACAACAAGAATAGAGCACGATCTAGAAATATCCACAAGCATCTTGAATCACCATAAAAACATCCACAACAAATCAAATTACTAGAATCGCATTATCTTCTTTCAGGAACACCAACTAAAACAACAGAACAATTGTCAGAACACAAATACTCATAACTCGATCAAATCTTCATGCGAACCTTTGAAACTTCACATGGATAAACTAGATATACTCAACAAAAAACCCTTTAATTTACAACCTCTTATCATCAACATACTGAGCTAGTCATCATACTGAACTTCACTACATCACTAACAACCTGCAACTTATTTTATTACAATTTTCTCAATATCCTCGACATATACAACCTTAAAGACATTAATGCTAATAGTGTTGACATCAATGACAACCACCTATCAACAATATCCAACATACGTACCCTGCATAGGTACTATGTAGTTCCATACCTATGCAGGCCTTGCGTAGGTGTACCGCACCCCACATGGGGAGTGGTGGAGGTGGGCCCACGTGCCCCCCCACCTAAATATACTTTTAAAAAACAAAAATTATAAAAAAAAATTATTATAATATTTTATTGTTTTTTTAAAAAAACATTTTTTTTTCAATAAGGAAAATTGTAAAAATACATCGATGGCCATTTGGCCATCGAATTTAGGCTCACGGTTTTGCTACAACGGTCATTTGGTCGTCAAATTTAATGCCGCAGACTGTATTTTTTGCACTTTGGGAGTTGTTTTCTTCTAAAGGCCATAACTTTTGCCCATGGTGTCAAAATTAGGCAAACGAGAAATTGTCGGAAAGAGGACTCATAGTACTTTCCAGTGGTGCAAGTATTTTTCGGATATTTTTTGTCAGGTCCCTGTTATTTCTAGTCAAAGTTAGATATTCTTTTCTAGAGTTTTGTTCAGTGTTTTCAGAATAACTTTTGCATACGATGTCGAAAATGGGAAAATGAGACATCATCGGAAAGCTATTTTCGAGCTCTTTGCAGTGGTGTAGGTGGTTTCTAGATTTGATTTTTGGATTTTTCCAGAAATATTCCTTTTCAGTTGTAATCTTTTTTGGACTTTATGGACTCATATTACATGTTTTTATCATCTGTAAATGCACTAAAATAAAGTGCCCCAACTTTGTATGTGTAGTATTGGGATTCTTGCACAACACTTGTGCCTTGTTGTACTCACACTATGATATAAAGTGCCATGGGGGTTGATATTTTCCTAGTTGTTTTCCTTCATACCTTTCTCATGCGTATGTGACTTTTGGTTTCACATTCTTTCTATTTGCTTGTACTTTCATGATTGCACTTTCAGATGTTCTTGGTTCCTCTTCATGCTCTACTTTCTGGCATTCAGTTTCAATGTAGCTGTCACGCCTCTCCCTTTTCAGCATTATAGGGGGGTTTCTACTGTTGGTGTTAATGCTTCTTTGGTTTCTTGTTGGAGTGAGATATGTATACAATATTTGTTCCTATGTACTAGGCAGATGCAGCAGCTGGTTACCCATGCATTTCAGTGAGATGGAGCACTTACCCTATGGACACTCTTGCATTTCTTCTTTCAGCATTTCAATAGTCATTCTATGATAGAGTTTGCAGGTTCTTCATGCTTTAGTGATGTTTTCCATGTTCATCCTTTGTTCCTATCTTTTGGGACAATTTCTTCTTGATTGGAGGCTTCTTCGTTCTTCACTCTTGTTTGGAGGCTTCTTAGTCCTTCACTTGTATTTCTCTCTTTTGGAGAGGATTTTTTCCCACGAGGTTTTCTCCTGTTCTATTGTTGTGAGAGATCTTTTACATTTGTACATGGGTACCTCATTTGGCCTAGTTGTCAGGGCCCATCTTTGCTTCCATGCTTTTTGTCCTTAGTTTTTTAGCTTCTCCCTAAGTTCATCTTAAGGGGGGGTGTTAGAGTAATAGGTTTTTTACTTAATTAATTTAATCATATTGATTAATTAATTAAGTCACCTTTAGTTTATTTCACTTAAGCTAAACTTAGGAATCTTTATTTATGCATTATTAATTTAGTCATATTGTCTCGTTCATTATGATCTTGACAATTGTCACATGCTAATTTAATCCTCTCCTAGGGTTCTCACTTTAGGGCTTTGATCTCTTTGTAATTATTCAATCTTATGAGGAAATGCAACTTTTGCTTCATGTTTGCAGAGCACCATTCTTGTGTCTCTTGATCTCCTTTGGTGAAAAGTTATTTGCTTGTAGGTGTTCATTGGGATATGTGAGGTTGGATTATCAACTTCTACAATCATCACCTCCTGAAGCATTGATAGCCAGTGAAGAAATAGACCCTGTCATATATTTCTGGTCTATTGGGTTTGTAGTTGTTGAGATGGTGCAGTGATCCTCAGGTTGTGAACCATGGAATTCCACATTCTTTGATAGATCACATGTGAGGAGTGGCTAATGAATTCTTTATTCTTCCCTTACATGAGAAGCAAAGGTATGTTCCATAAGGAGGAGTGCTCAAGGCTACGATAATTTGTTTGTCATTGACAAAAATCAAAGTTGGACTGGGTGACTTGATGAGTTTAGCAGTTATGTCTAAAAAGCTTATCAACTTAGCTCTGTGGCCAACCACACCATCTGATTTTAGGTATTTGGTTCATACCTTCATTGAGATGGGTAGTAGTGGGTAATTTTCTATTATGTAGATATAGTCAATTTTTTTAATTTTTATTTATTCTCTAGTTAGGATTAAGATCTAGTGTACATAAAGTGAGTAATTAAAAGTTTAAATAAATTGTGTATAATTAAATATATAGAATGTCCGTTGTCACTTGAGTCTTAAATAGAAGCTTTCATTATTATTTTCCATGGTTGCAATATTGGAATGTTGTAAGTTTATGTTTTCTAAACCAACATTTAAAAAAAAGAAAGGTTGAGTTGTTTATAGTTTCACCGCCTACAATGTCTATAAATGGATTGAATAATGTACAAACAAATCCACATTAAAAATAGTTATAACACACTATAGTCATTGGCTTTGATATTTTCAAATCCACTTTTCCTGCAAATTTTGTCCATTTTTTTTCATCGAATTGTTGACTACATGTGATAAAAGAGGGCAAGTGACTTACCTCAATGAGACTCGGTGCTAAAAATATCCAGCTGCATTTGTACCTTTTGCCTGGATACAATGTTTTTTTTATGTCATATCAGCTAAAAATATCTAGTTGCTACTATTTCTGAAAAGGTTATGAATGTTGATGTCTTGTTAAATTATTTTGTTATAGTGTGGAAAAAATGATGATTTAATGAATGTTTGTTAAAAATGATATTTAAAATATTGATCCTAGTTATTAGTAGGTACAAATGTATGTAAATTTATAGTCACAAATAAATTTTTCTTTCCATGATTAGAAACAAATAACTAGACAACAAAAAATTCTTGATGCAAGCTCTTCTAATACAAGAACGTGGCACCATCAACTACAAAAGCATCACAATTGAAACTACTAAGAATCATTCTTTCAAATTGCTATATCAAAAATTATAATTCAAAAGCAGATTCTATTTGTTCCAAACATTTAGAAAAAAAATATCTTCTATATGCATTTCAAACTTCTATTACAAACTTATATAAACACTACAGAAAAAAACTATTTATTATGTATGCATACATATACTTCTCTATCGATGTACCCATTGCACCCCTCCTGGTGCAAGTGCTAGTTGTAAATCATACAATGAGGAATATCCTAATGTTAATCTACAAGTACCCTTGTATCCTAGGTAAGGAATAAATTGTATGGTATTTCCTATTAGTAAGTGTTTAAGTTAGAAAATTACTTGAAAAATAAGCTCTAGGTAATTTTCACTAGAAGTAGAATGTGGTGTTTTGATCCAAGTCATTCCAATTTTTATTTATATTTTATCTTATAATTTTGTTGTTTTTTGCTCATGTTTCTTGTATTTATGTTTTAAAAAATCATTGTATATTGTCTTGTATTTGTGTGAATGCATGTCATGTATCTACATTTTTTCTTGATTATATATATTTTAAATTAGTTTGTATTCTTATTTGACTGTTTGGTATATATTCTTGTGCTATTTTTTGGTGGGGTTAACCAATGTGAATAGTAAGAGATTTTATGCTAAGGTTATTCAATTGCATGTAGTATGAAATGTATGATATCCTACCTTGAACTTAGTCAAATAGTTAATAAGTGTGACACTAAATACTGGATACTCTCTTGGTATAAGATGCGATTACCATTCATTTGAAAGTATGGTACAATCTTGGGATATATATAGAGTTATTTATTTTATTTTATCATATCTTATGTGTTGTTATATGTTCTATGAGTTATTTTAGATATGTACTGTGAGGTATTATGTAAATTTGTATGATTGGTTATAATATTTTAAGATGCATTTATTGGTTTTGTAAATTGTCATGAATATTGGTTAGCTTAGTTGTTACTTAATGATTATAGATATATATGTTTGGAATATGAACATTTAATGAACTAACAAAGTTAAATGTTATTACATATTGCTTCCCAACCATTAGGTTAATTATTCATCCGCTTCAAGCAAAGTTGAAGGCTTGGGAGGATAGAGTTTCTTCAATGTGTAGGGTCATAGATCATCTTCCCTATATACAAGAGGAGCATTGGAATTTTTTACAATTCTTAACAATACTATAGTGGAGTGTTGTACATTTGTATATTTGGATATTGGATCACTATTTCAAATGTGGGGGTATTTGATACATGATGTCTTTTGATTTTACATTTCAGTGTATATATTATTGGATTCAAATGTATCACAAGCTCATTGGAATTATTGATATATGGATGTAATCATTGTAATTAGGGCACGGTACTTGATTTAGAGTATATCTTGGATTTTTTGGTTATACTCATTATGGATTCATTTATTTACATAATCTTGTTAAAATACTAGCACTTGCACCAAGGGGGTGTAAGGGTTATATGTCGATAGAAAAATATATAGAAATAAACATGGAAAGAGAGTGTAGTTTATGATATATACAATCTTGTTTGCAATGCAAAAGGTGTTCTATATATTTTTTTATATTTTGAGCTTCAGTTCTTACAGAAAAATAAAGAATATGCCTCCTAAACATGTTAAATTACATATATATTTCTATCGGTGTAACCCTTGCACCCCTTCTGGTGCAAGTGCTAGTGTAGGCTATTATGGATGTTCATTGAAGGATATGGATAATGCAATTTGGATTCATGTACATAAATTTCATATAATATACTATTTTAATATTTCAACATCATTGTTGTTACTATACTTGTTACATATGGTTTAATTATTATTCTCTAGTTCAAGATTGTATTTTTGATAATCATCAACATCTACATTTGTGATTCTAGATCACATGGCTTTAGGGTGTATTTCATTTGATATAGTTATTGGTATTAGTTTCATCAATGTTATTCTCATTATTTCCTTATCAAATTTATTTTCCTAAGAAAATTTACTCTATGGCTAAATGGTTAATGATGATAATATTAGTAATATTCTTAATATGTAACTTAACACTATCTATAATTAAAGTGTGACATTAATGTTGTTATGTGAGAGGGATATTTGTAATAATATTTTTGTTAATATTGTTGTTAATATTGGTATTAATCTTTATGTTAATAATGATATCAAATAATATTGCCAATAACAACATTAACTTTAATATTAAGGGATTAATGCTAATTTAAATAATGTACAAAAGCATATTAATAATAAAAGTGCTATTGATGATCATAGTAGTGATGTAATTATGATAGGTAATGTAGCATGAATAATATAGGTGAATACAAAAAATAATATTGATAATTATAGTAACACAAATTATTATTATCATTTTTATATTTAACTATAATAGCAAGGTGAGTTTTAATGTGAAATAATAATATTTTAAATGTGAAATAATATTATTTCTCTTAAGAATAATTTTCTTAGTATTGATATGGTTTTCTATTAATATTTTTGAATTATTTAAACCAATAATAATATTTATGCAAGTTAACATAAACATCCAAAACGCATGATCTCAATAGTAAAGGTATAAAAGAACCCGTGAAAATGTTAATAGTAATTAAATTATCAAGCCTTTATTTGATGATAAAGCCAATTTTAATATGAAATTAATTTTAATATTAAGTCACATTAACATTTATATTATTAACATTGCTCTATTGTTGTAGATCGAGAATGTGTGGAACTGATTAGTATTCAAATAGCATTATCATACCAGTAATAGAATTCATTTTGTACGGACAAAAGTTTACCAGCACACTGCAGTTTATAGGGGAACGGATACCCGCCGAATCCTACAGTCTAAAAAAAGAAGAATTCATTTTGTACCCTATGTGTTTTGCGTTTGAAATTGGTATGAGAAATGTGTAGGATATGCAGGTAATCATTACGTTAGAAGGAGGCACTTTCAAATGTGTCCTTCGATGTGCAAGTGCCTTGCAAGCCTAAGATACTAATGCACAAATAAGACACTACCACTTTTCAGGCATGGCAGAGGTAGTATCATAGGCAATCCCCAGGAATGATCTATTTTTCACACGATGTAGCTGTTTTATGGCTCGGTAATAAAGGTTTCTTGAAGTAGGCTTAAGAGGGATCTGTATGAGAAAACAAATTTTGGTCTGGGGGCTCTACATTTGGTGGAGATGGAAGCAATAGGATTGTAATATTATTTATCCCTACAAACTCTACCCATTTATTTGGATTGGCATGTGGGAAGAACAATAAGAACTGCTCAGAAGATTGAGGTAAGTCACCGTCCATGGTTTCAGTGAGTTTTGTTCTTTTATTTTGCTCTAGGAATTCGTACGTGGCTGAATGATTTTCTTGGTGGTTTTTTATTTCATTCTGAAAGAAATTTGTTGTTGTCGGTTAAATGAAAGCGTTGGTTTTGTGGTTTGATGTATGGTCTTTTTCCTACAAAACAATTTTTTTTCTTTCGTTTATATTTGGTTGGGGTTGATGATCTCCATCATGTTCACTTAAAATCTTTAGATCCTTATTTCAGGCTTGAAGTAATCTTAGCATTGTCACCTCTGTGAAGAACCGTGACACATTATCACTACTCATTTGCAAGTAGTTTCAATAGGAATGATGAAATTTCTAGTATTACTTCGTTGAGAAAGGAATTGTGATATTTTAAACACAACTAGGAAAATTTCATGCTAAATTGAGCCTTGTTAAAATTGAAAAGATGTTGAGTCTTTAACAATTCAGTTAAGCTTATTCTTGTGAATCTTTAATGGTCTTTTGGTTGAGTAGAATGCTCAGCCCTTTTATTTGTGTATAAATATAGAGATAGTAATACGAAAACTTGATGAGATGAATGCACAAAATAATCAACTCCATGCTTTCCTACCTAAAATTCCATATTTAAAGAATATATTTATTTCTTAGTTTCTTAATGGATGCCCATGCTTTGCTCCAAAACTCCCAATTTGGAATACGCAAGGAGAATACTAGAAAATTTTATTATGCCTTATGCCTGCTAATTTGCATTTGCTTGAAATTTTCTAAAGCCTCTTCAATAAAACCGTTTTGTGCATAACCTAAAATCGTTGCAGTCTGTGAGACTGCATCTCTTTGAGGCATTATGTCAAACAATTCACATGCCTTGTCTATGCTTCCACATTTTACATACATATTTGTCGTGCCTATAGCACACATGCCTCGTTCCAAACAAGGACCCCCCTCTTTCCATTGGACTTTTGTTAGGTCATTTTTTCCTTCGCCTCATTTTGCGTGCCCCTATCTTTGAGTCTAAAGTGGTTAGGAACATTAAAGTCATCATCCTTTAGTTGACCAAATTCACCACCCCAAAATTCCCTGAATCTTTAGCTCTTGAGGAGATTCCCATGCAAACTTACCTTAGCCCTTTGCCTTGACGTCTATGGGACCCTATGGACCTGTAGTTGCGGGTTTCTTTTGGCAGGTCGCTGCCATCCTTTTGTCGCTTGACTAGCGGCTAGCATAGGACATTTGCCCGCATTGCGGGGCCAACACCATCTGTTTTCATCCAGCATTTGCGCCACATTGGGTCTCCATACCTTTAACTACCCCACTGACAACCGTACCTAGTATTTAATGCGGGTCATAAATGACCCTTTGCCTATAAATAGAAGTCTGCACCTGCCATTTTCAAACTTGCCAATTTGAATTTTTGAAGAGAAACAACGAACACAGCCCTTGCTCCCACACAAACTCTCGTTGGATCACAATCGTGATTGCCATCAATTTCTTGTGCCTCTTTCAGGTATGCCCACCCTCGAAATGTTAAAGTGGATCTCCTTTGTGGTTAGGGTTAGCAAATTTGTGATGAAAGCTAGAGATAAAACCTTAAATTTCACTTGGTGGCCTATGCAATTGTTGGTTATGCGGATAAAATGCACTTCCGACACTTTAAACTTGTCTTAAACACTCAAGTCGTGCTCCAATGGTCTTGTGAAACTTGGCATTCCCTTCATTGTTCTTCCCATGGCCTAAAATTCTCTACGGCCCGCAACATTTCCATTGTCGCCTGGCCAAACGATAAATCCCTAGATGAAGAACCTATGTTCTTGATTTTCCTACAGGTCCGCTTAGGCAGACCACCACCTACAGGTGGCCATCTTCATGTCGGCATTGGCGAAGGATCTAACTTTGTCTGTCTTTCTCACCGCAGGCCTTGCCGAGATCATTTTTCATCGGTTGCTAAAAGTTGTTAACTCTAGAAGGGGCTAGCCGGCCATTCCTTGCAGGTTGTCGTCCATGGCCTGCCATTTCCTGAATGTCATTTGATAGTGACAAACTGATCCCTCCCATCCACATTGTAGACTCCAACACTATTCCCACCGTCTGTCATTTTCCATTGTTTAGCGGTTAGGTCACCCCGTCCACTCTCAACACAGGTTCTGACCCTCTTGCTATTGTTCCAAGATTACTGAGAAATGACTAAGTTAGAATGTTATGCTGGCTGGTTTGTGCAAGAGGCCACATGCGAGAGGTCGCTCCTCTATCGCCATTGTCAAACGCCCTTGCACTTGTTGCTTCCTCAATGGTAGGTTCCGTAGGGGGCCTTTCCCTTATCAAAATTTGATAGCTTCTAGCACGTATACCCAGTCCGCAAGCTTGCTGTAGACCCACCTACGCAAATCGTTGTCTACATACCGACGTCCCTCCAATGCTGACCCTAACGACCAACACATGATGGTGGCCTGCTAACTCCCACCCACATCTCCTCAATTGATCAATCTACAGAACTTCACGCCCAACGTCCAAGGAGCCCATAGGTCTCACACTGTGGACTTCCTCCTACATGACGTCGTGCTCTAGTTTCCTTTACTTAACAGGGGAGGTCCCAAATGTCCTTCATCCTTCCTACCTCTACATGCCTTGGACCTACAAGGGCATAATGATCAATAGAATGACTCCAAGTGCGTTCTAGCCAATTTTTGCACGTGCTTAACTACTTCACGCAAACTTTGACTACCAAATTCTTAATGCGAAACATTTGTTGCGGGTCGCTGCCTATGAGTCTTTGTGGCCTCGTCGTCGTCTTACTCCCAGTCCCTCCTGATGGCCTCCAACCCAAGGAAACCCACATCCCTGGCCCACATTCCTATAAATAGTCCAAATGAGCCTCAAATGAAGGATATTGGTAAATTTTATGACCTTCTAATGATATACTGTTGGATATAACCCCGGTTTTGTAGGATTTAACTAAAACTTGCCCTAATTTCTATATGAATGCACTTACTGCATCTTTGTATGCAAAATTTATGGAACCTGATGTGGGTCCATTAAGGAAGTTTTCCAAGAAAGAAAAGGGAAAGAAACCTGCACGCGTGCCAAGAGGAAAAGAGGAGAAAGACCAGATGAAGTACTAATTTCATGGAGTGGAGTGTACCTCCAAGATTACTTCCACTTGGGATTTCCTGTAAGATATAAACCTTGGACATGTGGACATTGATGAGTTCCGGAAAAGGGTAATGATCCACACCACAACAGAGAATGCACAAAAGATGAGAGCGAGTGGTCTTGCTAAGGAATTCGGCTTCCCTCTCGCACTCACTGCCCCATAGTTAGTTATGGTCTGTAGTGAATGCTACCACAACAATAGGAAGATCATTGACCATGAGGGAAGGGTATTAGCAGGCCTGTCTGCCAGATCTGTTGTCAAGACATTTCACATCCCCAAATTCAATGTAATGGAGGAAACAAAGAAGGAATATGCCAAAAACATGTCGAAAGTGAACCCGTTGGGATGTAAGAGATTAATCAACTAGCATTGGTTGAAAGAGAAGAGGGGTAGTGCTGCCAAAGTGCCTCAAGAACTATTCAGAAGTGACTTCTATAAAGAATACCATGACTTCTTCACCCTACTGAGCAAGGTAATGGGTCTACCTACTGCTCCTTTCTGTGAAGATTGGATGTTCTACTACATTGAGGAGATCATCTGAGGCAAGAAAAAGTTCCATTGGGCCAAGATCATTAGTGATAACATGCATAACTATCTCATGGCTCTAAAAAAGACTCCCAAATTCTATATGACCTCATATCTGGTGTACCTTCTAGTAGAAAAGTTCTTACAATACAAAAGACTCTTCGTTGCAAGCAACCCAAAAGCAAAGAAAGGAGATCTCAAGGTATATGATCGCTACCCTCAGTTATAGTACTGGAAATATTAAAGAGAATACAAGAGGGTGAATGATGCCTTCATTGGGCACATCATCAGGCTACTTGTGGTAGACTTTGAGAGAAGAGTGTTGTACAACACCAAGGCCTTCATCCTTCAGCTTGGGTATCTGTTCATACAATTCCCTAAATTTACATATATACATTTGACTTTTTTCACTTCTCCCAAATAGCCTTTAGAACAAAGTTTGGTATGTTAGACTATTAAACCTTTGAAATATAATTAGATCAAATATTATTTTGGCTTATTCTTCAGTAGTTAAAAGGAACGTTAGATAAACCCCTTTTTAGCTTTTGGGTATTACTTTTTAGGGTTTCTATGATTTTGTCAAGAGAGATGGGATTTTTTCCAATGATTTTTCTTGATATTTTAGTTGTTTTATTGTATCTATATATTTTTTTGAATTTAATGCCCTTCAATCACTAACTGTTTGGGACCAATTTGGAAGCTACAAAAAGGAATATTCAAATCTAAGTAAAAATCATATATTAAAACAAAACAAAAAAACCCAAAACGACAATTGAAAATAAATGGGCCTCAAAGGATCGTAGATAACCGAACCCACTTCAATTATTTAATCGACCTTGGCATCACTGAGACCCTTGATCTGGACAAGCTCTTTCTTGGGAGAGTAAGCAAAAGCCTCGGTTGTGCAAAGTCTTTCCTCCTTGAGCTTTTTAACACCAATCGTAGAAATCCCATAGGCCTAATACCCCAAAAAGAACACAATACCTTGACTCTTGAAACTCATTGTCAATTCTCTTAAAATCTATTCCTAATTGAATTTACAAATAATGGGCATTTGAGAGAACTTCAGGAAATGTGTCATTCTATGTTACTACAAACTTGGAGTTGTTCAACGGGGTAAGGTCCATGCTACAGCTCCTCTATGCTTTCTTCTTCTTCTACAACTTGTTACTGTTGCTTGTAGTGTTGTTATTCCATGGAAAAATAATGTGAAAATAATGTTTTGACATAGACCCAATACAACAGAAGGGAAGTTTATGGATACCCAAATGATCCTTCTATGTAATTAGCTTATGCTTAGACTTAGCCAAT
The DNA here is from genome assembly GCA_007258455.2 of Sequoia sempervirens. Lineage (NCBI taxonomy): Eukaryota > Viridiplantae > Streptophyta > Pinopsida > Cupressales > Cupressaceae > Sequoia > Sequoia sempervirens. The sequence continues at coordinate 655,386,987 of VDFB02270651.1, read as the reverse complement.
ACAAAAGGAGGCTATTTCGGGGCCACACCCAAATGGTACTCCTCTGCAATTGGCTTAATTGTTGGCTGATGATGGCGTTGGGAGATTCTCTGTTCAAATTTTAATATGGGTGCCAATATTGCAATAAAATCATACTCTGTTCTCTTTGGTTCTAAAAAAACCTTTTTTGTTTGCATATTTGACTAGTACTAATAGAGTTTTTGTTATTACCTTTGTATGTAAATGAAACTCCACATTCAGGGAGGGGAGCATCCCATTCATTTCCACACCTATAGGTGAATACTAGATCTTAAGTCTCTCATACAATATCTGCTAATAAATGTTACTCATCTGAGAGGCATTAGTTGCAACGTCTCACAGACTGCATTCCAATTCTTTTGACTTCTAAGGGAGGGATCCAATGTGTTTGCCTCGATTGGCTGATCCTTCTTTCCTACTACCCTTCAATCAAGCTATAAAATGGTTGGAGGAATGTGTGGGGCTTCTTGTTTGAAAATCTACCACCTTGATAGAGAATTGGGGAAGATTAATATTTTGTTGTAGCCTTATGAGAAGTTTCCATCTGGAGAATGTGTTTTCTCTACCATACTGTGTCGTAGAAAAAAGGACCCTTTGCTTGACATGGGAATAATTCATGATAAATTGAACTTAATGAGGCCTTGATTCAGGTGTTGTGAGGCATTTTATGCATACACACTAGGTCTTGGACCCTTGATATAAATTTAATGATGTCTTGCAAAGGTGTTGTAGAGTCTTGTAAAGGACTTTCATGCTTTTCTAGACTTAATGAACCTATTTCTTCCTAATTCAACATTATAAAATGTGTTTAATAGTATTATCACATCAATCCAGAAGGCTTATAACTTAAACATAATGTTAAAGTAGTGTTGTAATGTGTCTTGCACATTCACATTGGTTCTTATGCCTTCCCAGGCTAAGTGGACCTCATTTTAGTGTTGTAAAGTTATTTAATCACACTTTCACATTGAATTATGTGTCCCAATCCCTATTTGACATTCACATCATCACTAATAGGCCCTTATTAACCCATATTGTGCATCCCGAGGCTTAAATTGATCAAATACAGTTCGACAAGGTTGCATTTTAGACCTTATTTCCTTATCTCTTGGCATCTGAGCTATCAAAATAGCCCCTGTGGGACCCATTCACCATGCATGGTGAATCGGTCCCATCTAGGTGGGACCCATTTTCCATGTGTGGCTAATGAGTCCCATTTGGCTCAATTTTGACCTTTGAGCGGGAAAAAAAGTGAAATTTGAGTTTAATTTTGCTTCATGTCGGCCTGTGATGAGGTATTAATGAGTAAAATAGGTGAATTTCCTATAAAATCGCCTCTTTAAACTCATTTTTACATCCATTCGTCCATTAACACATTCACATAATTCATTCATCATCTATCTTCTATCTCAAGTCAAGCAAGCTAGGGCATTTACATTGCAAGTCATTAATTTAGCTTCCTAAGACATCGAAGGGAAAATTCTACATGTTTTGTTGTAGAATATCAAGATCTATCATCATGGAAAGGTAATTTATTCCATTATTATATGTTCCATTCTATTCTTTCATCATTTTAGTTTAATTACCTAAAAGGAGTTTGACCAAGGCAAACTCCCATGCCTTAACATTCACCATTTCTTCTTCTCTTCTTGTGTGGTTATAGATTTAGGTCCCTTGAAAGCTTGGAAATCATTGAAGATCAATTTGCAAAGTATCTAAAGTCTTCTCTTTATCCATCAAGTCAAAATATCAACAAAAATCCATTTTCAGACCCGTAAATCAGAGTTTCAGAAGCGAACACTTGTAGGAAGCTAAAGTATAGATCAAAAGCTTCATAATCCACCTTTGAAAATCCAAAAATTCAAAAGTGGAATCATTCACCATGGCTGGCGAATGAGTCCCACTCTAGGGTCAATTCTGGGATTTTTTCATTTTCAGATACCCTTTTGTCAGAAACATGCCCTAGCTCGATTTGGTAGAACTAAGACTAATTCGCCCAGAATGGCGAATGAGTGTCTCCAGGCTTGAATATCAGCATCAATAGTGTTTCATAAGCAATTTCCAGTCTCCTTCAAGCTTTCAAGTGCACACTTCAAGTTTCATTCATTTTTTCTTAGCTTTGCATTCATTTCTAGTTCATTGTTGCATTACACAATGTGTTTTCAAACATCATTTGTTTCTTAGGTTTTGCATACTTAATCAATCAATCTTATAAATTAATTGCATTTAGTTCACTTCATTTAGCTTAGACAACATCACACATAACATAATTTGAATGAACCCTTAGCATTTGTGGCCCTATCTCTCTCCTTTTAGGTGGAAAACCCTAGAAGAGTTAGAGAGTGCATTGGAGCCAAAAACCTACGGTTCACATGCTCATCCTCCAAGTTCAGTGCCACTAAGACCTGAAGAAGTCACATGAAATAGACCCGTTCGTTGATATTGAGGGGCCACAATAGATTTGACAACATAGGATTAGGGGGAAATAACCCTTCTTGATATTTTCATAGCTAGGTCAGGGGAAGCTTTAGAATGAAATGTCAGTTGCAAGCCATCATAGCACATGTACAGGAAAAACTTTAAGAAACCCCCCCTCGGCAAAGGTGTAAAATCCTGGCGAATCTTAGTATACTTCCTGATACAAATATTAATATTAGTGGCAATTTTTTTTGGTTTTCGTGAAAAAAATATAATGTCCATTGGCAAATCTTTTCTAATCACCAAAAGTCTATGGAAAATCCTGGAAAAATGCAATTTTTTTAAAACCACTAAATTTTTTCCATTGGTGATTAAAATCTATTTTCAAACCAATAAAATATTTTGATTGGCGAATTAAACCTGTTTTCAAACTAGAAAAAATAAAATTCATTGGTGAATTAAACCTATTTTCAAATGATTAAGAAAAAAACATTGGAAAATTAAACATAATATGAAACTAATAAAAAAATGCATTGGCAAAGTGTCGACCGGTGCAAATTTTCCTAACCTTAGTTGCAAGTCTTTCTTGGTCATCTTTGTAGTCGGTGGGTCAGAGGTTTTGAAAACCTCAAAACTTCAGACTTTGGTTCTAAGGTTCCAAGTTTCAGCGACCAGGCAACATTATGGACCATGACCATTCGATGAATTTTCGATGGATGATTGTAGTTTCATTTTGGAAGTATATCTCTCAAGCACTAGAATTGTGAATTGAAACTTGCAGAATTACACTAGAACTGTTAGATTTCCATAAATCAATCGTTGAGATTTTACTAATTATTTAGGTCTATTGTAATCCTGCTCTTGTTTATTGTTTAATTTTTCCTAAGTCAGAAAAAAATATTTTATTAAAAATCCTTAAATCTTAACTCTTTAATCCGGAGGGTCGAGTCTCGTCAACCTAGTGAATGGGCCAATTTTAAATTATGCATGTGCATAAAGTTTTTTTTAAAAGAGGGACAGTTCGATGAATTTTTGATGGACGGTTGTAGTTGCATTCCTGATGTATATCTCTCAAGCACTAGAATTGTGAATTGAAACCTACAGAATTACACTAGAATCGTTAGAT
>VDFB02270651.1:655186413-655383325 GCA_007258455.2 Sequoia sempervirens | reverse complement strand
TATCCTCATGATGTCATAAATAGGTTTTGTATTCATAAGTATTATTTAAGTTGATTCTATAGAAAAGCAAGCGTATTATTCAATGATTAGATTTTCAATAAAGTCAATTTATCTATTATGTAATATTGAATTTATCCTACACTCTTAAATTAGGAATTATTACGAATTTAAATAAAGGAAATATAATTAATTAATTATTTTAAAGAAAATATAGGTTTTGTTATCAAATTTCTTGGAGAAAAGTAAAGGTGAAATTGAATTGAGAGGATTGGAAGCTTTAAAATTGGATATATCAAGAAGACAAATTATACATAGCAATTGGAGAATTGAATTATTGAAGTGAAGAACAATGGTTTCAAGGGTTTTATCAAAAACATCTTTCAAGTTTTGGAAAGCATGAGGGATGGGATCTTGACCCAATAGAAGTTGTGTGCTTAAGAAACATGTTTAAATTAATAATTCTGAAATAATTTGGATCTATGCAAATATAAATTTTCACAAGTCATCCCCATTCAAGGGTTCTTAAACAAAAGGAATGATAATAGTACTACTTAGAGGTCTAGGAATCTTAATTCAAAGGCCCTTAATTTGAGAAATATTATTTGGAATAGCCAAAGGGAATCTGAATTTGTTAAGTGCAAGATATATTCTTAGAGATAAGAATGATGTGAGACCCAACCCATCTACAAATTGTGACACCTTGATTAGTTCAATTATACTATTTTGGTGAATAAATAGATGATTTAACTTAATTCCATGCTTAATGTTGTGATTATCCTATAAACATGTTTATTTAACAAAATAGAGTTTTTGAATTTTGAATTGTTTTAAGAAGGTAATAATTAACCCTTGTATCCTATATTGTGTTTTAAAGTAAAGATTCTATCTAGGGTAAATGATCATTCTTTGAATCTCTAGCTTCTTAAATTTGCATCTTATAGAATTATGATAATTTATTTGGCAATATGTAAATTGAGAAAAAAAAATGAATATCTAGTCTACCTAGGGCTAATGTGTTATGGTGGAGATGATTATAATTTGTAGCACCCCTCCGATTTGCTTATATTTTTAGACAGTGCTTTTACTTTGATAAACCATGATGCTATGTTGTTATTTGATCGCTGGCATTGGAACGATGATGGTTTTTATATTGTGATGTGATGGTACACTTTATGGATGATTATTGTTTATGACATGCTTTCTGGTTAGCATAGTTGATTATTTGAGTTGATATTGTTATATGCTCATTTGCAATTAATTGTTGTTTTAGATTTATCAGTTTTGATGTGACACTATATTGGTGAAGGGAACGAGATTGCATCACTCGCTTGTGAGTGCCCTGTGATTCCACAATTTTCTTTTCGCGGTGTGATTGTTTATGATCTATATACATGTATAACATGTTTTATTGTAGGATTGTAGGTATAGGACATCGGCTCCATCTGGATTCACAGGTTTGAGCATGTCCATTTCCCAACGGTATAGTTGATTGGGAGATAGTAAGAGGGTTTCCTTGTCAAGCCACAACCCTAGTCACAAGTGTGTCGTCAGTCTTTATTTTGGTATGCTTTGTTGTTATGTTGTCCACATTTGCCTTGTTGTTTATTTATTTTGCAAGGTATGTTCTATGGGAAATTAATGTTAATTAATGCTTATAGTGGTTTTTAATGATTATTTAATTAATTTTGATTAATGTTGTTAGAAGTTTTATATTTGATTTAATTAATTAAATTGAATTTGTTTTGTAAAGTGATTTAATCTTTGAGATTAAATTTATTTTATAAAGTAATAAAATTAATTAGATTAAATTTAATTAGAAATTAATATGTGAATTATGAATTATTAAATGAATAAATATCTTGTAATTATATTAGAGGAAATATCTATGATTTGGTTGAAAAGATATTTTATTTGGGACATGTGTTAGAAAAATTAATTAAACACTGTTGTTGGGAATTAATTATCGGAGATAATATTTGCATTAACTGAAAGAGGAAAGAGGCTATTTCATGACAATGAGAAAAGATATTTTTAGAAAATAGTTGTTGAAAATTGGAAAAGAAGCTCTCATAAGATTTTGGCTCTAGTTTTGTTTTTATCTTTTTGGAAAAGTGGATAATTTGGAAGAAGCTTTTGATTATTTTGGAATCTGAAGGGGAGGCTTTACTTCAAACTTCAATTCTTCAAGCATCTGAAACATGTTCTTTATTGTTTTTATTGTAATACAAATTGGAAAAGACTATTAGAATTAGATATTTTCTTGGAAAAGATTGCATGTACAATGAAAAAGATTTTATTTGTTTTAAAGCTTTAAATGTTAATGTTGTGAAATTGGAAAGATTGTCGTGAAAGATTTGGAAGTTTCAAATTAAATTTTAGTATTCTTTTGAAAAGATGAATTGATTTAAAAACATCTATTGAACCGTGCTCTTCCATATCTTGATTGTAGAGCTTTTAAGATCCGTTTGCAGAAAATTTGATTTAACTTCCTCTATTGCCAACAGTATGTTAGGTGTTGTTTGTGTGTCTTGTTTAATGCCATATCCCTTAAGACGTGGTCTTGATATTACCAATCTCAAATGATATCTGAACTCTGAAAACTTTAAATGCTTATCGAGTCATTGTCAACTCTGTAGGTCAATATTCTTTTAAGTAAAAAATGTATTCTTAAGCTTGAGAAAGGTGCTATATATATCTCGTACAACAGATTTGAGTATATCCCTGTGGGGCAAGCCTATGTCAAGGTTCTTTCGATTTAAACAAATACCACATTTTGCACTTTGAAGTTCATAAATAAAGCTTCTAAACTTTAAATGTTTCACCCCATTCGGTGTGCCTGGGCCAGTTTTGGCTGAGGACGCTGGCTATGTATTACAACTACCTTGTATACCGCCACCTTCTCTACTCATTCACTTAAGTCCAATTTGAAACTGGTGGATTCGACCTTGACACAAGTCCATGCGTATATTAATCCTCTATCCTGTCTTTTGTTGTCATCATATTAACTTATAAATAATGCCTGACTTACAGCTAGAAACCACCGCTCCTTGCTCTGTCATGAATTCCGTCTTCAGCCTAGAATAAGTCAGTTCATTAAAGATTTCCATTGAGATGATTGTTGTAGTTAACTAAAGATTCTTTTCAAGTAATGCATGCGTTCCCTCAACTGGAGATTTCACCCATGCAAAAACTTAAAACATATCGCTTTAAATACAAGTGGATGGGAAAATTACTGATCACTTGATTGTTACCCTTCCAATCGGCATATCTTCTACTATGATTAATTTCAATCTTGAAGGAAAACAAAATTTAAACTTTCATCTACCTACCTTTTCTTTCGAATTTAATATTGGGGTTTTTGGTATATATATATATATATTTATAAGATACATTTAATATGTGTTTTGGAAAATTGTAATTAATTTTAATATTTAAATAATATGTATATTTGTGTATATATAATTATATATATATATATATATATATATATATATATATATATATATATATATATATATATAATTATTTATATATTCAAATATATATATGTTTAAATGTATTTTTATAATAGGTGCATGCAAGTGCACGATTTAGTTATTTTTAGAATGAAATGATTTAAAAAGGGAAATGGAATTTTTATATTGATTTAATTGGGGAATTGATTTAAAAAATTAGATTTAATTTCCTTATTGTCTGTAAATGAAATTATATTAAGTTGGTTTATTTCAAGCAATGTATTGTTGTATTCTTGAGATGGAAATTGGATTTAGGAAATCCTAATGGTAGTTTTATTTTCTGTCTAAATTGCTTATTTAATTATGATTTCTTTTGTTCACATTGTTGGGGAAATTGGTTAGTTGTGTATGTAAGTCTTCCAGATGATGTTGTTTTATTAGGGGGTTGTTGTTTTTTATGGTTCAACGCTTTGTTTTTCCTTGGGTAGTGTACTTGGTTGAGTTTTAGTTAAACACCCAGTTACTACGAACGGGATGTGTGGCCTCTTATATTTTGGATTAGATCCTTGTGTTGTCAGTAGGGGAGTGGCTCTCAATGGGGGCCGGTGCACAAAGTGGCACCAGGGTAACCCATGCAACTTTGTGATGGCACTCCTTCTATGACAATAGTATGTATTATGTAGTTGATGTAGTTGATTCTTTTACTCTGGAAGCAATGTAACCTTTATGTATGTATTGTTCTTGTATGGTATAGTATTATGTGTTGCATGTGTCTAGAGGTTGTTGGTTTTTCCTAGGAAGCCCTTTTACTATCTCCTAGCATGGGGGTGGGCCTTCGGGTACCACTTGGTTGGGTGGAACATGCACCTTACACCGTTGGGTTTCCACTTTATGTTCGAGATGGTGGGATCTTCCAGATTGGAGAGCTCGCATGTACCAGTTACTTGTACCATCTCTTGTATACTGCTAGTTCATTTGGACACTTATGTATATGCACTACTCCTCATTTGTATTCAAGGAGGATTCTTGTATCATTGTTATTGTAACATTATTGTATGACCTTCCTCATTTTGGAAATGAGTCTTGTAACAACTTTATGGAATGAATGAAATGATTGAGGGCCAACTCACGTGTGGTTGAAAATCTATATATATAAGAGTAGCCAAAAGGTAGTTTCATAGATTCTTTTCTTTTGGTTCTCTAGCCTTTCAATCCTTGAAGGGGTAGTAGCAGTCACAAAGTTTCTTGGGTAGAGTGTGCAACATACGCACATTGTGATGCAGAGTGGTCTTAGCTCAACCAATCCCGAGGAAACGTACTCACTACTTTCCCTTATGATGGAACAAGGTACTTGATCCATATGTGCTAGCCTAAACCCCATAGTTTTGAGTACAACAGTATTGGTTTGTTAGTTTATGCCTAGCCATCCGTAGGGATGTTGAGTTGGCATTAGCGAGTCAACCTCGTTTGTATGAGAGGTGAAACTCAAGTAGCCCCATATTGATATACTCATATATGTATCGTATATACTGTATCTGTACTTTTTCTGACATGATGCAATGGATACGATGCCACACCCCACTGATGTTCTGACACAGTGTTAGTGATGATGTTGTGTTGTTGATGGTAGCAAGCTGGGCTCAAGGACACAATGCCACGTACATAGACACGTGAAGGTGCACTATGAGATTGTGTTATGATAGCCTACTTGTGTGATGAGCGTAATGGGGCCTCACACACTTGTAGAGGGATACCCATGTTTGCTTTTGATAGTGTTTGGGTCAGTTAGCATATGGGTATGTCCTAGCCATGTATACCTCTAGCTAGGGTGAGTACCTCCGTGTTCCTTCTCCACAAGGTATTGTTATGTGGGGTGTGTTATGCATGTTCCTACTTTCATGAAGCCACATACACATTTCCATGTGACATACAACCAATGCATGCCTTCTCTGACTAGTGTATGACCATGTCGCGTGACGATGCGAGGTAGGGTGTAGCTGAGGAGTACACTCTAAGACATGTGGATGGTGTGCTCACTCTGCACCACATGAGGGCTATTGTTATAGCCTGATGATGTTCCCTCCTTCCTCATTTGGTGGCTAGTATCTAGTCACGTAGTGTTGTACAGTGAAATTTTAAAGATTGAGGACTTCCTATATGGTTATTGATAATTTTCGATTGACTATGAAGGCTGAAATTTCATTTAAGTTTGATTGTAATGGTTTAGCCACCCTTTGTGATCTTATTTACTCATAGCCCTCATGGTTACATTTGATTTAGTGTTGAAATTGTGCGTATTTCTTGCTTTATTGCTGAAATTGAATCTTATTTGATGTTTATTTATTACTTTGGTGGCTAAACTAGTTTATCCTTATTGTTTTTGAGGTCGGCCATGTGCCGTATTGTGATTCCTCTCTAAGGATGTATGAGGCAGACTTGGTGAGTGTATTCGAGGAAGCAGATGCAGGGAACCTTGAGGATGGGGGTATGTGAGGCTATTATACAGCTAGGACCCACTACCCATGGTCTATGTGTGATGACTATCTCTTGGAGGCTAACCACCTTATGCAATAAGAGATAGGTCATTGTGGTCTTGCTTGGATGGTCTCACCATGTGTGTGTCGCCTAACACCATCAAGCCACTGAGTGTGAGGTATGGATTATGTGAGATGGATATTGGCTCTTGGCTCATGAATTATGTATCATGGTTAGTATCTTGCTTTCCAGCGTCTAGATGGACCCTTGTGTAGCCTTGTGATGTGAGTTTGTGTGTATGTGTAGAATATTGTATGTTAATCATGGATATAGTACTTAGATCCTTGAGATTTTTTTCCCACCCCTTTTGTTTTTATCGCCTAATATCTGAGACTTGTTCTACGGTGGTGTTGTGTAGGATGATACCTAGAGGTCGTGATCTTGATAGGGGTCATGGTAGAGGTCAAGGAAGTGATCATGGGGTTAGTTGTCAGAACACTCTTTTTCTAAGTTCCCATGAGGATGATCATAAGGAACACCTGGACCCTCAGTTATGTCTCTTGCTTGAGGAAATTCTTAACCGGCTTGGCCCAAGATAGGAGAGCAATCAACAGATGGATAGGGAAAGAGAAAGGTTCCCTAGGAGAAGAGGTATTTCAACTATAGCGGGACTTATGATGGACCTATTGAGGGAGAATTCTCTTACCTTCCATAGTCTTAGTGGTGGTTTGGAGGATGAGACTTGGATGATTGGTGTCCGGATTGGTGGTCATCTTTCATCTAGGAGAATCTAGAGTTGGTTGCGAGCCTGACTTTATCAACTTGACCAGTTGACTCGAAGCACTCAGATTGTAGCTAGTAGGGGTCAGTTCCAGCAGATTGGTGCACCCCCTCGAGGCAAAGGAAATGGAAGAAATGCAGGATGTTTCTCTTGCGATCAATAGGGCCACATAGCTAGACAATGTCCTTGAGGAGCACACCTAAATTCAGTTAGAGACCGATAGTCACAGAGCCAACAGGGGATGATGCGGGTAGGTTCAACATAGCGATTGCAGCAGTTGATGACAGGGGTAGAGCATCAGGGCACAGATGTGGAGACTCACCCTCATGAGTCGAGATATTGAGCAGGTTAGGGTCTAGTGGGATTCGAGAGATGATACTTCGGCTACTTGGGAGGATGCGACCAGGATGAGGGAGCTCTATCCCTATTTGTTCATAGGCTTCCAGGAGTAAGCCTGATCCTAGGGGGGAGGATGTAGAACCCCTCCGATTTTCTTATATTTTCAGACAATGCTTTTACTTTGATAGACCATGATGCTATGTTGTTGTAATTTGATCGCTGACATTGGAGTGATGATGATTTTTATATTGTGATGTCATGGTACACTTTATGGATGATTAATATCTATGACATGCTTTCTGGTTAGCATAGTTGATTATTTGAGTTGATATTGTTATATGTTCATCTATAATTAATTGATGTTTTAGCTTCGTTAGTTTTGATGTGACACTGTATTGGTGAAGGGAACAGGATTGCATCACTCGCTTGCAAGTGCCCTATGATTCTGCAATTTTCTCTTCCCGGTGTGATTGTTTATGATCTATATACATGTACGACATATGTTTTATAGTAGGATTGCAGGTACAGGACATCAGCTCCACCTAGATTCATAGGTTTGAGTGTGTCCATTGCCCAACAGTATAGTTGATTGGGAGATAGTAACGAGGTTTCCTTGTCAAGCCACAACCTTAGTCACAAGTGTGTCGTCAGTCTTTATTTCAGTATGCTTTGTTGTTATGTTGTCCACATTTTCCTTGTTTATTTATTTTGCAAGGTATGTTATGTGGGAAATTAATGTTAATTAATGCTTATAATGGTTTTTAGTGATTATTTAATTAATTTTGTAAAGTGATTTAATCTTTGAGATTAAATTTATTTTATAAAGTAATAAAATTAATTATATTAAATTTAATTAGAAATTAATATGTGAATTATGAATTATTAAATGCATAAATATCTTGTAATTATCTTAGAGGAAATATCTTTGATTTGGTTGAAAAGATATTTTATTTGGAAGTTAGAAAAATTATTTAAACACTGTTGTTGGGAATTAATTCTCAGAGAAAATAGTTGCATTAACTGAAAGAGGAAAGAGGCTACTTCACGACAATGAGAAAATATATTTTTAGAAAATAGTTGTTGAAAATTGGAGAAGAAGCTCTCGGAAATTTTTGGCTCTAGTTTTGTTTTATCTTTCTAGAAAAGTGGATAATTTGGAAGAAGTTTTTGATAATTTTGGAATCTGAAGGCGAGGCTCTACTTCAAACTTCAGTTCTTCAAGCATTTGAAATAGGGTCTTTATTGTTTTTATTGTAATACAAATTGGAAAAGGCTATTAGAATTAGTTATTGTCTTGGAAAAGATTGCTTGTACAATGAAGAAGATTTTATTTGTTTTAAAGCTTTAAAATGTTGTTAAATTGGAAAGATTTTCGTGAAAGCTTTGGGAGCTTCAAATTAAATTTTAGTATTCTTTTGAAAAGATGAATTGATTTAAAAACATCTATTGAACGACGGTCTTCCATATCTTGATTGTAGAGCTTTTAAGATCTGTTTGTAGAAAATTTGATTTAACTTCCTCTATTGCCAATAGTATGTTAGGCATTATTTGTGTGTCTTGTTTAATGCCATATCTCTTAAGATGTGGTATTGATATTACCACTCTCAAATGATATCTGAACTTTGAAAACTTTAAATGCTTATCGAGTCATTGCCAACTCTATAGATCGATATTCTTTTAAGTAAAAATTGCATTCTTGATTTAAGCTTGAGAAAGGCGCTATATATATCTTGTACAACCAATTTGAGTATATCCCTATGGGGCAAGCCTATGTCAAGGTTCTTTCAATTTAAACAAATACCACATTTTTCACTTTGAAGTTCATAAATAAAGCTTCTAAAATTTAAATGTTTCACCCCATTCGGTGGGCCTGGGCCAGTTCTAGCTGAGGACGTCGGCTATGTATTATAGCTACCTTGTATACTGCTGCCTTCTCTATTCATTCACTTAAGTCTAATTTGGAACTAGTGGATTTGACCTTGACACAAGTCCATGCATATATTAATCCTCTATCCTATCTTTTGTTGTCATCATATTAACTTATAAATAATGCCTGACTTACAGCTAGAAACCACTGCTCCTTGCTCTATTATGAATTCCGTCTTCATCCATTGAGATGACTGTTGTAGTTAACAGAATATTCTTTCCAAGTAATGCATGCGTTCCCTCAACTGGAGATTTCACCCATGCAAAAACTTAAACATATCGCTTTAAATACAAGTGGATGGGAAAATTACTAATCACTTGATTGTTACCCTTCCAATCGGCATATCTTCTACTATGATTAATTTCTGTCTTGAAGGAAAACATAATTTAAACTTTCAGCCACTTACCAAGTTTCTTTCGAATTTAATATTGGGGTTTTTAATATATATTTATAAGATACATTTAATGTGTTTTGGAAAATTATAATTAATTTTAACATTTAAATAATATGTATATTTGTGTATATATTATAATTATATATAAATATATATATAATTATTTATATATTCAAATATATATATGTTTAAATGTATTTTTATAATAGGTGCATGCAAGTGCATGATTTACTTATTTTTAGAATGAAATGATTTAAAAAGGGAAATAGAATTTTTATATTGATGTAATTGGGGAATTGATTTAAACAATTAGATTTAATTTCCTTATTGTTTGTAAATGAAATTATATTAAGTTGGTTTATTTCAAGCAATGTATTGTTGTATTCTTGAGATGGAAATTGGATTTAGGAAATCCTAATGGTAGTTTTATTTTTTGCCTAAATTGCTTATTTAATTATGATTTCTTTTGTTCACGTTGTTGGGGTAATTGGTTAGTCATGTATGTAAGTCTTCCAGATGATGTTGGTTTATGAGGGAGTTGTGTTTTATGATTCAGCCCTTTGTTTTTCCTTGGGTAGTGTACTTGGTTGAGTTTTAGTTAAACACCCGATTACTATGAACGAGATGTGTGGCCTCTTATATTTTGGATTAGATCCTTGTGTTGTTAGTAGGGGAGTGGATCTCAATGGGGGCCGGCGCACAAAGTGGCGCCAGGGTAACCCATGCAGCTTTGTGATGGCACTTCTCCTATGACAACAGTATGTATTGTGTAGTTGATGTACTTGATTCTTTTACTCTGGATGAAATGTAACCTTTATGTATGTATTGTTCTTGTATGGTATAGTATTGTGTGTTGCCTATGTCTAGAGGTTGTTGGTTTTTCCTAGGAAGCACTTTTACTATCTCCTAGCATGGGGGGTGGGCCTTCGGGTACTACTTGGTTGGGTGAAACGTGCACCTTACACTGTTGGGTTTCCACTTTATGTTCGAGATGGTAGGATCTTCCAGATTGGAGAGCTCGCATGTACCAATTACTTGTACCATCTCTTGTATAATGTTGGTTCAATTGGACACTAATGTATATGAACTACTCCTCATTTGTATTCAAGGAGGATCCTTGTATCATTGTTATTGTAACATTATTTTATGACCTTCCTCATTTTGGAAATGAGTCTTGTAACTGCTTTATGGAATGAATGCAATCTATGGATGGTTCTTTAATGTACTTTGTATCTTATGTGATGAGTTTAATGCTTGGATGTATGTTATTTATGTAAGTGTTGTCGCATACCTTAGAGGATGTATGTGTTAAGTGTAGTTCACTTTACTTGTTATTAATTACACTTTTAAAAAAAAATTGTTACGCTTCCTTTGAGTTTGTGTCGTCCTCTAGGGTTACGTGGTGAGGCGTTACATAATTTATGAATCACATTTCAATGAACTAGTTTATTTAATACGAAGTTAGGAGAGATGTTGGAGTTTGATCTTACTTGATGAGTACTAAGGAGTTTTATGTTTCCTAAGGTGGATACAGGTAGTGAGTGTGACTAGAAGATTTACAACTTGCGTATGAGGGAATACAAAGGTTGGTTGACTACAACCCAATGCATGGATGAGACATTGACCAAGTATGGTAAGACCACAAGCATGTGGTAGAGGTGACTAGAACATATTTTATATTTAATTGAGTTGTAATCAACAATAATAGATAATTAGGTAAAGGTAAATTAAGTGGATAGATGAATGATTCTTTCTAAATTGTAGAATCTAATTGATTTAAGATAAATTTTTGGCTGGATATAAATGGGGTGAGCTAATGTGCAGGAATAATAATTATGTCAAGGATAAAAAGAGGACCCTTTAGACCTAAGTTAATACCTTTCTTTTGTAAAATCAATTGTTTTGAACCCTTGTAACCCAAAAGGCAAATGGTGTTTATATTTAATGTTGGAGTGATTATGTTTTAGGGCTTAATGGTTGGGGTTATGTATTAAAATTTCTTGAGAGAACTAGTACACAAACAATAATATATGACTAAATACACTACTAAAAATTGCATATAAATGACTAACTTTAGTCACGTGACTATTAGTGGTTTATTTGTAGTCATTTATAACACCACTAAATTTATGACTAAACAATTTTAGCCATTTATTTAGTCATTGATTTGGTCATTTATTTGGTCATTGATTTAGTCATTGATTTAGTCATTTATTTAGTCATTAATTTTAGTCACATGACTATTTTAGTGGTTTATTTGTAGTCATTTATAACACCACCAAATTTATGACTAAACTATTTTAGTTATTTATTTAGTCATTGATTTGGTCATTAATTTAGTTGTTAATTTAGTCATTTATTTAGTCATGGTAGTGATTTGTTTAGTCATATATTTAGTCATTAATTTAGTCATTGATTGTTGTTAACTGGTCATTTATTTAGTCATTTATTTAGTCGTATATTTAGTCATTAATTTAGCCATATATTTAGTCATATATTTAATCATTAATTTAGTCATTAATTTAGTCACATGTGTATTTAGTCATTAGTTTAGTCATATATTTAGTCATTACAAATCAAATCTAACTTAATTAATCCTCACAAATTTATGCATATAAACTTCAAGTATCATAGATATTCAAATGTTAAAAAACACCATGAAATAAAGACTAAAATGCTTGAACAAAGGCACAAACACAAATAGATTACAAATCAAGAGGAGCCACAACATAGTACTTATGAGTGGACAAAAAACCACTCTAAAAATTTACTTCATTAAGCCTCATTGGTTACATTCAATGTCTCAATGACACTGTACAACTTACAGACACTATATAAAAAGAATACTCCTATTTTCATATACTTATATTGTTTTCCCCTTCCTTAACTGCAGTCCTTTTGGAAGGGTAGCGACCTCCTATAGGGGCTCGACCCATTTAATCCCCTTGCAAATCCATAGCTTTAATCCTGCCACTATTGGTTTCGGCTCCTCCAAACTCTTCCTCACTGGTATTCACCTTTCACTTCTCCAATTTCGAGTTGTAGCCTAAAAATAAGGTTTAAAAATATGCACATCAAAAACTCAAAAAAGACAAATAATACAGAGGATAAAATTCAAACATTTTCTTTTCCTTTTCCAATTATGGCACCCTAAACTTAGGCGCTAGATATAGTGAATGTATCAAAATTAGATATAACATCCATCAAAAGCATATTTGGAAGTAGATTTTTATCAAATATTGTAGTTGCAAGTTCCACTAATTATAATAAAGATAAATAGTTTTACCTTTCTACATCAACTAATGCAATTATGATCTTTTAGAGGATCGACAATGCTAGCCTTTATCATATCAACATACTCATCTGCAAGTTGCAACACAACATTAAACTTATTAATTAGACTCAACATCTAAGAAAGAAAAAAAACTTCAAACATTATCAATTTAGTAAAAAAATCATCAATTTCAAAGATTAAATTAGCCAATGCTTCACTCTCTACATCCTCTGCTACAATCAAAAGAGGCCTTTGTTTCTGTGATAAATGCAACAAGAAATTATATTATTTGTCAAAACTTATCACTATGTACTTATGAACTTGAGATCATTCAAATTGTCAAACTAATTGACGTGACTACCTAATTGCTTTCTATCACATACACTTTGGGTATACAAGATTATTGGGAATCCCAATTATTGAACTATGAAATTCAGCAATGCAACATAATTATATCTTAAGTAAAATGTAAATCAAATCAACATTACATGTCTCATTTTATCAATTGATCTCAAATTGTATGTACACCTTTGTCATATAGCTTAAGGACATCTACAATAGATATGCACAAAATGAATTTGGTGGAAAGGCTTTAAAAACTTTCAAGTGAATAAAATTCGCAGGTGTAAAGCCAAATTCCATAACCATTGCCAACATCCTCCCTAACTGTGCCAAAATGGGAGCTTTGAAACAAGATATGAATATCCTTCAATGCATAGACAATACATCCCTATAAGAAATATTATACTCCCTCAAAATATTATTACATATTATTCTATTGGGGGAACTTTACTTTATCAGGGGGACTTCAAATAACTCCTGTCGATGTTCATTTCTTATTAATGATATCAAGTTTCCACAATCCATATTTTAGTGATGTGTATTTTTTGGATTCGATTGTGTAGAATTTTTTCATCAACATTTCAGATCACACTCTATGATCCATCATCAAGATTAGAGAGCAAGAAGAGAAAAATGGTAAAATTGTAGAATAAGACAGGCTAAAAAGGAAGAGAGGTAAGGAGAGGATACACGTGGTTCGAGGACCAAAATAAAAATAAATAACTAAAAGCAACAAATCAAACACATACAAAGTCAAACCCAAAATATTACAACAAGCCCTACAAAAAATGCAATGAATTAAACATAAGCCACCAAAATATATAATAAAAATAATAATATTAAACAAAAATAATTAAAAAAAGAAGAAAAAAACAAACCACTTACCTAAAACTATAGGCACAAACAAAACAAACACACCTAAATACAAAAATAGGGATATTTGTATACCCATAAAAGACCAAAAATACCTACAAACAAAAAACAAATAAAATAAAATCCAAGTAAAAAATAAAAGAATGAAGAAATAAAAAACCACAAAAATATAACCAAATTAAAAATGGAAATAAAAATCAACAAAGAAATTAACCAAAAAAAATACAAAAGAAAAAGGGTATGTGACATAAAACTACACATAAACCAAAACAAAAAATCAAAAATTCACAACAAATATAAAAACATACAAACCAACCAACACCCAGACATACAAACCTACATACATACATGCATGCATATATATTTGTATGTGAGTGTGAAAAAATAATAAAAATGATCAAAAACATAATAAGCACAAAATAATGTAAATAGATGTATACAAATTTATATACATAAACATATGCCTAATCATCAACACAAATAAAAAAAAAAACAAACAACAAACAAGTATATATATATATATATATAACAAAACCAACAAATCAAAAGACCAAGGAAAAACACCAACGCCAAAGGATAAAAATGAAAAACGTGAGAGCGACTAGGAAGGGAAAGGGAGGGCAAGAAGAAGCAGCAATGTTTTTCGTTCCATCAGAGGGTCCACAATCTTTTTCCTGTCGATGTCCACCTCTCTCGCCGATGAGTTTGAGTGTTGTAAGGCTATCAGTGGGACTTTGACATGACTCCTAGTGACATGCAAGAGTCCTCTTGATGATTTCTTCAAAAATACTCGGGCTATCGGTGGGACTTTGACGTGACTCCAAGCGATAGGCAAGAGTCCTCCCGATGGAAAATCAAGCAGATTGCATCCAGACTCCAAATCGCACGATGTGGTCAAAGAGATGATCACATGATTTGCAGACAGCCGGGAGCATTGAAGGGTGTCAAAGATGCCATCTCATGGAATACGATGATTGCGGGATATGCACAAAATGGATTTACTGAAAAGGCTTTAGAAGCTTTCAAGCAAATGCAATTAGCAGGCGTGAAGCCAAATTCCACAACCTATGCCAACATCCTCCCTACCTGTGCCAAAATGGGAGCTTTGGAGTAGGGTATGAACATCCATCAGAGCATAATAGATGGGGGATTTTTGTCAGATATTATGGTTGGAAATGCTCTATTAGACATGTATGCAAAATGTGGAAATGCACACAAGGCATGTGAACTCTTTGATGGAATTCCTCAAAGAGATGTCATTGATGGATAAATTACGCAATGATAGATAAATTACTCTAGTTTCTGAGTGCTCCCCACTTATTCAAATGCTCTATCTTAAAAGCCATCTATCTAATATATAAGTAAATTTTATAATACTCTGGCAATGTGCTATGAACTAATACATTTTTATAAACTCTAATATTAAAAGACTCTATCATTGAGCTTTCAACTAATACATTATAGCTAGTGCAGGACTATATTCTAGTTTTAGAGACACATTTTAACAATATAAAACTTGGAAAATTAATATGTAAGAACACCATTTTGATTTGTATGGTTAAAGATCAAGAGATTCGGAACAATTTCTTTTTCATAATTATGCAGAGCACACACCACAATAGAAGTGTTATATTTTGTTCTTATTAAAAAATGGGTAAGATAGCATGAAACATACCTGTTCTCACTGGACATCTCGTAGAGCTTTCCTCTACTAGAGAAAACAATGAGAGCCACCTCAACATCACATAACACAAAAATTTCATGGGCTTTCTTCATTGCAATGAACTCAGACACAATATTGTTGAACACAAGTCGTCCAAGCTTCCTGGTTCATTTTCAATTCAGTTGTGGAGGATAGTTCATAAGGATGGAAATCAACACAGGGGATCAGGTCTACCAAGATTATGGGACCATTATCCAATCATCAAACAAACAAGTTCAAATCACTTAAATGAAATATAACCTCCTATAACAAGTCAATGAAAGAATATAATAGAAAGGTATAAAGCCAAATTCAACAACCTTTGCCAACATCTTTCCTGCCTGTGCCAAAATGGGGGTTTTGGAACAGGGTATGAACATCCATCAAAGCATAAATAATAGAGGAATTTTGAAATATGAGGTCATGTCTAGAATGACAGATCAATCTCATGTGTCAATAGAACATTGCTTAACTGAAGAAGGGTGCAAAAAAAAAGTGGCACTAATCATTGTTAAGAAGTAAGCCACAAAAATATCAAGTGGTAAATGTGTTTCACCAATAATTGATCAAGTTTTGCAGATTTGGGTTGATAAGATTAAATCATATTGTGTATAATTATGCTACAATGATAGAAAACTAATTTGAAGAGAAATACAAATCCCACTAGTGAAAAGGCCTACATTTGAGACACAAGCAAGTCTTGACTTGCAGGATATAAGGGCTTTCCACAACACATCCCAACTTTCTTTGCATACTGCAAGTTCTACTATTAGTGTAAGTAGTGCCAGACCATAAGAAAAAATAGGTCAAATACCAAATTCTTATTTCATAAAAATTAATTGAAGAGGATTCCCTAGAATTAGAAACATCTCTAACCATGTCTCTGAATAACACCCTCCAATAGGTCAACAAAAGGATGATTAGTTTAATTCTAAATAGCCCATGACAGCCTTACTCTAAATCTAAATTCACAAATGATGAGCTATTTGGAGGCAATTCAATGGCCCCCTGGGCTTTGATTTTTATATTTTTTGAGAGAAGATAATTGGCAAGCCAACTACCTTTTCATCATCAACGACAAGTGTACTCCTAGCATGTAGAAGTAAATCCAACTATTGTTTATAGGGTGACTGGTTAGGTCTATAGTTTCATTCTTTTTTCCATAGCTCTAAGGAGAAGGAGAAACCATCAAATTCACTTTGTCACAATTTCTATAAAAAAAAAAGACTTAGGCGAAGTAAAGAATGTTCCACCCTCCTTGTGACTATTTTTAGTCCCTTGAATTGCATCCCTCTATTTTTGTTTTATTCCAACACAGAAAAAAAGGTTTGAGTCACTAGGAAAATAAATTTGAAAACAAAAAAGTTGAAGGTTATGAATATAGTCAAACATACCAACAAGATGTTCCCTCAGTGAATCAAAGAACTTGCAATGCTTTCTAAAAATGCCACATATGGGTTCATGTCCAGAATGACAGGTCAATCTCATGTGTTCTACCAAATGCTCCATTTTGTTGAATTGCTTGAAGCATGTTGTACAATTTTTCCTACAATCACAACCATAAATGTTATCTTCTCAAATTTACTTAAAAAGATATTCCATGAAAGGCAAACCATATGTTGTGAGAGACAATTTGACCCGACATAGCATTGTATTAACACATAATAAAAAAAAATTACTAGATTTTCATTTGGGCACATTTGTAGTAAATCATGCCTTATATTTGTTATTAGGGAATGCCCTCATCATTGTTACTATAATTTAATCAAGCAGTGCTAAGAAAATCATAGATCTTAAACTGTGCAAAGCTCACAATAAATCCCATTCCAGGAATGCATATATAGAATTGTATCAGAAATGAATCTTAAGCAGATAAATCATATGCCATGATAGATAATTTCACCAGGATGACAAAGCACTCTGAAACATATGATATGGTTTAACAATAACTTTTTCCGATTTCAAAGAAAGACACAAATTTAGGCAGTTCTTATATAGCTCCTATGATACAATTGATAAAATATGATTGACCTTGACAAACTTACTTTCTACCTTCAAAACCTTATACTTAATTTGCAACATTCAAAACCTAAAGTAGATCTAGAAAACAATCACATGAAATGATGAAAGAAACAATAAAGAATCCCTCTACACAGAAAAAGCATATCCAAATACTTATCTTTAAAGACCCCAATAAGACATTTGAATAATCTATGGGATATTTCAGTTTTGAAATTTAGGCTTCCCAAAGTCCTTTTCAGTCCTTTGATTTTGATCTGGTCTTCAATTTCTATTTTGAGAATTGAGTCAAGCTCGAAGCTCAAAAGTTATGTCATGCTCATCATGACATCTTAGTAAAGAGTCTGGTTGTGTGGCTATTCTCTTAAAGGGAGTGCACACCAATTTGCAGAGGCTATAAGAATAGTAAAATACTAATAGTCTCACTTCTATATCTCATGCATATTGTGTCCAAGTTATAAATTTACATTGCTAACATGGTATAAGGATGAATGAGCCCTTTGTCTACCCAGCAAAAAGGGAGCCTTTCTGAAGTTAACAAAGGAATATCTTTAAATATTAACCTCATTTCAATTATGTGGGACATGATCTAGAGGAAAGGTGTAACTACCACAATGATGACTCATACCTAGCCTATTGAGCACATTTTCCATAAAAACGTGGTTGTGTTAATGTTGGACAGACCTGTACAAGCTTAGGTGCAAATCCCTGACACAATGGGTGGAATACAAACCTCTAAGGCATGACCTATAAGTCTAAAATGTGCACTAAGTTTGGCAATGTATATCCAGTGGCTTTGCAATGATACTGGGAGAGTGTTAAAAATTAAAATTTATCTAGAATAAAGAAAAAACATTCTGATTAGAAATCTTGAATATCCTGAAGCTAGCATGCAATGTGCTCATTTAGAAATTGTGGAAAATCACAATTTCCAACAAATCACTTTTACATTATGAATTGTGGAAACTTGAAGTCTATAATTGATTGCCTTTTATTCTTCTAACTCTTGAGATATATGTGTAGGGCACATGACTTCTCCCCCATATCAAAATCTAGCTCTAGAAAATGAATGTAGAAAAGATAGTCATACTAAACTTAAACCAAAGGAATATTAGAAAAAATAGAATCCATCCTAGTCCAGCTGGCCATCACCTAGCAGCAAGGAAAAGAAATTGACATCATAATAACCCAAGTTCAGTTGTGTCAGACTTGCACCCCAAATTAATGATTTTTATTATTTTATTAATGTAGACCACACTCTAACAAGCATAGGTTCAGATATCAAAACATGATGATGGAATGGAAACCTTTTCGACATGGATTCTAACTTCTAGACATAAAGTTCTATGATCGATGGTGCATTGCAATGATGGTGGGTGTTTGTTACAATTCACCTAAAAGTAATATTTCATTCTCTACAGAACTTATAAAAACAACAAAATATTCAAAACTTACTCACAGGAGTGTTGTGAAGGCATCGTCTTGAAAGATAATTAGAATATGTAGATAAAGCACATGTGGAACTCAAACATGACATGATATATTCAACAAACCTGTAAAATTTGGGGATTGGCTTGAACCATTGTGCGAAGGGCTTGAAACTGAATGATGCAAGATATAATCAATAACAAAATTGAGACCGAAACCAATGTTGGAAATCCCACAAGCATTTAATACTGCTTAGAAAAAAAATCTCAAACAATTTCATTCTCAATTAACTAAACATTCAAGCTATGAAGAGAAACAAAAGTTGTTATGTTAAGTGTTTAATGCAAAATTGCACTCGCATATTATACATGTTGGTTATTGCAAAGAAAGTCTAGTTCTCCACCTTCAGCTCCAACCCCAACACCCATGCCTGGAAAACCCTAAAGACAAAAAGAAACAAGGTGAATATAGGATTGATGCATGACCACATTACACAAGACCATACCCATCTTTTCCAAGGCCCAAAAGCATACCTGTGGAAAAAGATTTAGTGAACAGATAAAAAAGTTGCAAAAACATAATTCTCATCCCAACCATAAAGAATTTTATTCTAGTTCTAAAAGATCAACCAATGGGATTCAATGGCCACTCATCCAATTTGAGTAGTCAGAATTCTAACTATAAATTACCAAAAATTGTAAGCAGATAAAGAAACCAATGTGGAAAAACTTCTTACAAAAAACCTAGAAGCAAAAGTCAAGCAGCCACCAATCAACACATACTTAGCCCTTTTGTTTGAGTGTGATCTTATCACCCAAAATCAATGCAATGCCCTTGGTTTTACTTCTTATCCTGATATAACCACTCAGCTTTCCATCAGATTGTTTCTCAACACTAACATTCACAAGAGCATCCTCACCAAATACACACTTTGCATACAGATTTGCAGCCAAAAATCCACAGTCTCCATCCAGTGCAGATCTATATAAAAAATAATGGTTAATTACAGCCTTGTCTATAACATTGTGTTTCTCTAGTGGTAAACGAACCATTCAACAATATTTAATGCAATACAGACCAAGCTAGATTACTCTAAAAATATGAAAGAAGTTAAGAAAATTGAAATACTTACAGGGGCGTGAGGCACTTCATATTTGTCGATCACACAATATGGTTTAGGAACTCCTTCTCATCATGAATAAATGTGTTCAAAACCACCTAATAGAAAAAGTACAAGCTCAATACTCATTGGGAGTATATATGTCATTGTTTAGATTAATCTATTGTTTAAATTTGGTATAATATAAATTTGAAAGAAAATTATTGGCAACTTTAAATTTATTTTCCCACCCAAGAGAATAATTTGATTTACCTTGTTTTCCCACTCAAACTCAGCCCACATATTCCTAGAAGAAACATCAGGGCAAGTGGTTGGGGAGATGTAGTCCATAATGTCAATGTGTATGTCATTAAGAACAACAACATTGCGGTACAGTACACTTGTAGTTACCGAATATAACACCAGTTTCGGTTGAAGACACTTTTATGTTTGCTTTTATTTGCTTGCTTGACTTTGGAGCTAGAGTATAATTTTGTAGTCATTCAACTAGTTTGAGATCACCCATAGTAGCCAATTCTAAACAAAGGTTCTGAAGTGTTTCCTTTGTGTGGTTGATTACTGTAACATCTAGGACAATATCATACTGATGAACTTTAATATATGCTTCTGCATATACAGGATCACTGAAGCCTGTAAATTGTAAAACCCAATTCAATTTATTTGTACTATCACCATCTTTGATAAATTCTACAATGGCACGTTTTAAATCATCTTCCACTTCATCTTCTAATTTAAGCTGACCCATACCCTATCACAGAACAAAAGTCAGCTTATTTGCAAGTTTCATTGACTTCAAAATAGTTTGACATTAGAATATACAAAATTTATTATATTTTGGGGCAGATGCACAAAATGAATACAAATGATAGGACATTAGATGATGCTACAAATTCCAAACAATTTTCCAGGTCAAGTTGTATTAAGTTCTTAACAACATTAACTGAGGATTTTAATTGTATGTACGCAAACACTTTTAAAACAATACCCTCATTCAAAGCATAGAGTTCATTAGTAGCATGATTGAGATAAAGGAATGTCATTTCATGAATGTTGTGATTGCAAGATGAGTGCAAAACCCTCAAAGTGCAGATCACAAGGATGGTTGCATGACAGTAGGGCAGAGAAATGACAGTGAAAAGAATGAGCAAGTGACATTAGCAATCAAGAGGACAACATTACTTATTGAAATGCCATTATTAGAAAGACAATGCAAGAAAAAAATGACACCAACATTTTCATTCTCAGTCATAAATCCCTGAGTCCCAGTCATAAAGGACAGTAAGTTGTTGATGGCTCTAAAAGAAGCATATCCATGAGACAAAGTTACAGGTCAAAAATGAGCAACAAACAAGTAACAGTCATCATCCAATGCACTAAGAATGCAGTCTTAGACTCATGAGTATCTAAGGACAGTATAATATATATAAATATAGTCATGTCATTGAGTATCAATAAAAAATGATGGAAGTCATGCATAGAGGATGTTGTGGCAGCTAGCATGAGGGCAGTCCTTCATCATTTACAGACCAAAAGGTCATCATGAATACATTAATTTGGAAGTCATAACAAAATCCAATTCATAATGATGTAAGCAAGGTAGTGATGACTCACTGGCAGACTCAAACATATCAGATCTTAACAAGAAATCAATCTTTGTAACACCTTTTTACTTAACTTGTCTCAACACCCAACAAGAGGCTTGTAGCCCTCAAAAACCACACTATGGAGTTATCTTTTAGAGAAGGATGTACCAAGGCCTGAAAAACATCAATTTAGGCTCACCACAAAACCCAACACATCTCAACATATACCATGAGGTTTCTTTGAAGAAATATTGAAAATCACTAGACTGGCCCTATTTTTAGGACACCAAAAAGCCCAAATTTACAAAGGAAGTACTTCCTAAACACCTGAAAAACACCCAAACTCAATTGACAGTCACTAATTGTGTATCAAAACAACAAAATCCACCCTCATTCACCAGCTCCATGACCACTATGATGATGTACTACAAAACCCTCCATTTACATGCAAAGCAAAAGGGTTTATTGAAAAACAACCTTCCAGGGCTTATCTAACCCAACCAACGCCTCTAACACTTCATAAAATACCTGAAAAAACTCAAAATATCAAGATATATTTTCTTCCCCCAATATTTCTATCATTTGCTCACTCAAACCACCCAATTTCACCCAAAAATGCACCATTTGCCACCTAGGGCATCATGTCAAACCAACCAAAAGAAATTCCCTACACACAAAACTCATTATTCACCCTATTTATACCTATTCCAACCTATCTAGGCCAACCCATTGAGCCACAACATGTACAATAGATGAGATGGCCTATTTTAGCATTTTTAAACCCTTAAAACACTAGTTCCAGCCGCCTATAGTAATTGTGCCACCAAATGCACAAAACTCAACAAAATTTCTTCACTCCAAATCCAAAATGGAGATAGATCTGCTGCCCACCGAATTTAAATCATTAAAAACCAATAACTTAATGTACATAACCGTATAGAGCCTTGAAACTAAAAAAAATTCTAGAAAAACACAGAAAATTAGCAAAAACAAGGAACTTTATTTGATTTCCCTTCACAAAAGTATGAATCAACCTTGAATTTGAGTTTCTACAACATTTTTAACACATTTCCCACAAGATCCAACCTCCTAAACTGACTCAACAACCTTTTAAACCAACATGACCATTGGTGTTCCACCTTTTGCACTTTCAATATGACAATTGTTACAAATATATGCATTTTTTGCATTTTTGACTCCAATGACCCTCCAAACAATTAAAATTCCATTAAATAGTCCCAATGGACCCTAAAACACACAAATCACTTGATTCCTAACACAATTTTTACAATTTGACTCTTCATATGCCCTTTTACAACATTTGGCAATTTTGCATTACAACTTTGCATTATTTTGCAATTTTTGACATATTGACACAAAATGACTCAACATGACTCCAAACCACCCCAAATATATGTAAACGGTCTAATAAGACCTTATTGAACACAAAAGACTCACCACACCTAGATCTAGCATACTGACCCCTCCTAGAGCAATGTCCATTTGCTTGGTACTCCTACACCACATAATATGCACATTAAATAATTTAGCCATGTGATCAGACAAAAATGGCTAATCAAATAATTCCCTTGTACAAAAAGGAGATGAAGATTCTAATTTCAATAACTACATATCTGATTTGAGGTGGCTCCATGTACCAATGTGGCCAATGGAAAACTGCAAGATAAAACGTTGAAGAAGTTAGACTATTAATATAATTCTCTAATTCACGATCAATAATGCTCCTTCTAGTGGTGCTCTTGCTAGTAGTTATGTTATGGGGACTTCGTTACAAGTTGATTCTAGTGTAAATGGTTCTCCTTGATGTGGTGCAACAAGTAGGCAAACACTTAAGGTTGTTGGTGCAAGGTTTACATAGTACCCAACTTCTAGTGATCAAGCAAGCTAATTGCAATTAGGAGATTGATTTCGAGATGATTTTGCAAAAATTATTTGCGGGTTAGCTTTCCTATAGTGCCCCATTTTCTACCTTCATGGTACCTTTGACTAAATGAAACTACTTATTTCTATGGAGATGCTATGGATTCAACATTGCTTTATCTCATAGTTTAGTTATCATTGATATGCATTCTTTCCTGCATGAACATGGGAGCGCACACATAAATTGCATTGTGACTAAAGATACTAATGACACATAAGTTTTCATCTACTAAATAGCATATTTTTGTTTCATAATGTAGGAACAAAATAAATATGGAGCTTAATTTGATCTTGGTTTTGAGGTTGAAATAGGTACTAATTTAATCCATGCATAAGGTCCTATTGGAGTACAAGGGCTACTGAGAGGGAATTGATGCAAGGTAGGATGGTCTTCAGCCTTTACAACACAATACAAAATCAATCAAACAATGATTAAATACAAAAAAATCCTTCAATGCTCTTTTCTCTATATAACCCTATCCTTTGCTAGTAGATCAACAAACCTATGTTTTACTTCTTTTCTCACAATCCACTCAACATCTGTAGAATCTCATAACTGATATGAACACCCTTTTTGGCCATCTTAAACATACTCCAAAATCAACTAGGGCTCCTTTTGAACAGATCACTCAAAATCTAGCTACACCACTGCCCTAAAAGACCAATTATGTCTATTTTCAAAGCAACTACTCTTCAAACTCTTCACCAACCTATGAAAACTGCTCAGACCTTCTTGGCAGCCAACAAATAGGCACTTTCAACAATTTTAAACCTCCAAACCTTCTTTTACCCGTTGCTCCAAGGAACCCTTGCTTTCACCATTTAATAGTAGAGTTTATTCAAAGTCACCATTCCCAATCTCTTACAAACTTGTCACCACATTAAAAACCTCTAATTTTTTTTCCCTCACTCACAAAATCATCATCTATCCTCCACTCAACTCATTTCTTTCAACTCTCATTCAAAACCATGTTTTTTCACACTCTAATTCAACACTTTCATCAGGAAAGTCAAGGTTTTGACCCCCAAAAACTCACGACTCAAAGAAAAAATGACCTCCAACCATCCTAAACTAACATAGCATGCCCATTCCACAGAGATACGATGATGATAGTTTGTGGAATGGGCTTAAAACATTTTCAAGACTTCAAAACCCTTGACAGGGTATTCCCGGCCTGCTACTGGGTTTTGTCAATTAAACTCTACAAAGCTAATGAACCACCTCCTATATAGTTTCAAATGAAAACTAGAACAATGATACAATGGTCTTCTAGGCGAATTGAGCAAAATACAATTGTACGACCATGTACAAATGCTTGTAAGTTTAGTTTTTGATGTAAAAATATAGAATTACAAATGAAACAAGGGTATATTTTATTAGATCTTGTTCTCAGATATTTCAACAACACTTTTCATCATTGGAGGAGTCTTATTTGCACATTTACAACTCAACAACTCCTTCCAAACCAACTCATCAACTTACAAATCCCTCCTGATTGTTGGTATCCCTGAATTTGCTTTTTTTTTTTCAATTACAACTTGACAACTTTTCCAATTTCACCATTTTTGCACTTTTTGCATCATAAACCCCCAAAACATCTTAGAGACCTCTAAACTGACCCAAGACCATATAAAATACTCAAACCATGCCTTATTCCAAAAACCTTAGACTCCAACACTAAAACCCTTCATAAACCCATAATAAGCCTTATTTCATAGTTTGCTCTCTTGAGCATTATTTACATCATTTCAACATTGTTTTTCAAAAATGATCTCTAAATACATTCAAGTGGCCAATGTGGCCTTATTGACACACAAAATGAACTTAAACATCTTAGACAACCTATATCAAACCAAACTCAAGCAAATTCAAATGTCAATTGGTTGGTGCTCTTGCACCAGGCATGGACACATTGTGAATTGTATATTAAATTTATCTTTAATAAGTTTTGGAATTTATTTATAGATCATACTCATATCAATAGGAAGAGTGGAAATGAGAGGTGGTTCCCACTAGGAGTTTGAAGAATATTACAAGAAGGTCTAATTGAATAAATAACAAAAGCATTGGAAATCCCTTGCATAAGGCAATGTTAGAGTCAAACAATCTTATGTGATTGTGGATGTAAATTTTTGTTTGTAGCACAATATGTGTTCCATCTAAAATTTGTCATATGATTACATTTTATTGTAAAGCACAATCAATGTATATATGTTTTAGACAAATAATGTGTTGTACAATTGTACATGCAAGCATGTATCAAACTTCTTAGAAAGTGATGATATGACCTCAAGTAGTGAAAATAGGAAAGTAACTTATTAGTCAAACGTTGAAAAAGCCAAATTGAGATAAAGGAGCAAGGAAAACTACAATACTCCAAGGCTAAGATATAGCAAATGAAGTATTCAAGTGGCCAAGGTAAGTAGGCAACTTCAATGACTCAAGGACCAAAGCATTATTTGAAAGGATAAGCCACTCCACTCAAGGATAAGAGTAGGATAGTAGCCTTTATTGAAGAAAATGGGCATCTAATGATGAGCATGAACCTAAGTCGTGGCTAGGCAAGAACACAAGTAAGAGGTGCTTATGAAAAGTGATAATGTGGGGTCACTAGTGATGGGAATTCATTCAAAATATGTTTTAGGAAGAATTTACCATGCTACAAAGGTAATGAATTGTACCTCCAAGAATTTAACCACAAATTGTGGTGTGTTGGAGTAATATTCATTATGTGGATGTCCTAGAAGAATTAATAGTCATAGGAAGATTCCCTTGAATCTAGTCAAGGTCAACAAGAGAGTTTTTGGAAACTAGATGTCAAGTGTCAAACATGTAGCAAGTTGACACAAGCATATTATTGGAAATGAATAATATAAAATGGCACAAGATTGTTGTTTAGTCTTTAAGAGTTACAACTAATTAATTATATTCAGCTTCAACTAACTCAATATGGCAACACAGTTTGTGTTAAGAACAAAAACTCCAAGATAGATTGACACAAATCCAACATGGAGTCATAGGCAACTATTTAATAAATACATAGTATATTGAGTGTATAGAATGTACAATTGTAACTGATTCCTTTGCACTCTTTCTTACTTGCAATTGTGCTCATATCAAAGGTCGTACTTAACAAGTTCTCTAGAAAGCTCCTTCACTCAAACACATGAAACCTCGTTTGATTTCCATAGCATTTATCACTTACTCCATTTTCTATTCAAAAGTGAACTAGGAATTGGAGGGTAGCAGAAAAATATATTTACCATTTTCTTACTTGGAATTGGTGGAGAATATTGGTAGTGCTAAATGAAACAATCTGAAAAATAGGCTTGCACTATAATAATTTGCACTACATCAGATATCTAGTAATAACGAAGGGACATCCATTAAAGTATAATAGCAAGGACTTTTTGGCATATGTTGTAGTTACAAGTGTCATGCTAGACATAGATGAAAATGTGAAAGCATAGACAAGGAAGTGAATTGTTTCCAAAAATGATGTTTGCAGTGATGTCTATTCTTAAATACAACTTATTTTGATGAAACCTTTTAATGGAAGTTCCTCTTCAAAGTAGTGTTTGTGTGTCAATGAAAGAGTAACTACCTGTGGATGCAATGGGAAAAGTGTAATGGGCAGTGTGTGGCTTGGGCTCCTCTAGATTGTGGGCTTCTCCAATAGAAGACTCAACTTCAAGCACACCACCACTGGTGGCTTTTCTACCTATCAATCCCATACAGCCTGCTATTGATTGATGTAATCGTGGAGGGAAAAGGAAAACACACACGACCTACTATTGATTGATGCCATCATGGAGGGAAAATGAAAACTCACGCAACCTGCTATTGATTGATGCCATCCTAGAGGGAAAAGGAAAAATCATGTTGAATGAGGAGGGAAAATGAATGGAGGGAAATTTTTGGTTTTCTTATTTTCTTTTTAGTAGTCTTCTTGTCTCTATTAAATGTTATTATTATGTTATATTTTTTTTCTTTGATTCTTTGATGTATTTTTTATAATACATTTTATTTTAGGCTTGTACATTTAATACAATTTTATTATCAAATATATATAATATTTCATATGCATTTTTTAGGTGTATTTCATTTTTTCTATTTTCTTATTTATTACTTTGAACTTTTTAGTTTCTCTTCATTAACCATTTAGGTTGTTTTTTGGATTAATAAAATTGATTTTTTTTCAATTTTTGGTTTTTTCTTATTTTGTTTTTAGTAGTCTTCTTGACTCTCTATTAAATTTTATTATTATGATATCTATTTTTTTCTTTGATTCTTTAATGTTTATTTTCTTTTATTTGACATTATTTGAGCAATCTTTTGTGCTTGTATTCATTTTATTTCCTTCTTTTTCTTTTAAATTGATTGAATTTTATCAATTTTATTGCTTGTTGTCTCTTGTGTGCTTTTTATGAATTTCTCTCTTGTCAATTTATTGCCCTCTTGTGCCTTGTTTCATGTAACATCCCACTACGCAATCCCAAAGGGTAAGAGCCAAAAGAGGACCAGATAATTTTTTTTTGAAAACATACAGAATAAATTACAAATAAAGCAGTTGCCAATACGATATAATGACAACATACATGGCCAAGCATAGCTGAACACAACCCAAAGGAGAGGACTAATCCATCCCCCAAAGGAAATCCAAACGGGAGCAATAAGATAGCTCCAAAAAAATTTCTCTAGAACCCCCTGCTCCAGAACCTTCTGCTTCGGAACTTCCTGCCCCGAAACCTGTTGCTCTGGAACTTTCTGCTTCGAAACCTGTTGCTCCGGAACTAGAACTCGTAAGCCAAATATAAATCATCACACTTCTTCTCATTAATCTATATGATTACATTTTCACTCTCAAGTGAGTACAATATACATAAAGGAATATATAAGAGTACAAAGACATACCAATAAATAAAATACATCAACATATGAGACAAGTACAAGAGGGATCAGCTCCAATTGGTGCTCCAATAACCTGTACGTCAGTCCCCAATGGTGGTGGCAACACCTCCCTACCATGTGGACTCAAAAGAGGCCACTCCACCGTGCTCGGGGGTAGTCACAAGGCCCAAACAGAAATAACTAGGCAAGGGAACATATGGCCAACACTCACATTAGACACGGAGCAAACATGGAATATAGTGTATTAAAACCAATATCACAACACATAAATTCTCATACAATAACATGTCGAGTACTACTCATGACTACTAAAGTACAAGGTACTAAGTGCATATTGAATGGAGTGTCATCGTGCGTGCTCGAAGGGATGGCACCACACGGAACTAGGTACACCTCTCATACAAACGAGGAGACTCACTCATGCCCATATCAACACCCTGCAAACGAATAACTCAACGCCCTACAGGTAGATAGGCCTTCTCGTTTAACCAAACAAGGTATCCATGGAAAATATGAAACAATGAAAAGACACCAAGATCATCATAAAAACCATTTAAAACAGCCAAGCAATATTGCTGCTAAATCATTTAAACAGCTGATCACAAATGCCAACAAGTAGATTACACACCCTTCATACATTCACCATTAATTTCATAAAAGAAACCAATCATATAATCAATATTAACCTCATCAAATCATCTCTAAAACAGTTAAAACCACTAAGTGACGGAGGCACAAAACATGGATTCGGTTGTTATTCATACGCATGAGAAAAAGGCATAGAACTTTCATAAAAAGATAAAAATGCCTATATCTAAAATTGAACAACAACCTAGTTCATATTTTGATGTTCCTAGATGGATTCCATCTTTAATTTTTGAATCTAAGACACGAAATAAGGTGTTGTACTGAAAAATGTCATTTAATGCATGGCTAGGAAAAAAACATGGAAAATGAAAGTGTCTAGATTAAAAATTGGACAAAGACCCAGTTAATATTTTGAAATTTTTAGTTGGAATCCAACTTTATTTTACATTTTTAACATGCGGTAAAAAAGCAACAATGAAAAACGTCATTTTACAAGTAGGCACAAAATTTGGGCAAAAATGAAAGTGCCCAAAATTAAAATCTGCCAAAAACCCAGTTGAGATCTTAGCATTTCTACATGAAATCCACCCTTGAAATTTGTCTTTATCAGGTGGGTAATGAGCAACAAAGAAAAAACACATTTTTTTTTTTTTTAACAAATTGGTCAAAAGTGAAGAATATGAATGAACCCATAAATCAAATTTTGTTCAATAACCCATTTTTTATTTGTTGGAAATGAACAAAAATCTTCCATATCAAATACTACAGGGCAGAAAATTGAATTTAAAACATCCATCATTCAAACCCTCAAATAATACAAAAATGAAATAGAGGAGTTCCTCCAATTTTCATACAATAAAAATAACCCAGATCAGAAAAATCTCAGCCATACAAAAAACATGAGTAAATGCCCAATTACCAGCCATACAAGATTGAAGGATAATAGAAGAATACCTCAATTTGCTCCAAAACAAAAATGGAGGAATGCTTTAATTGTAAAGCATGGCTAGAATCCAAATTGGGACAGCAAGGAGGAAATGGCATGCTAAAATCAACAATCAGATGCCCACAAAATCTTCTCAGCAAAAACTCCACATTTCTCCCAACTCTGTCACCCAATTAATGGGGTTTTCCTTCTCCTTCCAAAATAGAAAATTTCTTTATTTCCCCAAAAGAATCATCCCTCTCAAATAAAACTTCCTTCCTTTTTATATTTTCCTATCTAAAAGATAACTCCCTCAAAACAAAATAATAAAAATAAATATATTCAAAACAAGGTTGCCCCCTTATTTTTTAACTAACTCCTCAACACAATAAAAATGAAATAAATCATTTTATTAAATAAACTATTAATACTCTCCAAAGAAATTAATTAAAATCACTAATATCCAATATTCTCTCTTTCATATAAAAATAATAATAATATAAATCAAACATTAAAATACATAAAGCCCCCAAATAAATTTAAATAAGACTATGAGAGTTCACAAAATGGATTACTAAAATCATTTAAAATTTCCAAATGAAATATATCATTCTCTCAAATGATCAATAAAAATTATTTAAAATGTCATATTTAAAATCTCATGAACAAAACCATTCAGATCTCAAATCAACAAAATACTATAAAATGTCATATATGAAATCACGAAAAGACATCAAAGAAGCTACATCAAGACACTGACAACCAATTAAATATATATAACCACATAAAAGATTAATGAAAAAAGAGACAAAGTACTTCAATGAGACATACTGGTAAACCACATACAACTGAAAGGTGCATCAGACATACAGTTGAGAGGGGTTCTGGACGTTATCGTTAGGTAACCTGACGATAAGACATCAACAAGGAAAGAACTGCCCTAACAGGGTGCAGTGGGCTAGGGTAGGAGACATTTGACCTGTGACTACCTCTAGTAACCACCACCGGAGAAGGTATGCTCAGACATGTGAAGCCAGGCGGAGTCGATACCTAGTACTTGTAACATACACATCACATATACATATATACATAGCCGAAACACATACTACATCCTGACTATAGTTAACTACCATATATATCAATTAATTAAATCATCATAGCTAATCATAATAACCTTTCACTAAATCAACAATATCTAACCTCATTATAATAACATTTAACATTTAAAATATCAAATCAAAATCAAAATACTATCTTACCAGCTTGGATTTAGAGAGGTGTTACATTTTGCGCGCAATTTTTTCTCACTCCTCCCCCTCTAATACCTTTTTATGCTTGTCTTGGTCTACATCTTTTCATTCTATCCTTGTGCTCTAATTTTCATCCATATGATGGATCACAGAGTGTGATCCGAAACGTTGATGCAAAAAATTAACACACAATCGAATCGAGAAATATTTTACAATTATTAATAAAAAAATTATTTTAGAAAAAGTATTTTTTATTGTCTTAATTTAAGACAATTAGAAAATTAATTTAAGACATTTGAATTTGTATTTTTTTAATTTTTAATATATATATATAAGAAATAATAAACTATATACATATTTATATATTGTTTATTATTTCTTTGATATTGTAGACACCCAAATTTGGACACTTACATTTGTCCAAATTTTGTCTCTTTTCATCTAAATATCCTCTTATTTGCATTAATTAAGTAATATTGCTATTATTTAATTAATACCCTTAAGTCCTCTAAATCCCTAAAGTATCTAGTTAAATAATTAAATACCTTACCCTTTATTCCCCTTTTCCTCAAAAGAATTAAATAAATAATACATTTATTTAATTCTTTATATGTCACATCATCCATCAATTTTTCTTAATCCTAATCCACCTCTTAATCCCATCATTAGGGATGTGCACATGTCTAATCCATGATTATGATGTGTCATATCCTCCAACTTTTGCAAGTTGTCTCATAATCTTCATTAGTCACCAATTGTCTTCTAATCATTGATTAGTTAGTCTAATCAGCATCTTAGTCAACTCTCTCATCTCCCAAAAAATATTAAATTATTTTTATTATCCCCATGTCCTTCCTAGTGGAATTTTAAATTCCATTTTATCCCTCCAAGACTCTCTTCTTCTCCATGCAAGTTGTTAGAAGTTCTAGAACTCCTCACTTATCACATCAGTCACATGGGGTCAAGAACCTTCCATTAGAAGGACCTTGTCTTATCCACAAAGTACTTTTCAGCTTCTTTCATAAGAACCTTGTTTTTTCCATAAAGTGTTTTTCATGTGAATTTAAAATTCACATTTATTCTCCTAACCACCTTATCCCTTCCAATCATGTGAATTTAAAATTCACATTTATTTCTCCAACCACTTCTCTCTTCCCCATGAATTTTTTTGAGGAATACTAAAATTCCTCATGTCACTTTCCTCCCATATGGGAACAAAAAATTTCTTTTTGAGGAAATCTTCTTTCAATCCCAAGGTACTTGCAAGTACCTCCACCTCACATGTCCCTTTTCCAACTCATTTGTCCTTGTGACACTTCATCCTCCACATGGAAAGATGTGAGGGTTTGTGAGTCCTCAACTCACCACAACCCTTCATCTTGCCCATGTTGGCAAGATCTCAACTATTCAATTCTCTAGAGAAAATATACCTTAAAATAGAAGATTTTCTTTCAATTATCTCATTAGGCATTCATCGCATTCAAGCATTAAAGCTCTAGCTCTCACACTTGCATTCTTGTACTCACAAACCTCCATTGTTGCATGTTTTGAAGCTTTCATCTCTTGCACTTGAATTCATCCATCCAACTATCCACATATCTCATTGCATTCCTCATCTCACCTAGATCCTTTTGCATCCATTTTTACCATTTTATTATCAAGGAGCACACATAATATCAATTATCAAAGGGCCAACCAAGGAGCAACTCTTACAAGGTATAAATCTACTTTCCTTATCTTTATTTTGTTTGAGTTTAGCGTAGCCCTATCTTGAGGTGTTTTAGTGTTGTTTCATTCTTTTTGCATTCTATTGTGCATCACTTAGGATAGGTAAAAAGCATTAATCACATTTTTGGCATGCCCGCTGGAACCCAAAAATGGGTCCCTTTCTTTTACCTTTTTTGTTGTTTGACGTTTTGCAGGTCCAAGTTGTAGAGAAACAACTCCACAGATAACAAAAGAAAGTCCACCCCTAGTTGGATGACTGCCCTAGAGAGGGGTGAACCTACCCTAAGTTGGGTGAACTTGCCCCAACTGCAGAACATTCGGCCCCAAAGTTATTAGTTTAGCTTGTTTATCATTTTGCTTATTAATCTAGGCACATAGTTTTAAGTAAGGGAGTCAAATATATTGTGTGTCATGTTTGTAAAGTAAGCTATTAATGTATCCAATTCCCTTGTGCCATTTGGCGATCCTGGTTGACGAGAAATTGTAGCTTACTTTGTCCTTTGTGTTTCCCAAGGGGCACTATATCGTTTAAAGCTTTCCCTCTGCACTTCATGTGAGCCTGGGGAGTAGCTGAAAATGGTTAGTGTTCTCTTTTTAGCGGGACCTGCTTGGGGATTTCATCACCCCAAGGGACGATCCCAACCATCTGTACCGACAGGGTATATAAAGGGGGGAGAGCCAAAGTTGTACCTCGATCCAATCACATCGTGTCTGGCGAAGAGTTGAAGTTAGGGTGATACCTAGATAGACGTGAAGAGTTGCTCTGAGCCTTCAGTATCTCGTTGGGGTTCCCGATTCATGCTTGTGACAGGCTGGTGTTCACAATTGTGCCTCATGTACCGAGAGTATATCAAGGACTCCCTAGTTCCCTTATTCAACCTAGTTAGACGATTGTGTTGGCCATACCCTTCATACTAATCTTAGGATTGTGCTATTTGAACTATCTTTTTTGTGTGAAACTAGTGAATTTTTGTTGAGTCAAGTCATCCTTACTTTCAGCTTGTTGTTTGTTGTGTTTTCATTCCTTTTCCATAGCCATTTTCACCTCAGTCAAGTTCAGGTTGGTTGACAGAGGCGACCCTACCCTGAACAGGGGTGAACCTACCCTCTATCTCAGTCATTCCTCAACCTATTTCTGTCAAAATTGTCTATCTTTTCACCAAATAGGTGAACCTACCATTAACAGGGGCGAACATACCCTAAACAGGGGTGAATCTACCCTGAACAGGGGCAAACCTACCTTAAGTTGGGAAAATCTACCCCAAGTTGGGCGAATTTGCACCTTGAACAACCAGTTTCGACCATCTGTTCAGTCATTTCGAGCCTCTATTTCCTAATTCTGATGATTCATTTTCCCATTCTGAATGTCTGTTTGCCCGTTCCAAGCATCCATTTTCCGTTCCGAGCCTCTGTTTCCCTATTCTAAGCTTCTGTTTGCCCGTTATGATAGTTCGTTTGATCCTCTTTCTTGATTTAGACAAGTTTGAAAGTTAACTTGGGCTACCCTAACCTGAACTTGGGTGAACCTGACCTCCAGTTGGGTGAACCTAAGCTCTGGATAAGTGAACCTGATGTCCAGTTGGGGGAACCTGACCTCTAGATAGGCGAACTTGACCTCTAGTTGGGTGAACCTAACCTCCAGATAGGCGAACCTGACCTCTAGTTGGGCGAACCTGACCTCCAAATAGGTGAACCTGACCCCCAATTGGGCGAACCTGACCTCCAGATAGGTGAACCTGACCTCCAATAGGGTGAACCTGACCACCATTTGGGTGAACCTGACCTCCAGTTAGGTGAACCTGACCTTGGTTAGACAAGTTTGATCTTTGTCTAGTCATTCTGCATCTTTTGTTCACCTGTAATCTACATTTGCATCATTTGAATCATATAGGTATATCATAAAGCATCTTTAGGTTGTGTGTCCCTCATCATTTTCTCAATCCAAATCCTCTGAACTTCATTTGAAGTCATTATCCAAATTAACCCAGGTGTCTGAAATCGATCATCATCCTACAACATTTGCTTAGGATCACCATTCTTCCTGAGTTAGTCATCATCATCCAGCCCTATCAATCCACTTCCATCTCAAGTTGGATTTGGTGCTGCAAACATCTACCTATCCTTAATCTGATCAATCAACACCTGAAGGCACCTAGGGTGATCTCTGAACCTGGTTTAGAATCCCATTCATCATCCAATCATATCCAATTATCCAAACTTATCAATCATTTTGTCAACCAACCTTATCCAATCTAATCCAATTTAATCTTTATCCAATCATCCAATCTATCAATCTAATATAATCTTATCCTTATCCAATCATCCAATCAACTAATCCATTATCATATCCAATCAGTCCTTCAATCATCATTTAGGTCATCTCTACATTGCATCTTAGAGTTTGACTGCATCTTAGCTCACCTAGTAGTTTTGCACTTTCATGCCCATTCAGACTCAATCACAAGCCAAGGAACAAATGGCCGAACAACAAGCCTAAGGTTCCCACCTGAATATCCCTCAAGATCCCAACAACACTACAAACATCCCACAAGATCCCAACAACAGTGCAAATATCCCTCAAGATCCCAATAACGGTGCATCATCACAGTCCAATACTGACATCCAAAAAAACTCACCACTCAAAGACAAGAACATGGTCAATCAACCTGAAGTCACCATTGACAAATACCTAAGCAATCCTGCTAATGTTCAGATAACGGACTACCTCCTCAACAAGCATGGGGATAAGATTCTCGCTACTCTGATCATGAAAGGAGTTAAACCACCACCTGATTTCAGTATGTCACAGTATACGGGTGCCTAGTCCCTTCCTGCATCACGAGATGCATAGAAAAATGTTCTAAGAAATTTGTATATTCCTTAAGTTACACCTATAGAGAATTGGTATCATTCTGAGTTCAGAAATAATGTGATGAACCAAGTCGCTAGTTATCCTTGCCTCTCGTTCGCAGCCTCTACGGCACCACCTGATCCTAATGACCCCCATGCTTATGGTATTCCATAGAACATTCTAACTACTCCACCACTTCCACCTCAACATCCCTGTCAATCACCACTCAACACTAGGGGCACTCCACTTCTTGCATTGATGTCGCCTCCAGGATCTACACCTGCTGGAAATCTACCACCACCCCACCAAGGTAATATCCCCACATTTCAGCAACCTCCCATTGATCCTCATCAATCCACTGTAATGCAAGTGCCACCACAACATACTACTACCATTGTTGTTTCATCTCAACCACCCCATCAACAACCTCCGCAACAAAATGTCAAAATCCCGCAACAAAAAGTTACCATCCAGCAGCAAAACGTTATGATTCCTTAGCAGCACACTACTGTTCCTACGCAACCCCCACATCAAGTCACGCAAACTATATCGCGACTATTGCAACCACCCCATGGAGCTTTTGCAGTGGTGCCACAACAACATCACATCCCATCTTGCCCACTTTATTAGTAGCCCCCATAGCAGCAAAAACCACCCCATCATACACACGTTCCTATGCAAATGCAACAGAATCCTCTCACGTAATATCTTTACCACTTGTCTAGTACATACACTGCTTATGCTGCTACATCCAATCCTAATCAAAACATTCATGTCACTACTCAGAACCCCTACAGACCCAACTGACTCCTTACACTAATCCTCTGCAATCGCACACAAACCCATACCAACAACAGCCTAATCCACAACAACCTCCTTACATTACACAACAACCCAACGTTGCATACAATTACCAGTCCAATCCATACTAATCTCAGCAACATCCTTCCTACCAACAAGGTGTTTCATCCACATCCTATATGTAGCAGTAGCCACCTTATCAACAAGGTGCTCAATCCACCTCTTACTATAAGCAACCACTGCCTTACCAGCAAGGGGCTTCCACATCATCATACTATCAAGCTGCTACACAATACCAATAGGGTATTCCATCCACCTCATACTATCAACAACAACCACCATACCAACAAGTCGCTTCCACCCCTTACCATCAAAATCCATCATCCTCCTATCCGCCTTACATCAATCCTCAATCCGCTTACGCCAATCAGTACCAACAAACGCCTCCATATACACCTTAACCTGCTTATGATCCAACTGTTTTAGTACCATCCTCATCATATTAGCAGTATCCTCCATACAATCAGCCTAGTTCATCCAATTTGACTCCCACAATGCCTATCAATCAAGATCTAGAATAAGTCAAAGCTACGTTAAAGGACTTACAAGCTGGGATTGGAAAATAATCGTTCAAGTTTGAGGACATTTGTCCCTATCCGTTTGATCCTTATGTTTCATTAGTCCCTTTCCCAAAGCATTTTGAAATTCCAAAATTATAAATATAAAGGAACCAAAGACCCCAAGGCCCACCTTCAAGAGTTCTACGCCCACTATCAAGAAGTCATGCATAATGACAATTACCTCATGAGATTGTTCCCTAGAAGTTTACATGGAATAGCTCTTGATTGGTTTATGGGCCTCAAGAAAGGATCTATCAAGTCCTTTGCTCATCTTTCAGAAGAGTTTGTCTCCCACTTATCCTTTAATTTGGAGAAGGATATCGACACCTTAGATCTCCTAAAGGAAAAGCAGTGGGAGGGAGAAACCTTTGCGAGCTATCTTCAAAGATGGTGATCCCTAGCCAGTCGCATGAAACCCTTGCTAAAGGAAAATAACATGGTTACCTTGTTCATTGAAAACTCCCATCCAAACATGGCCCACAATTTCAGACTCCATTATGTCACGACCTTTGCTGAAATCATGCAGAAAGGTCCTATTCTTGAGAGAGCCCTCATCGCCAAAGGGCTAGTCGAAATCTTTAACTCTGATAGAGAGAAATCATCCAGAGACAATTCGTGTTATTGGAACAAAAATAAAAGCATTGTCAATGATATTGTCATTGACACCAAACACGTCCAAGTGGCTAATGCTTCATAGAAGCCGCAATATCCCCCTCAATAGTCAATGCCACAAGGGACACCTTGACAATACAATCAGAATAACCAAGGGAATGGAAAACGTCAATTCACTCAACTAGTGGAACCCCTAAGTGTCGTGTTTGATAGGCCCTTGCAAGCCAA
Organism: Sequoia sempervirens; assembly: GCA_007258455.2. Lineage (NCBI taxonomy): Eukaryota > Viridiplantae > Streptophyta > Pinopsida > Cupressales > Cupressaceae > Sequoia > Sequoia sempervirens. The sequence goes on along the minus strand of VDFB02270651.1, from coordinate 655,345,157 downwards.
TTACCCGATTACATATCCCGTGACCAAGCCACCCAACGAATCTAAGCCTAAACCAGCCTGGTTTAAATAAAATGAACATTGTGAGTTCCACAAGATTAAAGGAAATACATTGAATAAGTGTCAAATTCTGAAAACATACATCTAGGATCTCATAGATTGGGGTGACATACATGTGGATGCCAACATGATGCCTTAGTCCAATGCTCAATTGCAAATATATCAAAATGCTTTCCCTAAGCATAACCAAGGTCCCAGCACGTCAAATGCCAACCCAGGACCTAGTAACAACAATAATCAAGATAACACCACAAACAACATTAGCTATAAGAATGTGTCATTCAATTATCAGGGTATTGTCATGCACATTGAGCAAGTAGAACCACATGTATCTATGATATGCGTAAAAGGAAAGGATTCACAATGTGTTGTTACCACCCATCAAAATCACATCACAGTCCTTGGAGCCCCTACATCCACCCAACCCAAACCTTTGAGTCCTCAATACAACATCCTTGACCATCTAGGAAAGACTTCAACACATATATCCATTCTATACTAGCTTAAGTCTTATCCTGCACACCAAGAAATCCTAAATAAGGCCTTGCAAGACACCCAAGTTCCTAATGACATAGACCCTGCACAATTTCAAGCATTGGTAGGGCACCTCTCCACCACCTATCAACTAGGTTTTAGCCAAAACGACATGCCCTATATTGACTCTAATCATAATCGTCCCCTCCATCTAGAGGTCCTAGTAAATTGTCATAAAGTAAAGAGGGTCTTGGTAGATAATGGTTTTGCCCTAAACCTTTGTACATTGAAATTCATAAAATAGATAGGATACACCCATGCTGATTTAAATAATCAAGTCATCACAATCAAGGCATATGATAATGCAAAGCGTGATTCTAAAGGAACAATATGTCTTTCGATCTAGGTTGGTCCAGTTGTGCAATACACTACTTGTCATGTCCTTGATTTGGAACTACCCTATAACCTCCTCCTCATTCGTCCATGGATTCATGCCATGCAAGCCATTCCATCCACATACCATCAATGCCTAAAATTCCCATTCAATGGGGTAGAAGTTACCATACACATGGATCCCCAACCATTTGAATATTGTCACGCATTAGAAGCTTCTTTTCCTCATTCCCACTATTGTCCTGGAGTGGAAATGGGACTGCCACATACATCATCATCCAAATCATCTACCACCACACTAGCCACCACTTCATCCACTCCATCATCCACATCTGATTCCACCATTACCAAGGTCCAGATCATTGACAAGGGCTATGGTGAGTACAAAATGTGCATAGCTTTGAACGTGGCAACCATGCCACCCTCACCACACACATACGGCCAACCCTCGCAGTTTGTACCGAAGGAAGAAGAGAAGACCATCACCTTTAATGTTTTGAATGTGGGAACCAACACCTTCTTCTCTCCTGGGTTAAGGCAAGACACGCCCAAAGATGACATCGGTCAATGGGTGTACCGTGAGGAACCAAACCCATCTCCTCCTTTGAAAGAATATTTCCAAGAGAACTATCCTTGGCCCTCTAAGTTTGTGGAGAAGTACAATTATTAGGGGGGAGGCCTTGGCACCAAAGAACAAGGAAGGAAACAACATATTGAGGCTTCTATAAGACCAAGAAACTTAGGCTTGGGTCATGAAACAAAACAAAAAGGACTTATAGCATCATCTAGTGCCTCTAATAACGTCAATGAGAGCAACAGTCTCCTTGAAGATATACCAGAGGAGGAATCCATCATACACGCATATGATGATGTAGATCACACCGACCTCTCTTCCATGTTTGACTACTTACACATCTGCACTTAGCCTATCCCTTAAACATCTTGAACTTATAGACTGGGACCTACATGGTAGGGCCCCCATTGACACCTTTCCTACAATGGATCAATATGTACATCTTATGGGATTGGGGGAAGATGAACACCCTAACCAAAAAAGTAAAAAGAAGCAAAATCAAAAAAGGTCACCTAGCGGAAACCTCCCTGAGGCGCTTCTTGACCTAGAAAAAGTAAAAACAAAGGGTGTATTTAATGGTGAAAACCTCGATGAGGTGATAGAAGATGGTGATGTTCATCTTCCCCTTGTAGGAACTCAACTCTATGAACGATCATCCATATGGATAGAAGAAACACAGGAAATGAATTTGGGAACTGAAGAGGACACCAAAATCACTTATGTAGCCAAAGCACTATCAGAGGAAGAATATTCTACAATCACCAAGCTTCTCAAAGAAGGCATAATCAATTTCACATGGACATATTCAAACATGCTAGGCCTTGATCCCATCTTAGTAGTACATCATCTGGATGTATGTCCCGATGCTAAGCCTGTGAAGCAAAATCTCCAGAAAATACAACCCCAAGTGGCTCTACTGGTTAAGAAAGAATTGGAGAAGCTATTGGATGTTGGATTTGTAAGACCCATTGACTATTGAGAATGGATCTCCAACATAGTGCCCATAGCCAAACCAAACAGTGCTATCATAGTTTGCACAAACTTCTGTGATCTCAACAAGGCCTATCCCAAAGATGATTTTCCTTTGCCAAACATAGATATGTTGGTTGATCTCACCGCAGGACATGAGATGCTTTCCCTCATGGATGGCTTCTCTAGATACAATTAGATTAGAATAATGCCTAAAGACCAACATAAAACAAACTTCACTACACTATGGGGCATGTTCTGCTATAATTTCATGCCTTTCGGTCTCAAAAAAGTGGGGACAACCTACCAGCTAGCTATGATTGTTATCTTCCTGTATAAGAGCGAATTTGCACCCTAGGTGCAATTCCCCTTTTTGCCTTTATCCCCCTTAGAAAACCAAATTCAGAGTCTTAATTCCACTTAAGCCCACTGATGACAGTCCTCTTGGAACCTATTTTGTTTGTCGGTGGAGGCATTTCTATCAGGGATGCCCGCACGGTGCATAGACATTCATGCGGCGCACTTACGTCCTTGGTGGATTCCTATAGCTAAGCCTGCAGAGGCGTTACTCTTCCCATTGGCAGTAAAGTTGTAATGCCTCCCTCGACCGATCGACCCGAATATGGCCATTTTTCTTCATTCTCTCCTCAAATTCAATCCAACTTCTTCACAACTCTTTATCACTTCAAGCTTCCTTAAACACACTTTTTCATCCACTTTCACTCACTTCCAAGCATTCCAAGCACACCATTGTAGCAAAGCAACACACTATCACTTCGGTAGAGCACGTTTGGGACCACACCATTGTAGCATAGGCTTGAGTTCCTCTCATTTCTCCCCCAAGCAGCCTTGAGTGCTCTTGGTGGATGTGGTAAGCTTCCTCTCCTCTCCTCTATCACTTGGTTGAGTAGCATAGTATTGTTTTATAGTGCTTGTGTTCTCTTTACTTTATTGCTTCTTTATCTCATTTCCTTGGCTGTCCGTGGAGGTGGAAACACCTAAACGGGGGTCTAACTGAGGCAAGCCCCTATACAGCCACCCAACATTTTCCCTATTGTTGTGTGTAGGCACATGTGTGGTGAGAAAGATCATCTGGCGAATGAATTTCTTGTTGAGATCCTTCTTACTCTCCTTACATTGACTTTTCTACTTTATAATATTAGAGAATATATTGTTTATTTACTTGTCACATTCTAGCCTTTTACTTCAGCAGCTAGGTTGTTAGTTGTTTCGGGTGAGTTCAACCTTGTCTCTGTTGTTGTCTGACCATACGAACTACAACGCACTTTCAAGATGCTAGTGCATCACGCTATCGTCCGAAGACTATGCTAACATCCTCAGGTAGAGAGCTTCCTAAGGCACAGAGTTGAACCCAAAAATTGACTCGCCTAGCTCCACCTTGCAACTCGGGATTGTAGAGTGGTTGTAGGACCTCATAATCCTCGTCATTCTCATCCTCATACACTCATACGTTACACTTAGCTTAGGTAAGTTAGGGCAACCTCTCGCATCTTGACCCTCCGTGACTTGGGGTCTTGCATGCGATGGTCCCCCTCTCTTACATTTTTGGTGAACCCAACGTGACCCAACGTCTGCTCACCCATTGGTGTTAAAACTTCCCTTGGATACTTCATGGTTGTTGTGACCTCAAGTGTTATACTGAAGTTTTATGAGCATCTAAACCCAGTACACAACTTATGGGTATATCATGAGGAGAAGTGCACAACACCTCCCAATGGATAGGATGAAGGTCTCGCTTGGTCTCTCTACGAGCCTTTTCTCTAGTCTTGCCATTAGTTTGGCCATGCAAGAGAAGTTATCGAGGAATGAGATGGGATTCGCTGACAAAACTGATCACATTCCCACTCCTCCTGTGTCTCCCACACCATCATCGGTGGATGAGCATGAGGTCATTCAAATCCCTCCTAAATATGTATCCACCCTTACAAAAGGGTTGGGTGACCTTGAAAACCATTTGGAAAGAAAATTGAAGATGGCTAGAGTCATCTGGGTTGTTAGTGAACTAAAGCATATGATGGGTAAAGATCGAACATGTGTAGAGCTTCTAAGTAGTCTCTTCGGTATCACCGAAGCATGTGCTCCTTCGAGCAACTCTAGCTTCACACAAGGAGTCACCTTTGAAGAGCATCAGGGACATTAGGGGTATTAATGCCTCCCACTTTCGTTTACATGGCCGATGCAGTCCCCTCTATTAGTATCCCTTCCATCCCTAAACAACTTGAAATTATCAAAGTGAATAAGGTCCCTTTGGGCTTTAGCTTTACCCCTTCTATCACCTCTAGTAGTGGATCTTTCAGCATATTGGGTGGTGGAGGCTTTGGTAGTGGCGGTGGATTCAGTAGCGGAGGCAGTTTCGGCAAAGGTCATGGCAGTGGTTCCGGTGGAGGCCCTACTGGTGGTAGTGGCTCTGGTGGTGGCTCTGGCGAAAGTCACATTGGTGGGGGTTCTAGAGGTGGACTTGGCAGTGGTTCTGGAGGAGGTTCCTCTGGCCCTCTATCTTCTAACAACCCTATTCTGAACACTCTACTTTAGAACATGGGTAAGATGCAGAGCCAGTTAGCGAGCCTTTCCTAGGCCTCTACCTAGTCTATCTTCCAACCTTTCTTCTGACATAGCCCGTTGTCGGTTGCCATATTGAACACTCCCTTCCCTCAAGGAATGGAGATACCTAAATTTGAGAAGTTTGGTGGTAAGGGAGATCCATAAATGCATGTGTCCACCTTTAATGCCCTTTGCACTAACTTCTTCCATCATGATGCATTGATGGCTAAACTATTCCCTCGATCCCTCAAGGACACAACACTCGAGTGGTACTGTTGCTTTCCTAAAAAATTTATTTTCTCATTTGATCAACTTGTAAATCAATTCCTTGGACAATTCCAAGTAAACATCGGGCTGAAGATGACCTTTTTGAATCTTGTCTGATGTAAACAAGGAGACAATGAAAAGATTACTGATTTCATAGTGCATTATCAGGCGCTTCTTTCAAAAATCTCGTATCAACTACTCAATTATGATGTATAGAAGGTATTCATAAGGAACTTACAAAGACCTTGGCAAGAGAAGTTTGCCCTTATGAAATACCCGTCTTTCGCGCATCTGTGTGCAGCCTTATGAGAGTACCAACAGACGATTCCTCAGTTCAGGGGATCCTCCTCGCACTTCCATTCTGAAGGAAAGTCCATCATATCAATCTTTGGGAAAGAAAAATCCGTTGCAAATGTAGTAGCTGTTGTTGATGACAAGGGCCTCAAACACAACCAAAAATTTACAAAGTTGTCTAAATCTTATACTTTCATCCTACAAAAGCTGCTAAAGGATAAGATCATTACTTTACTGATCCCTAAGCCTATTAAGGAACCTTACCCTAATTGGTATGATGGGAGCACTTACTATCAATACCATTGTGTCAATGGACATGATATCGAACGTTCTATGCAGTTGCATCATGAGATACAAGACCGCATCGAGCATGGTACCATTCGTCTCGATGGAAACAAACAAAATACTAAAAAATCAGTGGCAAAGGCAAATAGTGAATTGCAGATATACACGGACCCATTTCTGTCACATTCTACTAACATGATTGTTGATCCCACTGATTTTTTTACCCAACTCGGGGCCTATGTAAATATGGTCACAGTAACTTCCACCATTCTACCCACATCTAGTTTTCCAGATTTTACATTTACATCACAATATTTACCCTTGAACAACAAACCTTCACCTCTCTACATTCCTACTCGCATCAATGGTAACATTGTGATAGGAGTATTAACTGACCCTGCAAGCCATGTGAATGTTATTACTAAAGAAACACTGGTATTAAATTCACTATAAAAGGAAAAGTATGAAGAAACAAAATTTATCATCCGTACTCACGATGGTATGAGTCTTAAACACTATGGCTTGATTACTTTGTCTATCCTAGTTGGACCTAGGGCTATTCACGCAATCTTCGATGTCATCCTAGAGTCAGATCTATTCATAGTGAAGCTAGGCATTCCTTGGCTGGCTTCCATGAACGGGATCACCTCTATTATCCATAAATGTTTAAAATTTTCCCACGAGGGTGTCGTGCATGTAGTGCATGATACCAGATATCAGCCTTTGGTATCTCGTGGTGGATATTCATTGGATCACTTTTGGCCCTCCTCGGTCAGTCCACTTCCTCTGAGGATGGACCTACTTTACAAGAACTATGTGAAGTATAAAACTAGGGGCAAAGGGGAGCCAAAGCTGACCTTTCCTGTCACAGGGGAATCAGTCACCTCCTCTTCCTGAGAAGAGAGGAAGGAGCCCGCATTGACGACTACTCCTCCTCTAAAAGAGAATTTCTCGTTGACTCCCTCTCCTGCTCGCAAAGTTAAAGAGAAGGCTATATCGTCCACTCCTTCCCCAAAGAAAGAGGAGAATCCTATGACAACTCCCTCCTTCTAGCAAAGGTAAAGAAAAAGTGACTTTCTCCCAGACTTCCCCGTCCTCCCCCCTTTCCTGGGAAGAGTATTGGATGAGTAGACCCGATGGCTACCCACTGAGTTTGATGATCCCTCCTTGGCGTAGGCCCAAGATCAGGATCATGGACCTCCCTAATGAATTTCTTGGACCATGGTACTATTTATATGGTAGAATGAAAGGTTCTCGTAGGGAATTCGATTTGCGAACTCCTACTACTCATGTTCCTAAGGCAGTGAGCAAAAAGAGGCCCACTGCCAAGGCTCTTGAGTTGACTCCTCCTATCACTCCTCAACCTGCTCCCCCTGCTCCTGCACAGGAGCCAGTTCCTCCACCTGAAATGGTCATAGTGGATGTTCTTATGGTTGAGCAGGAACCCCCTGTCCCTTCACAAACTCTAACCTCTAACTCCATAAGTCATAGAAACTACCTTGCACGTGAGCACAAGCATTGGTGAAAGGCTCTCCTAGCCGAGCAAGTGGCCTCACAATAGAAGGAGGAAGGAACAACCGCTCCTGTTTCAGGACCTCTTGTAGCATCTTCTTCCTCCCTACTTTCTATTCCCCTTTAGTTTTATCCACTCCTGGCTTCCATTGTGAGCTCGAATATGGATACCCTAAATGAGTACACGTGTTTATCGCTCCTTTAGCGGAGCCACCTTTGATGATGTCCATCCTAGATATTTAGCCCTTCTCGAAGCCCATGGATATGGTAAATACTTCAGTCGTATCCACTATGGTTATTTATTCCTCTCCCTCTACACCCCTAGCTTTGTCTGTGGGGAGTTCATCTCTTCTAATGAAGAAAGAAGCAGAGGCTGGCCCTTCCTACAACAAAGGACGTAAGAGGATCCCACCTTCTTCACGAAGTGGTCTTGTGATGACTTGTTTTGTCCTTGTGATAGAACCAGTCCTGGCTTCACCTAAGTTTGTCATCACTCCTGAATCATTTAGAAAACATAGCGGTGAACCTCAGGCACAACCTGCCTCATCTGCTAAGAATAGGCATGGTGACCCTATGGGATGCATGTTTAATTCTGTAGACGAGGTCCCAGCCCTGTCGGCGATCTTCAAAAAAATCGTTGAACTTGACTCAACAGGAGCTCGATGGAGAGGACCTTGAGGGGCCCTTTTACTTGGCCCTTCTTGCGAGAGGACCGAATGCTCCTCATCTTAACATTCCACCCTTGCAAACTCATCCTCCTTCCCCTTATGAGGACCTAGATTCGGAAGCAGATGACCTCTTGGTTGATCAATGTTAGGAGGCCCTTTTCTTGATCTTGTATGTGTGTGTGTGTGTTTTGTGATGTGTTCCCCCATACCCATGCTATATGTGCCTAGATGACCCCTGCCACCCCTGTTGGTACTTGGATACAGTCGTGGTTTTTGTGTTGTGAACCTTCTTCTATTTGTATCATCATTCTTCCATGTTTGTGATTGATTTTCAATAAATTGGGGACGATGAAAAACGTTGGGGAATTTAGGCTTCCCTTCGATGTTGACCCAATTTTTTATTACTTTGTTTTCTATGCATTCTTCCTGATCTGGTTGGGGATTGATGATATTTTTCCTTGCATTGTAGTTACCTATTATTATATGAGCTTGGACAGATCTGACCCTGCTAAACTAGATCCCCTGTGTCCTTTGTTTGAATTTTTCTTTTATCCTTGTCTTTCCCTTTATCTTTCTTTCTTCTTTGAGTTGTCCCTCCTATGCGAGACAATGCTTTTTTTTTAACACTTTGATTTTCAGAAAACAAATTCATTGCCAACGAATCTTTTTTGAAAGTCTTCACAAAATTTTTCCTTAGAATCGCATTCTCAACTTGGAACCCTAACGGAATGTGTTTCCTTCATCACGGGTTCGTAAAGAAAGGACTTGAAGACCTTCCTCCGAAGTGGGTACAACTTTAACTTCCCCTTGCGTGAGAGGGCATATCCTTCCTTTTGAATTCCTTGATGAAGGAACATCTTCTGAAAGGATTCCTTGAAGATGAATCACTCTAAGAAGAATAGTTTCTTTTGGATTGTGTGTCCCTTGAGTGGACCCCCCTTCTTTCTCACGGTGGGTTCCTAAGGGACCCTTCTTTCGAAGCCTTTACAATGAATGGATTCTTTCACATTTATCCTGGGGGCAGCCCGACTAGGCTCATTCCATTTTCCCTTTCGCGTCTAGCTCAGGGGAAGCCTAACTAGACCTTATCTTTCAAGCAACGTATCCCTTGAGTGGACACCTCTCCTTTTGAAGGGTTCCTGAGGGACCCCTTTGAAATTTTTATCTATTGACGGTCTGCATGGCTGGTCGCTTTTTGACATGTTCTATCTGCAGGTAGATGTGTTGCCACTTTTGGCATGTTCTATCTATGGGTAGACGTGTCACTGCTTTTGACATATTCTATTTGTGGGTAGACGTGTCACTGCTTTTGACATGTTCCATCTGCTGGTAGACGTGTCACCACTTTCTGAGTCTACGGATTCCACTTTCTCAGGTTCCTCCATGAGAGAGATCTTGAGGGATACCTCCCTACAAGACCAAGAACTTGTAGGGTGCTTTCCTTTGAGCTTCCTCCATGCGAGAGATCTTGGGGGTGGCTCCCCTATAGGGCGCTTCTTTCGGTATTATTCATTCTTGAGTTTGTGAAGAATACTTTCCCTACAGGATCAAGTACTTGCAGGGCACTTCCTTGGGGCTTCCTTCATGCGAGAGATCTTGGGGGTTGCCTCCTTACAGGTCTGCGGGCCTGTAAGACGCTTTGTTGTTCCAACTTCATAGTTCCGAATAGATATGGATTCATTCGATTTTCCTGCACCTTCAGGTATGCCAGACCAAGTACTACTTCCTCAATGATTCAGGTATACTTTTCTAACCCTACTCTCTTCTTGATCTACTTTACCAAGCACTCATCAGTACTTGTGCTCGCTAAAGTGGGGGAAAATGTATAAGAGTGAATTTGTACCCTAGGTGCAATTCTTCTTTTTTCCTTTATCCACCTTAGAAAACCAAAGTCAAAGGCTTAATTCCACTTAAGCCCGCTAATGGCAGTCCGCTTGGCACCTATTTTGTGTGTCGGTGGAGGCATTTCTGTAGGGGATGCCCACGTGGTGCGTAGATTTTCGCACGACACACTTACATCCCTAGAAGATTCCTATGGTTGAGCCAACAGAGGCATTACTCTTCCCATTAGCAGTGAAGTTGTAACACCTCCCTCGGTCGACCGACCTGAATATGGTCATTTTTCTTCATTCTCTCTTCAAATTCATCCCTTCAACATTCAATCCAAATTCTTCACAACTCTTTATCACTTCAAGCTTCCATACACACACTTTTTCATCCACACTCACTTCCAAGCATTCCAAGCACACCATTGCATCAAAGCAACACTCTATCACTTTGGTAGAACACGTTTGGGACCATGCCATTGTAGCAGAGGTTTGATTTCCTCTGATTTCTCCTCTAAGCAGCCTTGAGTGCTCTTGGTGGAGGTGGTAAGCTTCCCTCTCCTCTCCTCTATCACTTGGTTGAGTAGCATAGTACTACTTTGTAGTGCTTGTGTTGTCTTTACTTTATTGCTTCTTTATCTCATTTCCTTGGCTATTTGTGGAGGTGGAAACACCTAAACGAGGTTTTGACTGAGGCAAGCCCCTATACAACCACCCAAAATTTTCCCTCTTGTTGTGTGTAGGCACACAAGTGGTGAGAAAGATTAGCTGGTGAATGAATTTCTTAGCGAGATCCTTCTTACTCTCCTTACATTCACTTTTCTATTTTATAATATTAGAGAATATATTGTTTATTTACTTGTCATATTCTAGCCTTTTAGTTGAGTAGCTAGGTTGTTAGTCATTTTGGGTGAGTTCAACCTTTTATTTTTTGTTGTTTGACCATATTGACTATAGCGCACTTTTGAGACACCAACGTGTTGCACTGTCATCTAGAGACCGTGCTGACGTCCTCAGGTAGAGAGCTCCCTGAGGCGTAGAGTTGAACCCAAAAATCAGCTTTCTTATCCCCACCTTGCAACTCGGGATTGTAGAGTGGTTGTAGGACCTCATAATCCTCATCATTCTCATCCTTATACACTCATATGTTACACTTAGCTGAGGTAAATTAGGGCAGCCTCTCGCATCTTGACCCTCTGTGACCTGGGGTCTTGCACGCGGTGGTCCCCTTCTCTTACACTTCCATGATCTCATTCACATAATAATGGAGGATTATGTTGATGATCTATTAGGAAATTCAAGAACAAGGGAAGAACATCTTGTGGTCCTCAAGAAGATCTTTGAACATTTAGAGCAGTCTAAGCTAAGGCTAAATCCAAAGAAATGTGTCTTTGGGGTCACATCAGGAAAACTACTGGGTTTCATTGTCTCTCGAAGAGGTATAGATGTTGATCCAACAAAAGTCAAGGCAATTATGGATATGCCTCCACCATGCAACCTCAAATAGTTGAGAAGCCTACAAGGTAAGTTATAATCCATCCGGCAATCCATTGCTCAATTAGCTAACAAGTGTCAGTCATTCACTCATCTCCTAAAGAAGGATACCACTTTTAAGTAGAATCAACAATGTCAACTTGGCTTTGACAAAATCAAAGAATATTTGGCTCACCCACCAATCCTTATGCCACCAATTCCTGGTAAGCCACTCCTATTGTACATTTCGGCTACTTCAGTGGCACTAGGGGCATTACTGGCATGACACGATGAGTCATCAAAGGAAAGAGCAATCTATTACATTAGCCAAACCCTGGTGGGTTATGAGCTCAACTATTCCCGAATGGAAAAAGCTTTCCTAGCTATGATTTTCAGTTCGCAAAAACTCTAACATTACATGCTCAGTCATCCAGTAAAGCTCATCTCTAAGGTCGACCCACTGAAATACATGTTATGTAGGACAAACCTAATTGGTCGCATGGCTAAGTGGGTCATGTTGTTAAGTGAATTTGATATAGAATATGTGGACCAGAAAGCTATTAAAGGACAAGTGATAGCTGATCAGTTGGTAGATGCTCCCCTAGTAGATGCCTATCCCCTAACAACAAAATTTCCTCATGAAGGATTCTTCACAGTAACAAAAGCGGAGACATGGACACTGTACTTTGATGGTCCATACACACACAATGGATCGGGGGCAAGAATCTTGCTCGTCACTCCCCAAGGAGATTATATACCAAAGTCATTCTGATTGGCCTTTTCGTGCACAAATAACATAGTTGAATATGAAGCTCTTCTTACTGGCATCATAATTGCAATCTAATGGCATATCACCCACCTAAGAGTCTTTGGTGATTCTCAATTAATCATCAAATAGGTCAACGATGAGTTTCTCACAAAAGATGATAAGCTATTGCCCTATAAATGCATGGTAGATGACTTCAAGAAGTATTTCACTTCCATCCAATTCGATCAGATTCTAAGAGTTCAGAACAAAGCAACAGATTCCATGGCTACCATTGGCTCCTTAATTGACATGCCCAAAGACAAAACATAGTGTGAATTCCTCATTGAACAGCTCTTAATCCCAGCCTACGATATCCCAAAAAGTGAGATGGTGTGTGACATTGTAGGTCCCACGTCCCCTTGGTACCATGATATCTACACTTACCTTCACGACAATATCCTACCTCCCGGTCTCACATGCAATCAAAGAAAATCTTTCATCCAACAAACATCCCATTACACCATCATAGGTGATACACTTTATCAATGTGGGTATGATGGAACCCTCCTTCAGTGTCTAAATGAGACTGGATCCCACACTGTGTTAATAAAAGTAGTGGTGTATGTGGGGCCCACTCAAATGGCATGGTCCTAGCTAAGAGAATTCTCTGAGTAGGATATTATTGGCCTACATTAGAACATGATTCTTGTGAGTTCGTCAAGAAATGCATACCCTGTCAACAACACGTCGATCTGATACATGCTCCAGCACAGGACCTGCAACCTCTTGTAGCACCGTGGTCCTTCTCTCAGTGGGGTTTTGACTTAATCAGCAAGATCTATCCCCCATCCTCCAATGGACATACCTTCATCATTACCGCAATTGAGTACTTCACCAAGTGGGTGGAAGCAATGCGACTCTCACAAATCACCGATACTCAAATTTCCAATTTTATCCTCTTCCATATTCTCTACAGGTATGGAATACCATCCACCATCATTTCTGATAATGGAAAGCCTTTCAAGAACCAAGCTATGAAACACCTTTGTGACACCTTCCATATCCAACATCATTGGTTTATGCCTTATTACCCCTAGGGTAATGTTCAGGTAGAAGCCACCAACAGAACCCTTATCATAATCCTCAAAAAGGTGGTCAACATTACTAGTTGAGATTGGCACCTTCACATCCATCCTGCCCTTCGGGCATACCGCACTTCCATCTGCACCCCTACTGGCACCACTCTGTATTTTCTCATCTATGGTGTCGAGGCTATCTTTTTGATTGAGGTAGAAATCCCATCACTGAGAATCTCCCTGAAGAACCTTATCAGCAATGAAGATGCTCGAGTTGCAAGACTTATCCAATTAGAACTCCTCGATGAAAGATGGATCAAAGCATATGACCACCTTCAATCCTATTAGAATCATCTGAAAAGAAGCTACAACAAGAAGGTTTTTCCTCGCTAGTTCAACATTGGTGACCTAGTCCTCAAGGAGAATCAGTGCACTCAACAGGATCGAGAAAAGAAGGGAAAATTTGAAGCAAATTGGCTTGGTCCTTATGTCATCACCGCAAAGTATGGATCAGGGGCCTACAGACATGCTACACCTGAAGGATATCCCCTAGAGGAGCCCATTAACGTCATGCACCTAAAAAGGTTCTACACTTAAATCAACTGGGGTATCCTATCCTACAAAATCAAAAAAATACAAAAAAAAAGTATAAAATTGTCAAAAATGAAAAAAATGAAGAAAAAAAATCCAAAAATAGTAAAGAGAAATAATTCATCCTATGGTGAAACTACCCTTGGTGGCACCTTGGATAAGTACATTTGGTGAAAACTTGGTCACAGGCGCCATTCGTAAAGGGCTTAATCATTATCTACCTTGTGTCTTAGTTACTCTATACTTTCATCCATCTTGATCTCATATCCTATCATCCCACTGATCCCATCCTTTCATCCGCATCTTTCATCTGGTTGCTTGGTATATTTTGGTCGAGCATGCGATGAACCTCATTCGCTATTTGTCATCCTGAGATTTTTATCCTAATCTGAGCTTGTGTCGTCGGTCTTGTCGTCACGTCAATCCTTCATATCCATCTAGCTTCCTCCATCGTGTTGGTCTCCATTTAGGTCCCATCACGTCACGTCGGTCTTTTTGGTCTTTGTCGAACTACATTGCCCCTATGCTTTCACATAGGCAAGGTTGATCATTTGATCTGCCCTAGGGCATTTTTTTCCATCTTTTTTTGGTCATCCATCGTGGTCTCCATTATCCCCTTTGCACTCTTATCCCTTGTCAGTCATTGGTCCTTTTCCAAACTGTGTTGCCCCTGTGCTTGCACGTAGGCAAGGTCGATCTTTTGATCCACCCCCAAGGCTTTGTTTTGTTTTTCTTTCTTTGATGTCATTTTCCATCGCTCATCTTCATTAGTCCTCTTTCTACTTTTATCCATACTTTTTTCTTGAACTACGAGGGCTCGGTGCTTTCACGTAGGCAGGCTAATCTTTGATCGGCCCCCGAGCCCCTAGGTCATTAGGGTGTTTCAGTCTTGTGTCTCATGTCTTGTTTCATGTCATCAAGTATGTCCTTATCTAGCTGGTTCTTCACAAATGAGATCCACTCATATCGTGAGATTCAATTGGTTTCAGAGTTTCTTGTGTCATTTATCGATCTTTTATTTTAGTATCCATCTTTGGTCTCAACAAGATGTATCCTTCCTAATAGACCTCATCAACCCCATCCATCCTCTTGATCCTATGGCAAAGGAAATTTTGAAATTGATTGTTATCTTTTGATACTTTTGGCTTTTGTTTATTAGTTGATCTCCCTATCACAACTTGTCAAGGCTTCCATGATCCATCATATTATGGTGTGTCTTGATTGGTTAATATAGGGGCATATCTTGATCTTTTGTTTGTTGTTGTCTTCCTGGTTGTCCCAAGTTGTACCCACCAAGATCCATGTGGTCTTGTGTTACGCTAGGGCATCCTTTTGTGCTTGTGGTCATTCCAATACCTAGCCCAACCGAGTCATTGCGACTTTGGGGTGTTGGAATAGCCTTCTTGTCTGTTGTGTTTGTTTCATGCATTAGACACTAATTTGCTTTGGTTCTTCATACCTTGGCACCTGGTGTCTTATGCTATATCAAAAATCAGTGCTCTAAAAATGGAAAATTGCATTAGGATTGCATTTTATTTTCCATTCCATTGCATTGCATGTATCCTCCATCTCTTCTCCTCCATCTTTTCATCAATCCTCATCAATTCATCCTCTTTTCAATCTTCTTAGAATAATATAGATTGATTATTCTAAGCATCTTTTCCTTCATCATTTTTATTCATTTCTACCATCTCACATCTCAATCCAATCCTCATTCATTCAATCTAACACAAATCATCTAATCACATCCCTAGTCTTGTTCCCAACTTTGCTACAAGCCTTGATCCAATCGTCATCGTCATCGTCATCGTCATCATCATTGGGATGTATCCTTCCCTATCCTTTGGTGTTGTTTTGGGATGTATCCTTCCCTCATCAACAACACTTTCATCATCACTTTTATCATCATCGGGATGTATCCTTCCCTATCCTTTTGTGTTGTCTTGGGATATAGCATTCCCTCATTGACAACACTCCATCCATCATCAACCCATTTTGGCTTGTAGCTTGACTAGGGAAACAACACGTTTGTCCTTAAATCCATTTGTGCTCCCTTTCTTCTCATCTTCTCTTCCCAATCTCCTATCGCTTATCATCCTCTCTATCCATCACTTTGCATCATCTTCCCCATATCCCCTTTCATCATCTCATCCATTTCAAGAGCACACCCGTGTTCTCTTGAACCCGCATATCCTCTCAAGGGGGAATCCTCAATCCCTAATCTCCATCTTCACCCCCATCATTTTTCTTCCCAATCATTACTTTGAATGACTGGGGCATATTTTCCAGTCTAACCATCTTCTTGGTCTTATCTGTTAATCTTCTTTGAAATGATGTTACTTCGTAGCACCATCTCAAAGAGGGGAAAAATGTAGACACCTAAATTTGGACACTTATATTTGTCCAATTTTTGTCCCTTTTTGTCTAAATATCCTCTTATTTTCATTAATTAAGTAATATTGCTATTATTTAATTAATACCCTTAAGTCCTCTAAATCCCTAAAGTATCTAGTTAAATAATTAAATACCTTACCCTTTATTCCCCTTTTCTTCAAAAGAATTAAATAAATAATATATCTATTTAATTCCTCACATGTCACATCCTCCATCACTTTTTCTTAATCTTAATCCACCTCTTAATCTCATCATTATGGATGTGCACATGTCTAATCCATGATTATGATGTGTCACATCCTCCAACTTTTGCAAGTTTTCTCCTAATCTTCATTAGCCACTAAACACCTTCTAATAATTGATTAGCTAGTCTAATCAACATCTTAGTCAACTCTCTCATCTCCCAAGGAATATTAAATTCCTTTTATTATCCCCATGTCCTTCCTAATGGAATTTTAAATTCTATTTTATCCCTCCAAGACTCTCCTCTTCTCCATGCAAGTTGTTAGAAGTTCTAGAACTCCTCACTTGTCACATCAGTCACATGGGGTCAAGAACCTTCCATTAGAAGGACCTTGTCTTATCCACAAAGTACTTTTTAGCTTCCTTCATAAGAACCTTGTTTTTTCCACAAGGTGCTTCTCATGTGAATTTAAAATTCACATTTATTCTCCCAACCACCTTATCCCTTCCAATCATGTGAATTTAAAATTCACATTTATTTCCCCAACCACTTCTCTCTTCCCCATGGAGATTTTTAAGGAATACTAAAATTCCTCATATGTCACTTTCCTTCTATATGGGAACAAAAAATTATTTTTTGAGGAAATTTTCTCCCAATCCCAAGGTACTTGCAAGTACCTCCACCTCACATGTCCCTTTTGCAACTCATTTGTTCTTGTGACACTTCATCCTCTACATGGCAAGATGTGAGGGCTTGTGAGTCCTCAACTCACCACAACCCTTCATCTTGTCCATGTTGGCAAGATCTCAACCGTTCAATTCTCTAAATAAATCTCCCTTAAAATGGAAGATTTTCTTTCAATTCTCTCATTAGACATTCATCGCATTCAAGAATTCAAGCTCTAGCTCTCACACTTGCATTCTTGCACTCACAAACCTCCATTGTTGCATGTTTTGAAGCTTCCATCTCTTGCACTCTCATTCATCCATCCAACTACCCACATAGCTCAATGCATTCCTCATATCACCTAGATCCTTTTGCATCCATTTTTACCATTTTTCTATCAAGGAGCACACATAATATCAACCATCAAAGGGCCAACCAAGGAGCAACTCTTACAAGGTATAAATCCGCTTTCCTTATCTTTATTTTGTTTGGGTTTAACATAGCCATATCTTGAGGTGTTTTAGTGTTGTTTCCTTATTTTCTCATTTTGTTTTGCATCACTTAGGATAGGTAAAAAGCACTGATCACAGATATATATATATATTGTTAATTATTTCTTTGATGTTTTAATTATTCTTTTGCTTTGGTTCTTTGATTACATTGTTCTCTTTTTGTTTTTCTTTATCTCCTCTCTTTAGTTTCCTAGTTCTTATTTTATTTTATTATCAAGGGGTAAGTTGCTTTAATTAATTTTATTATCTTTTTTCTTCATTTTTCAATTCTTATCCTATTGTCTTCTAGCCTTCTCTTCTCCTCACCTATTTATCCTTCCAAGTCTGCTATATCACTCTATTTTTCTTCTCTCTTATTGCATGCAAATCATCTTGATGATGGATCATGGAGTGTGATCTAAAATGTTGATTTAAAAAACTCGCACAGTTTAAATCCAAAAACTTAAACACTTAATTATCACGGACTTTGGAAAATAGAGGATGTTAATTAAAAATAAAATTTAAATATAAAATATATATTTAAGACAAAACTAATATTTTGTCTTAAATTAATGTCTTAAAACCTCCTTTTATGTAGTAGTGTCTTTTGGTTGCTATGCCTCATGCCCTCATAATAGGCCTTTTAATCATAGTTAAAAACATTAATGATTCATTAGGTAGGGGTCCCATGAGGGGGGCTTAAGCTCTATGGATTTTGATCAAATTCGAAAGAAAAAAGAAGTGGAGTAATAGTCATTTATTTAGTCATTTTTATTTGTCTAATATTAGTCATTTATTTAGTCATTTAGTTGTGATTTTACCCGATGATCAAATTAGTCACTTATAAATGACCAAATTAGTCATTTATTTTCAATATTCTACTAGTGAGTCATGTGACAAAGTGTTAGTCACGTAGTCATTTATTTTCCAAATTCTACTAGTGGAGGGTAAGTAAGAAATTAGAGGTTGCAAACACTCAATTGGAGTTAAAATTCAAATGCATTTTTTATGATGGTTTTAAAAGGGGTTAAAAAGAATATTTTTAAGTTGTCACATGCTTTTTAAGTTCCTAGGATAGGTACCTAGAGGCTAGGGGATTAATTATGGCCATATCTTGGACCAAATCCAAGATATGACCCTCATTTATTGCTCTTTTTGAAAAGTGGCAGATTTGAGAGATTTGGGGAAAAGGGAAAGACCTCGGTCTCCAAACCCAAGTATGAGATGTGACATGAAAGAGGGAGTGGCCAAGTACTCCATCCCCTCTTAATAAAAATGAAGACTTTTGGGATGGAGTGGAGTACAGTCCTCCTTTTCCCATCTCCCAAAATTTGCTCACACGTGTGAGCACTTGTGGGAGATTGTGTTTGAGAATTGAATGAGAGAGTGACAAGTGTCACTCCCTCATTCAAAAAGATTCAAGATTGAATCATTTTATATTTTGTGGAGAAAGAAAAATAGAGTTGTTACCCACTTCTCCTTTTGGAGAACTTTTGTGTTATAGAGTAGAGAATGAAGAAGGTTGGTGGAAAGCAAGGATCTCTCACATAGAATGGAGTTGTTCAAGGAGCATAGTTGTAGAGACAAGTTCTCTCATTGATATCTAACTAGTTTAAAAGATTTTTTTTATTATCTTGTTATTGCTTGAAAATGAGATTCCAAATTTGTGAATATGTGAATTGAGAGTTTATTTGGTGGAATGAGTAGATAGAAAATTGTGTTCATATGTTATTCTTTTCAATCTTCTTAACAAGATCATTGGTAGTCTTTTGTTCTTGCTCGAGGGAATGGTTAGAGCCCTATGAGGCTTCATGATACCATTTATGGTAGGTTGGAGAGAAATCCTTAATCATTTGTGTATTACTCATTGTGTTATTAAATATTGTTGTAATATTGAATGACAGTATATGGTTGAAAAATGGAAGAATGAGAAAAGCAAGCTCTTATTTATTGGCATGTATTATTTATAGATTTTGAAGCAAAAATGTTCTTCAATTTATACTTAAAGTTTTGTTGATAAAATGAAATAAATATGGTATTCATTTGTAATGAAAATGAAGGGCTCTTCGGTTTCAAATTTTAAAGAAAATGTTGCAATGTGTGTTCATAGTGGAAATTATGACGGGTCTTTAAAAATGGGTTCTTAAAGGAAAAAAGAGTTATTCATTTAAGTTTCAAAGAGGAATAAGTTGGTTGGAGAAATAGATTCATTTCTTGAGAAGAACAAGTAAAAAAAAATGAAAAAAGAAAAGAAAGCAAGGTAATTGTAATAAGCTTTTACAAATACTCTATTTTTTACTTTATATTGAAATTATTAAGGTAGCTCTTATGTGTATAAACTTATCTTCTCTTATATTGGGATAGACAATTAATTATGTTTCCTTAAGTTGCACAAATAAAATTATAAGTTTTACTTTGACTATTCCCAATATTTAGAATGAAGTTATTTTTCTTATCTACAAAATAGTGATGAAAATAATTAAGGAAAGAAAATATATTTAAGTGAATCTTTTTTTCTAACCTTTAAGTTTATACTTGAACTTAAAAAGAAAATATATAAGAAAAGAATATATACTTACCTTAATTAACTCCATCTCCTTAAAAAGAAACATAAGGTAGATATTAACAATTCAAAGGTAATTTCATTAGAGCAATTTGTGAATTGATTCCAGATTCTTCTAATAATGTTGTTGAGATGAGAGCTTTAAGTTTAGGTTTATATTTCACCAAGAAACTCTCAATTAATTAGATCTCCATAGAAGGATATTTAATGGTTGCAATCCCAACTTTAAAGAAAAAGTGTTCAGACTCTTGGCATTTAGATTACATTTTGTCTCATATACTGCGACAACTTGAAAATTTCACTACTTTCCAAATTTCCCATTGCTCCAAGGAGATCAATTTCTATGTAGATTTTCTTGCCAACAAAGCAATTGATGATAATATCAAGTTTAAAGAATTTTTGGCTCGAGAATGTGACCATTTATTTTTGAATTCTTGACACCATTCTTTTTTTGTGACTTGAATTATTTCCTACTTTAGATTAGTATTGATTTCATTCCAAGTGACCGAGCTCCATTCGTGGTGCTTAATTTCTTTGATATCTTCCTCCTTGAGGGCTGTAATCTAGTTCATTCTCTTTAGTTGTGCCCCTTTGTTTGGAAAATTTTCCCCTATCTAGTTCATTCATTGGGAATGTTGGGGCTAGGTATTTTTTCAAATCCTGAAGAATGTAATTTAAAGTTCCAAAATCCTCATTCTTTGTCTCTTTTTTTGTCGGTTGCTTGGTTGTAAGTGCCACCAATTACTAATAGATACTATTTATTGTGGTGGTCATTCGATCATTTTTTATGCACCTCTGATTGTACCTCTAGTTGTTTGGCATATGTGACCTTGCATAACCATTGTATGACATTTTGACAGGTGTCCTGTGTAGTTGCTCCACACTATGAGCCTGTCTTGTCTAGGCCAACATTTGGGAGGGATTTCTGGCCCCTTCGTGGAATGACATTTATTTCAAAACATTGACTTTCAAATCTTATTTTGGTTTTGGCAATTTCCTGGTGATGGAATCATTGTAATCCTCATCATTTAATTTATCAATCTAAGGCGATGTCCATGGTTTTATGCAAGAGAGAAAATAGAAAACTTGCTTGACAGTCTAGTCTACTTGCAAAAATAAATCCTATTTGCATGAAAGGAAATTTACATGAAAGTAAACTAATCTAAGGCACACTTGCATGAATTTAAAATACTAAACTACTTCACAATTTCTGGAAATGAAAAGCTTTCTTGGATTCAAATTTAATCCAGAAATCTGGAATTACATTGCTGAAAAATAAAACTAGATCTATCCTATTTCCTCAAGCTGAAACAATCCTTTCTAATCCCCTCCCTTTGATCAAATGATTACATTGTATTTATATAATTCATATTCTATATCTATCCAACCAATCCACTAGGAATGTGGATCCAAGATCCTATTTTTGAGGGGTCGTCTACAAAACTTTAAGAAAATTGAAGTTGTCCTCCATCACA
The DNA here is from genome assembly GCA_007258455.2 of Sequoia sempervirens. NCBI lineage: Eukaryota > Viridiplantae > Streptophyta > Pinopsida > Cupressales > Cupressaceae > Sequoia > Sequoia sempervirens. The sequence goes on along the minus strand of VDFB02270651.1, from coordinate 655,323,615 downwards.
CCACTTTTGTCTCAATCATTTCCTGACACATACTACTCCTTCCCTATTACAAATCATGCCAAATTATCAAATGGTTTTTTATCCCTTTAATTATACTTTCCATATCATTTTTAATTTTTGAATTTCATTGAGAGACGAGGGAGATATCATTGTTTTACTGAGACTACATTTTTCACAATTTTTGGACACTTGATTTTTAGGAAGTCTTCAAGTGTTGAACGTGAATGAAGGAATTATTCTTCAATTTAGTTGACCAAATCATTAATCTTTAGTGTGAATAACATGCTATAATCATGCAACAACATTTGAGTGATGAGGTAACTTGAGTTATCTTTGGTGGAAGAAGGAAGCATGAAATTTAATAACTGTGAGAGATCTTAAAACTCAACAAGAAACAAATACAAATCCCATTAATTTAGGAATGATTGATGCTCCATGATTTTGCATGAATGTAGGAGTGTGCTGGGATTCTTGTCTATCTTCTCCTTATTTCTTCAAAGCCTTCTAAAGATTTCAGGAGTTAACTGCTTCAAGTGTCTAGAGCCCTCTGTTGCAAGTGTCTATGAAGCCCCTTCTTACCATGAATTATTTAATAACTCATTTATTTGCATTATATCATCTTAAAAACTTCATGGAGACATATTAGAGGCAATTTGGATCACATTTAATTACTAAAAATAAATCAAAAATTTACTTTATATTCTACTTTAAACAAGCTAAAGAACTTTCAATCATTACTCAAATCCACTTTAATACTAATGCATTAAGAAGAAATAAATGATTTTATTTGATAAAATATGAGACAATTTATGGTCTCATCACCTGGGTTGGAGCCAAATTTGGTAAATGGAATGTTTTGGAGAATTTTCTTCCTCTTCTTCGATGTTTGTAGTAAGAATTTATTCTTGCTAATGGACATTGGAGGGGAGAATTTAGTGGTACCTTTGGCGAATTCTGGTTTTAAATTGGCAGATGTTTTAATTTCCAAGGCATGGAAAATTGATTGGCACTTGGCATCAAAATAATTTTTGAGAGTACAATTTCTACTTGCTCATTCATTGAACTCTTATTGAAAGCTCGTGTGTGGTTCTAAACGAGGTGCTTTGGAGGCCATCTGTTGCACATTATATTTGGCTCATGGGATGGATTTTTTCTCACTCATCTTGTGTTTTTTGGGCTTCTTCTGGTTTCTTCGAAGGCCCTAGATAGGCTCTTCAAGGTGCTCATTCCACCCAGGTATCATGAAATTCATGATAATTCTCCATTCATAGAGGAAAAGCTAAGAAGGGCATTCTCTTTCAAATGCAAACAGGTGATGGATGCAATTCAGGTGGTTTTGGGTTGTGACTGAATGGAGTTGAATGTTATGGCACTTCTATATGAAATGACTTCACAGTTTGTTTCCAATCTTATAGATGTTTTTTGGTCTATTGAGATGGTCAATTTTTTAGCAGGCACTTATCTACTCCCGCATGTTTGTCCACTCTCCACCCTTCAACCAACTTTAGAAGGTTATGACATCCTTCAAGGATCAAATCTGGTTGATGGAATTATATGCAAACAACATGTTTTATCTGATAGATTCCTTTATAGGCTTATTTGTGTCATGGAACATGGTTTAATCGATGATCATCCTTATGAATTCAATGCATGACTTATGAGTCTCAGGCTCTGTTATGGTAACTCTGTATGCGACCCTATTCAAGAACTTTATGATGTAATTTTCCTTCTCATTAGACATGCTCTTATTGATCCGCATGAGGAACCACATTTCCCGCCACCTGTGAATATTGCATCTTCAAAGGAAAGCTCCACTTTAAAAGGCAACTCTTCTCTCCTCTGGTTTTTGGTTTTGTTTGCACTTCATGTTTATTTTTTCGTCTCTCGGTTTCTTAATTCTCGACAGTTTAATGTTAACTCTTTGGATGTTATCTTGTTAGGTTTTGTGGATGGAAGCCCCCTAGGTTCTCCTCTTCTTTACAAATGTCCAATGGCTCCTGACCCTTAGACAATATGGTTCTTTTCTTCTCTTCAAGGATCGACTTCTCCTCTTTTTTGGTCTCCTTGTTCACATTTGGCTTCAGTATTTAAGGGGTTTTCAAGCTTTGACTATTCTGAGTCCTTCATGGTTTTGTTTTTTATTCTCAATTGGCACTTTGGACTTCTCTTGTATCTGGTGCATAAGGCACATTTTTGTTTCATCTAAGGCATGATGTTTAAAGGTTGTTTTTGTGGGTTATCCCTATGGGACTCTTATGTTTCAAGTAGTTAAAGCCACATCTTACTGCTTCTATTTTGTTATGTAATCCTCTGGGACTCTTATGTAATCCTCTTCTTATTTAATAAAATTTTTGTGGCTCTGCCACCTTTATTAAAAAAAAAAAAAAACAATTCATTAACTCAAATTTAAAGTATATTTTATAATATATATATAGAATATATATATTATATATGAAAGAAAGAAGTTTAAATATATGATTTATTAAATGTGATATATTATTTTTACATATTATGTATTTTAATATTTTAAATATATATATAACTATTGTGCATAATAATTAATAATGGCATGCATATAAGAATAAACTCATATCTATGTATTATGAGCAGATTTAAAATTAAAGAAAATATATGCATTCCTATAAATAATCAATTTTTTGAGAAAACCATTTGCTATGAACAATAGCCTCATTTTTATAAGCAAGCTTCTATGATATATCAAACCTTTGTTTCTTGCAAGATATGTAAAAAGGATAGAGGTTTTTAAATTCAAGAACTTAAAATGGAAAAAAAATAATACAAATAAAATGGAAACCATTCCTTAGCTTGTAAAGCCCAACATTGACAGTAAAATCATATACCTTAGCTATATAAATCTACAGTTGTGATGAAAATGTTGATAAATGAAAGTTGGGAAAAAATATGATTTCAGGTAATTTATCTGTGGTCTTTGAGATAACCCTTTTTGTTGCACAGTAAAACATCATTCTACTATTAATAATCTCTATTGCATACAGATTTCAACTTGTAGTCATAAATAATGAGTATGCAAAATACTCAATAAATAAATAATAAATAAATTTTAGTATGATACTATACTAAATGAATGAAAGGAAATAGGAAATCAAAATAAATAATCACCCTCTCCCTCTCCAAAGGAAAATGGATCCACCCCAGATATTTTGGATTTTTTTATAAAAGTGAAACCCTCTGTTTAGTAAATAAAGGGTAATATGCAACCTCAGGCATGAATACATTTTGCATAAGGGAAGAAAAGAAAAAAAAGCATTCCCTCAGCTTGCCACAGATTTGTAGTTTGAATGCAATCAAAAAGATCCAAACCAAGCAAATAAGTATACAATAGAAAACCAAAATAAACAAAATAAACAGATATTAACTAGAGTGGAGGGTGTCGATAAAAGTGGCGGCCATTAGAAAAGAAAAACATATGGGAAACAAAATAAAATCCATGCGCTTTCCATCTACATATCCGTCCTTCTCAAGCACCAAAATTTGTAGTTGAACGACCTATGAAAAACAAACAAATAAAAAAAAAAACCAACCAACAAAGATAAATGAATTAAACTGGCTGCTTAAAAAAAACAAAAATATCAAGCTTCATAGTAACTTCCTCTTCTACCGTGCCCTTGAAGAAAAATTAGGGGTAAAGAAAAGCAAAGAAAACAACAATTTCTCTCCCAATCATGCAGCTTCCATCTCTTAATTAAAAGAGAAGCTAAAGTAAAGAGAATTGAAAAGAAAGGATTAGGGAAAACACCCATAAAATGATAACTAGGGTTTCTTTTTATCTTTTATTTTATTTCTTTTTTGGTGCAAGGATAAGATGGAGATATGAATTTTAATAAGCTTTATTATATTTATAAAATATTACTCCATAATTATGACTGGGAAGTTATAATTTAATGTGGATAGTAATTTAACTTTATGTTATCATTTGAAAGATTGGAATAAGTATGATTCATTCATGATATTAGTAATTAGGAAACATAATGTAATCATGGGGCTAGTGTAAGAGGGAAATGTAAAATATATAAGGGGTGGATTATTAATTAAATAATTCTATCAAATGAGGATGTTAATGTTTTTTATTAGAGGTAAAACAGGTTTTGAAGGGGCCTCGAAACCCTTTACAAAAAAGAGAGTTGTTTCAAAAGATAACCACACAAATCAACAAACAACCAACAAGCAGCAAAACATAAGCAAAACAACTGCCAAAAAAGGAGAAGCAGAAATAGTAACTACAGATTCTTCATAATATTAGCAGCCTCCATATCGCTTTCAATTATCTTTTGATGCACACCCATTACTTCAAAAATCTCTTTGGTAGTTACCCCAACTTTCAGCTTATTTTTGTTGTGGGTCCAAGTATAGGGCCCCATTTCACTTACCTCTTTAATCAAAACACCAGGTGAACCAACAACATTCCCAACAATAGCCTTACCAACTGAAGCTTCCTTCATCCACTACCTATTCCCAATGGCGTCCTTATCACCTGAAGCTTCCTCCATCCACTTCCTAGCCTTCTCATTAAGGATAGTTAGACCCTTCACTTCATTCATCATAACAGATTTGGTAACTTCCACAACCTTACCCAACTTCAAATTAACCCATTCCATTTTCTCTTCCAAGGTCACAATCCTCTATTCATAATTTTGCTTCAACTTTAACATTTCATCAATAACAATTTTTAAAGCATGAAAAAGTTGGTTAATTTGAGCCTATAGAGAGGACTCTGAAGATTCCCTAGCTTTACTCATAGCCCCTCGAACCTTCACATTGGTCATATTTAGCACATGGAAAGCCCATTTGAACAACCTAAATAGGGAGATAGTACCCTCATTCACCAATCTTAGAAAATTAGGAAAATCCTCCTAATTAAAATTGAGCACATCCATTGCCTCCACTTCAATGTCCTAGGAAACATTGTTCAGGTTTTGACTATCAATTACCTCTTTCCCTTTAACCCTAGCTACCGGTGTCTATATTTTGTGAAGAGAGCTCACAATGTCATTAGCAACAATCCTTCCTCTATTCTGAATCTCTATCCCTTGTTCAGGAAAATCCATGTTATCTTGCCTGCCAACAACATTTAGAGGAGACTCAACACAAATTGACTCCTCCTAAATAGGGCTACTAGTCCACTTAGCCATCTTCTTGCTACTTCCACCCTTCAAGACCTTTTTTTCTCTTAGACCCAGACACAGGAAGTGTAACAATATTTTCCCTAGCATCAGCTTTCTTTCCTTTCATCATGGTAGAGGGTTCACCCTTCCCAATTTTGTAGGGTTTGTCACCAACCACCCCTCACTACAAGTTTGATACTCCACAGAAAAAGGCCCAAATTTACCTTGCTTTCCACCCTTAACAAGAACAAGGGGCTCCGAGTAGACTTCCATACAAGCCTCTGATTCAAGTTCATAATCATCATCCACCTTCAACCCAGTCTCATACTCCAAATCCACTTTATTTTTCTTCCCTTCAGGAACCTTCTTAGGTTTCACCTCTGACATAGTCTCATACTCCAATTCTAGTTTCTTTTTCTTTCCTTTAGGAACCTTCTTAGGTTTCTTAGGAACCTTCTTAGGTTTCTTAGGAACCACATAAGACTTGGCATAATCCGAGATGAGGAGAATTAAGCCATCATGAAGCACTAGATTTTTAGGATTATGCTTGTGATCCTTAATCTCACTTTCCAAAGATTCCAACGAATAGAAAGAAAAAGAAACTTTATTCTTGTGTCTAAAGTGATTCAAAAGGACAAAATCATAACTAGAAAGAATAGAGAAATTACCTTCTAAAGTTATATACCTCATAAGTTCTTTTGCAACGTCTCCCCAAAGAGCCTTGATATAACTATGGTAGTAGCCACCACATTTTGCACGCTCAAGCTTCTTTCCTTCATCATCTTTAAAGAAGATATGTAGCACGACATTGGAATCCTTCTTGTCTCTATACACTTTCCTACCCTCAGTAGATAGGCCCATGGCACTATAAGGTCTTCATTTATGTCAAATTCAGTTCCACCCAATTTCAGAACCATGTTATGCCAACCCTTAACAAACAACTTTGTCGCCTTCAGATCATTCTCATGGAGCCTCTCAATAGATGGTGTAATCCCACCCAGCTACAACTATTCCCACACTTTAGACTTGAATTTCAAGGTATCACAGGAAAATGGCTTAGCCCTATTCCTTTCTCCACCCATGATCATAGACGTAACGAAACCCAAAAGCTTGAGAAATTTGTAGAAAATGAGAAGAAGCCTCGAGAAAAAAGGAAAACAATTACCTACAATCCATGTGAAAATAGAAACGTGGCAGAAGGTAATTATTAACCTTAAATGCCACCCCATATGAAGGATTTTCAAATTATCAAAAAACCAAGCACAATCCAAATCTAGATCAAACCAAAGGGTAATCTGCCACGTGAACAGGGACATGTGAAAACAAGTCATAATGAAGTTGACGCCCTCCTTAGCATTTTTGGAGATCATTATTAAGACAAGCAAGGGCCTCAATAGGAATGGGATCGTCCTCATCCCAAATCCTATCAATGCTAACTCTAATGTTAGCAAAGGAATCCGCTAAACCGTTACCGTCTCTGAAAATATGTGATATGTAAAATTTAGCAAATGAATTCAATATATCAATCACATCCAAGATTAGGGATTCAGTAGTCCAAGAGGGAGGAGTAGAATTCTTCAAGTTATTAATAACATTTAACGAATCTCCCTCTAACCAAACTTTCTTGAAACCTTTAGATTGAGAAATCATCAACCCATGATAGGCAGTTGATGCTTCTGTGAAGTGGTTTGTTTGGGTTCCCAAAGGGAGCACCACTATGGAAAAAAACCTACCATTAGAATTTCTCAACACTCCCCCACAACCAACAGGTCTCGAATTAACTTTAGCAGATCCATCAAAATTGAATTTCACCCAACCATCAAGGGGATCCTTCCATACAACATCATCTCTTGAAGCTTTACCTTTATTCAAAGGAAGAGAGATATCACAAGGAAACTTCCAATTATGTGCAATGGCAATGTCACCTGGAATAACTGAAATCTTAGGTTCATTCTGAAAAGAAACCTCAAAAACAAAATTCTCCTTGATAACCACACAAATCTTAAAGGCCACACTAATAGAGGGAAGAGTAGAGTCCCTAAAAATTCTATTGCTACGTTCTAGCCAAATACCCCAAGCAAGGTGAGGAACAGAGAGGGACCAAAGAAATAGAAAAGAAGTATTAGAGGAAGGTCCCACCCATTGAGACCACAAGTCCCCAATCGAGGAAGGAAACACCTAGCAAAGATTCATGGAGAAAGAAAATGATCCCACACCTCCTTCACATACCTACACCCAATCAATAGATGATAGGAATCCTCTACATCTTCTTCACAGAGAAATCATCTGCTAGGAAGCATAAAACCTCTTTTGACAAGATTATCAATAGTGAAGACCTTATTCTAGCAAAGAAGCCAGAAAAAAAGATTCACCTTAGGAATCAACTTGGGAAACCAAAGAGAATCCCAAAAGGGGACAAGGCCAATAAAAACAAATTGAGGAGAAAAAGTCGAAAACACATAAAATTTACCATTAGGAGAAAACTTCCAAACAATCTTATCAACCGGGACATAAGAAGGAATATGAACAGAAGATAAAGCTTGAAAGAGTCCTTCCAAACCAAGTTCCACCTCATGCAATCTTTTCGACTACAAACCATCCATATAATCAACAACAAATATGCCAAACCTTTGAATACATCTATCCATAAAAGGAAGGGCCCAAGGCTCATCTTTGAGCGGCCTATTTCCAAACCAACAATCATCCCAAAAGAGAATTATCCTATCATTCTCCAACTACCACTGCAATCCTTTAGAAACAATTTTTCTAGCCTTTACCATACAATTCCAAAAGGAAAACCTAGACAAGGGAGAGAAGCCACTAGAAAGAAGATCCTTTATATGATCCACTCATCTAAGATACTTTCCAATAGCAATACGATCCCACTCACTATTAGTAGAGATTAGATTCCATAGTTGCTTAGAAAGTAAAGCCATATTAAATTCTCTAATTTTATGAATACCAAGACCACCCAAATTTTTAGGCCTGCAAACATCATCCTAGGAGACCAGATGTATTATTTTCTTCTCTTCAACCCCAGACCAAAGGAAATTCTTCTAAATACCTTCCAGCTTGTCCATAAATTTTTGTGGCATATGAAACAAGCTAAGAGCATAGACTGAAATATTCTAAAAGGTAGATTTAATTAATTGCACTTTCCTAGCTTGACTCAACAACACCCCTTTCCAACCAACCAATTTATACTTAAACTTATCAATCAAACCCCACCAGAAAGAATCAGGAACCACATTATAACACAAGGGGAGACCTAGGTAGGACGCAGGAAGCCCCCCAATCTAACATTGCAAAATCCTCACAATTATATTTTGTCGGTATTCAGGAGTGTTAAGAAATAAAATAACACATTTAGGTAATCTAATCTTCTACCTCGAAGTAGCTTCATATTTCTACAAAATAAGTTTAATAGATTTTGCTTCCTTAATGGATGATTCCCCAAGCAAAAGAGTATCATCCACAAACTATTGATGGGAGAAAATATGATTTCGAGATGAAGGAGACAATCCTAACATCTAACCAGTATTAATGAACCTTTGAATGAGGTGACCTAGAGATTCAACCATGATAATAAAGAGAAAAGGAGAGATGGCATCTCCTTGTCTCAAACCCCTTGAACATCCAAAAAGAGGAGAGGGGGAACCATTAACAAGAATGGATAACCTCGGAGTAGAGATCAGTTGAAGCACCAAAACCACCAGTTTCTCCCCAAAACCAAAAGCTTTTAGAATCTTAGATAAAAAAACCCCAGTCAACTCTATCATAAGCTTTTAACAAATCAAGCTTCAAGAGAAAACCAACACGCTTATTAACCAATAAAGAGTGAATATTCTCATGAATAGTAAGGATGGAATCAATAATTTTCCTACCTGCAACAAATCCATTTTGTTGGGTTGAAATAATTTGAGGAAGAACTTTTTGCAATCTCACTGCCAACACCTTGGAAAGATCTTATAAATGGAGTTACACAAACTAATAGGATGGAATTCATCAAAAGAGGAGGCCCCCAGTTTATTAGGAACAAGAATAATAAAGGAGTTTAATTCCTTCAAAATATTATCACTACCAAAAAATTCCCTAGTAGCATCCACAACATCCTTCGAAAGAATATCCCAAAAAGACTGAAAAAATAACATCGAAAAACCATTGGAACTAGGAGCCTTGTTACCTTCAAAAGAGAAGACAACACTTTTAATCTCATCCTCAAGATGGATCTGAACCAGTTGTCGATTAAGTTCATCAGAGATGATATGAGGAATATCCTTAAGAAGATCATCCTAACACTCAGAATCTACCACCCCTTCCACAGATAGCAAGCTCAAAAAAAAGGAAGAAGCAGCTTGATGGAGATCCACCTCTTTATCCAGCACCTAATTATTGAAATTTATAGAATTAATATAGTTAGAAGCCCAGTGTTTCAACGTAGAGAGGTGTAAGAACCTTGTATTCCTATCCCCACTTTTTAACCACATAATTTTAGATCTTTGCTTCCAAAATTCCTCCTCCTTAGCCACAATATTGTGCAACCTAGATAAAAGGACATTCTCCTTTAGAGAAAGAGCTTGATCATAACCAAATGCTTGAATAGATTGTTGCACCGTAAAGATCTCCTGATTAAAATCTTCCTTCTCAGAAAAAATGTGCCCAAAGGAGGACCTATTCCACCTCCAAACATTGCTTTTCACATTAGCCAATTTCTTATCAACCCTATACATAGCCAAACCATCCACTTGAATGTTCCACCAAGCTTGAATCAAAAGTTTCAGGTCAGGATGATAGGTCCACATCTTTTCAAACCTGAAAGGAAAATTTTTTCTTCTCCCCAACAGATCCACCTATAGGGAAAGTGGAAACTAATCAGACCCCAACCTAGTCAGGGCCAACAAAGAGCAAGAATAAGAAATAAGCCAGTCAGGGGAGATGAGGGCCCAATCAAGCTGAACCTGGATAAGAGCTTCACCCACACACTGGTTAGACCAAATGAAAGAGGCCCCTTTGAGATCCAAATCAAGAAGAGCATTGTCATTATTAAGATTCATGAGATCATATCTACTATCATCCACAATCTGAGATCCTCCCAATTTATCAACATCATGCAAGGGTGTATTAAAATCCCCCATTAGCAACCAATTGGCAATAGGATGCAAATATTTAAAGGAACTATGGTTTTCCCAAAAAAAATCCATGGCACTCTTACTATTAGGAGCATAAATATTAGAAAGATTCCAAGAGAACTTATCACGAACATTGATGAAAGAAGTAGCCACATGATTATAGTCCTCAAACACCACCACCCCTTGAATCAACTTCAGATTCCAAAAAGTAACAATACCACTAGACACACGATCTGCCTCATAACAATGCATACCATAATCCTTGAAAAGCTTATGTTTAAGTTTAGATAACCTATCCATCCCCATTTTAGTTTCTTGAATCAAAATTATGGCAGGCTTATGATCCCTTACCAGGTTAGCAAGGAGATCATGCTTGTGAGGGTGATTTAACCCTTTCATGTTTCAGGAAATGATCTTAATGAGAGCTTACGGGAGGCGCTCTTGGAGCACATCTCCAGCAAAGTTCTCTAAGTCCTGTAATGCCCCGTCATAATAACCTAAGGAATGTTGCAATTGTGTATAAAAGTGAAATAATTTTTTTAATTTTTTTTAGTAATATTATTAAATTAATTAGTTGCATACATTCATTAAGTTATGCGACGTTACACTACTTGAGTTTCCATAGACGACTTTAGTATTTCGCATTGCACATATTTAATTAACATGAACATTAAGAATATACATTGCATATCATTTGAAAATTCCATTCAAGATAATATAAAGTACAAACATGTTTCTTACATTGCATTTGATAAGATATTACAATACTCATTCATCTGATGAGGTAGATCAACAATAATTACAATTACATTTTACAATGTTCACCTCATAAACAATTGAGGGATGATTTACAATACAAGTTTAACAATAATGCAATAAAGAAAGTACATATGTATCCAAGTACGAGCTCTCCATCCATGAAGCTCTCGTTGCCATGATCATAGACTGGGGACCCAATGGAGTAAGGTGCATGTTCCACCCAACCATGTGGTACCCATAGGTCCACCCCCTGTGCTAGGAGATAGTAATATGGTTACCTAGACATAATCTACTAACCCTAGACACAAGTACATAACTAACTGATGGTTACATTGCTTCCAGATTTTAGACAATCGAATGTACTAAGTACACAAGGTAAACTGTTATTTTAGGTGGAGTGTCATCACAATATTGCAAAGGTTACCCTGTTGTTTCTTCCTAGGTTCCAACCCCCAACTTGGGTTACCCTGGTAACCTCTTACGAAACCCGGCCCCATTGCAAATCATTGCGGAATCGAATGTCTTTTGAAGAAACAAGACACCGATTTTCCATTCCAGGCCTTCTCATCTTATACTCAAGACTGAACTAGCTCAAGAGTCATTAGGTGAGGCATAAACATCTTGTTAAAGATTTTAATTCTAACTACTGTGTTGTTTAGTTATCACTGACTTACTAACCCTTTGTAAGTTACCCTGACACCACTTTGTGTGTCAGCCCTTACATAGAGCCACTCCCCTAAACATAACAAAGGTATACTAAGTTTTCTTGACTAAGGTAGACAAGGTGTACATATTACAACACAAAATTCTACACTTTTCATAAAGAACATCAAGACTATATTCATAAAATAAGATGTCTAAACATCATACAAAAATCATGTACACAACCTTAGCCAATACAAGCATTTAATTAAACAATCATATTTCCCCACATTACCAACTTGTCTGGAAGACTTGTACATTTAAGACATTCCCAATTTACCCAACAAGTAACACGATATAAAGCAAAATGTAAATAAATGTCTGCCATTCGGATTTACTAAATCCAACCATTCAAAAGAATTAGCAAGAAATTATAGCAACTTAAATACAATTCTTTTCTCAAACAATAAAGGAAATATCATTAAATTCTAATTTTAACTTTCACAATTTCACTTATCAATATCTATCAAATTTCCTTTTACAACCTTTCTGTTATAAATATAACTACTGTCGTCCCTAACCTATATATATTTATACTCAACAAAATTATATTCCATTATAAAAATAAATGTAAATTTAATATTTCATTAAGTAATATAAATAATACATATATATCTATATATATAAATACATATATATATTAATAAAAGTATTATTTAATATTAAGTGAAACCCTAAATCGAATCTTATGCTCGAAATACTTCATGATCGGTATTTCTATTTTTAAGCAATGTACAGTCACCATTTATATAGCCTCAGTTGTATTTGCAGGGTCACAACCTCGGCTGTGTATACAGCCCTCCCCGTATGGGGAGGTGGCTGTGAGACAGTTGTGCGCTGCCTGTGAGGGCAGCGTTGGCTGCCTCCACAGTCGTCGCCCCATATGGGGGCGGCTGTGGGGGTAGCCCCGCGGCCCCCTCCATATGACTGTGTAATATATATTGACATTTATTTCAAATAAAAATACAGTCTAAAATCTGCGAATTTCAATTTCGCATAAACGAAATTTAATACGAATTTAGTACGGCGATTCCACAATTAAATTTTCATATATTTTCACAACAATATATATATAAATATATATTTATATATATATATTTATAAATAAAATATCAAATGAACTTTCATATACAGAGATAATTTTTTGATAAGATTTTCTACAGGAATCATGAGAAGACAGAAATTAAAACAAATAAATTCTGTACAATTTATTTTCAATGTAATAGTTTCATCTGGAGGTATTTTTAAAAACTTCTATAACCCCATATCTTCTTCAGATCTAACAGATGATTTAACATAAAATTGCTCCCATGTTTTTTTTTAATTTCTTCTGTAGTTTTCTACTGTTAAAACAAATTTTTGTTTTGCTCTTTGATTTCTTTATAAATTCCTTGTTTTCATAATTTAATAAACAGAGAGGAAAACAAATTTCACAAATTATTTTCTAAATTTCCCGAAAATAATTTACAGGAATCACAAAATAAATATTTCCTCAAAGATTCTTTTTCAAAAAGGAAACAAACTAAAACAAGAAAAATACCTGTAGCTTGAAAACTGTATGTAGAAGAAAGCTTATGTTGCCTGTAACGCACAATCCACCAAAGCTTCTCCAGAAAAACCCCAAATCCACAGGAAAGCTATAACCAACAATATATATATATAAATATATATTTATATATATATTTATAAATAAAATATCAAATGAACTTTCATATACAGAGATAATTTTTTGATAAGATTTTCTACAGGAATCATGAGAAGACAGAAATTAAAACAAATAAATTCTGTACAATTTATTTTCAATGTAATAGTTTCATCTGGAGGTATTTTTGAAAACTTCTATAACCCCATATCTTCTTCAGATCTAACAGATGATTTAACATAAAATTGCTCCCATGTTTTTTTTAAATTTCTTCTGTAGTTTTCTACTGTTAAAACAAATTTTTGTTTTGCTTTTTGATTTCTCTATAAATTCCTTGTTTTCACAATTTAATAAACAGAGAGGAAAACAAATTTCACAAATTATTTTCTAAATTTCCCGAGAAGAATTTACAGGAATCACAAAATAAATATTTCCTCAAAGATTCTTTTTCAAAAAGGAAACAAACTAAAACAAGAAAAATACCTATAGCTTGAAAATTGTATGTAGAAGAAAGCTTTTGTTACCTGTAACGCACAATCCACCAAAGCTTCTCCAGAAAAACCCCAAATCCACAGGAAAGCTATAACCAACACAAAGAACTTCCCACCAAAGGGATCTTCCACAAGTATACAATATTACCAAAATAGCATAAACAGAAAGTTTTACAGAGCTCAAATATTTTTCCCATGAAGAAATTGAATAGCCTCTCTTATGTATTTTCTAGATCCAAAATAACCTCCCGCAAATTTCCTCAACCAAAAATCATAAATGCAACTTGCACACATGTCGAGAAGTACAAATATCTTTTAACCACTTCTCGGCAATCTTGCCTCTCAAGATTTGCATGGAATTAATTTATTTTAAATTTCAATTTTTAAATTGCAAATATATTTAATAATAAAATATGCCTTTTCCACAATAATAACAATTTCAAATTAAATCTATTCACACACATTTAAACAATTTTAATTTTAATTAATTTATTTATTTAATTAAATAAATTTAATCTCTAAGATCAAATTATTTAACCAAACAAACTAATTAATTTATTAAATAATATGCAAAACTAATTTCTTTAACATTTAAAAATTAATTTAAATAACAGTAAATTAAGAAACAATAAACTATTATTAAAATTAACAAAATTTTCCTTTTCGAGCAAATAAACCAAACAGAAAAAGACAAAACAAGACAACCAAAACTCAAACTAACTGACGATGTACTATGACCAGGTTATAGACTAGACTAGGATGAACCATGCTACTACCTCCCAATCAACATTTTCGTTAAGTCTTGACACGCTCAGACCTGAGTAACCAGGTGGAGTCGGTGTCATGTACCTGCAATCCTGTAATCAAACCAATAACATGCATATATATATAACCATTGTATAGGCACACCGTGCGAAGAAAATCACGGACATCACAGGGCACTCGCAAGCGAGTGATGCGATTTCGTTCTCCACACCAATACACGTCACATCAAACTAACGAATTAAATAATTGTTAGTCCATCATAAACATGCATATAACAATAATCATCTGAAGGAAAACATCTACGCTATATCAAAGCATATCAGAAATCAAATATCGCAATACAATGTATCATCATGTCACAAAGTGAATCCACTGTCGCTCAAAATCAGCGATCAAAATATCCAAACCAAGTACCAAAGTCTAACAGTATAAAAACATGCAACATAAAACATAAGCATAAATGGAGGGGTACTACAAGTCCCATCAACAATATCCATTCGAATCTCCTTATCCCTAGTAACATTCAAAGGAGGATGACCCCTACCTCTAGGCTCAAACCCGCAGTCTAACCTTTGCCTATTTTTGGTTAAAACTCTCAGAGGGGTAGATTTTTTTTTTATATTTCTACCTTTCACCAGAATATAAGTGGGTTTTCAGGATCACCCATATCTCCAGAATCCTTCAAGTCAAACTTTGAACAAACCTCTGACCCCTCTTAGAACCACCATCATGTGGTAACTTCAAAACCCCACTAACTCGAGACTCCAAAGGAGGGGATCCCAAACCATCAACCTTAGGTTCTAGGTCTTCAACCATAGAGGGAACTATAGACTAACAAGGATCCTCATTAATAAGAATGGGTGGAATCACTACAACCTCACCACCTGGCTCAGGAACTACAAAAGGCTTTGCAGTTTCCACTTGGCCCTTAGGGATCAAGATATTCTCATTCGTTACCATATCGATTCCCATAGGTATCTCATTCACAGGAGCAACCCCATCTTTCTCCATGGGATCTGAAGATACCACCCTAGGAACCTTTTCATTTTCTTTCCATTGCTTAACCACCTGCTTCTACACTTTTAGAGGGCATTTTTTAGCCCAATGGCCCACTTTCTTGTAATGGAAACAAGAAAAATGAATTGATTCAAATTCCACCGCTTGATCCCAAACACCAAACTTAGAGTTAATCTTCACCAGAGAAGGAAGATCCACTGACTATTCCACATTAACACAAAATCTAGCATAAACAAGGCGCTTTCTGGAAGCAGTCATTTGGTCAATTGATAGCAAGCACCCAAAAGTATTTGTAATCCCTTTGAAGACTTCTTCATCCCAGAATTCAAGAGGGAGACCTGAAAGTCTCACCCAAACAAGGGTCGTTGAGAAAGAGCACGAGTTAGGGTTAAAACCTAGTTCCCACCTTTTCAGAATCAAATAAGATTTCCCAATAAACCAGGGACCACCCATAAGAGCCGGAAAGAGATCATCTTCATAGTTGAAAGTAAAGGAAAATAATACTTTAGCCATTGCAGCCACATCCACCTAGCCCTTAGGACACCACCGATTCAAAGAAAACTTATGAACCAATTCAATATGAGGACAAGGCCCCACAAATTTTCCCAAAAGAGTCATATCCATATTAGATACACTTTTTTCCACTATGCAATTCGAGAATTAGATTGAATATTCTCCTTTCTTTGCATTAGAAACAAAGGCCACATGAGGAGAAGATATTTTACCTTTGGGCTTCACACCAAAGAGATTAGATCATTTGAGGGAAGAATCAGAGAAGAGACCACCCCCCATCTTATCAACCCCAGGAACCGAGCTAGAAAAAGTCGCTCCCAAACCATCAACTGACTAACTGAGGCCAAACTTTTCAGCATCAAGATTCCCCCGTTCAGAGGACACCAGAGAATGTGAAGGACAAGAAACCTTAGGGGATCCTTTCCCACTAGAAAATTCATTTTCCACAATAGGGAACCCACACCGCTTACCATCAGCCAAGGACCCACCTAACATCACCTTACCATTAGTAAGTTGTCCACCATTAACGCCTGCTGCAACTCCAAAGTTTCCCGCCTTTTCAAAATTTGAAATTACTCCACCTCCATTACCACCACCCAAAGAGAGTTCCCTCCTTTCATTATGAGGATGTTAATGTTATTGTTAATATTACTTAGAAATTAAAAATTATATGAATGAGAATTATTATTTTGAAAATAATATATTAAATATTGATATAATATAATTCTATTAATATTAAGTAGAAAATATTAATTACATGAATAGTAAAATATTAAATGATAACATAGTAATTAGTAATAACATCAATATTGGCTTAATGGAATTATACTAACATTTATTAATCAAACACTATGGAATGAGATTTAATTATTGTGATCCAAATGGATAATAACCATTGTATGTTTGAGATTAAATTAATGGTATACCGTAGATTTATAATAATGTCAATATTGGTGAATATTAATACTAATATGAAAATTAATACAAATGAATGGGCATATTTAAATAACTATATGAATATCACTTTAGCTAATGATAGCTAATGATATAAATAAAATAGGACGGTGATGATTTAAGTAATTTAAATGTATATTAATATCATTTCAACTAATGATATTAATATAAATATGAAATTCAAAATCAAATAATTTAAATAATTATATGCAATCAACTTTTAGCTAATGATATTTATGGGAGTGATACTTAATATCTTTTCTTTTATGAGTGGGAAATTATCAATAATAACTATATTAATTCTAGTGAGAATTAATACCACTATGATTAATAATGTTATTAATATTGTTATCAATACAAGATCCCTTGTTATGGAGAGTTAATAGTAACTAAATTCTTAAGGCAACATTTAATATTTAACTAAGATAATAATTACTTTAATTAATGTGTTTCAAAAAAAATTGTTGGGTTTTCATGGTAAAATTTCTTGGGCATGACAAATGAAGTGTTTAAAATGATAGGGTAAAATCATTTAACTGTTAAGTGGGTAATTGCAACAAGTTGGGTTCACTTTTTGGCCAAAATTTTGAAGTGTTTTCTTAAAAATCAAAGTTTGTCATAGTCAAACTAAGAATTTGAAGCACTTATGCATAAAAAATTTAAAAGTCTGATATTATGAAATGTAGGATTTTGATTCTAGTTTACAAATATGTAATTTATTCTAATACCTAGACGATACAAATTAAATATGTATAGGCTTGTAAAAAATCACTTTTTAAAAGTTACTTTTTAGGACCATAACATGAACGTGTACACCAAGCATACTTTGACATAAATAAAAGCTAATTCTTTTTGGGGAAAGATGAGTATTATATTGAAGATTGATGAGGATATTTTTTATATTTGTTTTCCAAATATTTTTTTAATTTTTATTGGCCCTAATTTCTATTTAGAAAAACCCCTTGTGTATGGAAAGCATTATTTGAGTTAAACTAATCATAAAATTATTTTCGTTATCTAGATATTTGTGTCTAGATTGATGACAATATTTTTTTTAACTTAAAAATTAAAAGTTATTAATAATTATGAATACCTGACATTTCTAGTTTATGGACCAATTTCCTCAAAAATTAATTAATAAATAGAAAAACAAATCCAATCATAAAAAATTATATATTTGAAAACTAGACATCATCATCTATAATGGGTTTTAATTTCATTAAAAAAAATTAAAAACAAAGTTGTCATCCATAGTATCAAAGTCATTTTTTTCTCTTGTTGTTAGCATGACCTTATACTTGTAGTTCCAAGGCTAAGGGTCGAGTTATCATGCCTTGTTTAGCCTACAACCAAACTAAAAAGGTGGGTCGACATTTTAAAATTTTCATAATGGGTACTTGCTTTAAAACAGGAACCCATATTAAGAAACATGAACGGTACCCATTTATAATATATCTATTATTTTTCATTTTAAGTAAAATGTACTACCAGTACATCTCTGCAACTTTATATTTTATATGTATGGCACAACAATGACAATTTATGCATGTTTTTAGTTACAAGTGCCATGTATAATCTTTTGACATGCCATATTATATTCAATTTTTAAAAAGATTCAATCAATGATCTATTTTGAATTGAGATCAAGTACAAGAGCTATTTTCAAGAAGAATCAAGAGGGTTTTTTTTGTTTACATCTACTTGTACTTCAGAATATATTAAACAAAGTATCTACATTTTTTTGTACTTCAAAAATTTCTAAGAGGTGTCAATTTAAAATAGATTAAATTTGTTATTTTTATCAAGAGGTTTTGGTAATCATGAGACCAAAACATCAAAAAAGAAAACAAAGGAGGCTCATGACACTTGAGTAAATTGAAGAAAATAGAGAGGAAAAACGACAGAGATAAAAGAACAAAGATTCAAGAAATGAAGAATGTTGAATCATCTAGTTCGATGGCTATTGAGGAGAAAATTCAAGAGACCATTAATGCTAGGATGAACGAAGATGATGCAAATTTAAAAATAGTGATTGTGTAAGAGTTGCACAATATGGAAAATGTGAGAAGAGAAACAAATATGAGTATGTCTTCATACCCACATTTTGACGATATTGATATTAGTTACTAAATAAAGTTAGATATACTAATAATGAGATCAATGTCACTACCAAAAAATATAGAAACATAAAATGAGAATGAAATACCTTGTATGAGTGAAAATGAAAATGTTCTTTTTAGAATCAAAATAAATGACTTGGATAATCTTCCTAGCAAGATTTCTTGGAGAAAAATGAGAACCCATGCAAATAGATTATATAAGCTATTTTTTATAGAAAAATTATAGAATTTCAATGTCAACTCAAAATGTAATTGATGAAAATGAGGAAAATGCAAAAAGTAATGAAAGAGTTAGGCATTTTGGTAAAACCTAAAAAAAGATGAATTAATGAAAAAATTTATATCTAGTGTTGCTAATGCTATTGATTTTATTGGAAAAAATGAGTTTTTCTAAAAATACGAATGCAACGCGATGAGCTATAACAGTTGTTTTGGTTAATGAATCAATTTTGAGTAAAATAATGCTAAGTAAGAGTAGTGAATTTCAACTTATGTAAATCCTAAAAATTTGAGAAGAGTGAAAAAGAGAAGAGAAAGTATTAAAAATGATCCAACTAACCAATCTTGGAGTTTTAGTGGTAGACTCCTAAGGTTTGACATGAAATTAAATAATGAAATCAAATATTTAATTGAAAAATATTGGCATGATAATACAAGGGTATCACCTAATATTAGAGATGTTTTAAAAGTAAGAGTGAAAAAATTATGATCCTCATCGAAAACATGTATTAGACATGACTCAAACTGAATCATATATAAAAAAAATTAGATGACTCGGTATTTGGTTACTACCATAAGTCATAGATCATTTCAAAAATGTAAACCTTGGTATGTGAAAATTAATAAATAATGAATCTCTTGTTGTAAAACTCATGTTCAATTCCATTATTATTATGATGTTTTTTTATATATGTTGTACTTTGCATACTAACCAAATTATGTAAGAATCTAGTATTAATATGTCACCTCAAACAATCAAGGAGTTTAAAGCAAGTTTATTTTGTGAAACATCTAATAGACACTTATTTTATTCAAAGGCATGTATTTCTAGAAAATGTGATAGATGTGGCAATATTTCATTGTTAGGAGAATGTATTCATGAAATTATTGCATGTGATTTGAACAACAATTAGTGGATGTGAAAAGATTGAAGAATTTTGAATATTCTTTAAAGAATGAAAATTTTGGAAAGTGTTGTGAGTTACTCAAAAAAATAGTGTATATATTGCACATGTAAAAACACATTTCCAATTGGAACTATACTATCAATGATTAACTACGGAAAATTATATTGTTCCTCCACAAGAGGAAATTCAATCTCAATATTATAATTCAATGCAAGTAGTCATCTTTGTTAATATTGTATACAAGCATGCAAATGATAGTACAAAAAATAATAGAAATTTTTTTAGTACCATTTCTATTTGTGTGATAATTGGTTACACTCATCAAAGTTTGTGTGATATTGTTTCAAAATATTTTATAAAAAAATAAAAGAAAGATAAATACAAATGGAAGAACATCTCATATGCTCAAATAACTAACATAAGACAATTCAAAAATACTCAATTGTTTTATTGGCTATGTAGGGTCACAAAGAACAACAATATCCAACATATGTGGAGATTTTTTGAATTTGGACATGATAAAGGAGAACATAATGGAGATGGAGCATGTGTGAAAATATCTCTTGCTAGAGAAAAACTAAAATTTGAAGATGCAAAAAAAATAGAGATACATGTGCAATTGTGGATTGGTGTAATGCAAAATTATCTACAGGGTCAAGTGAGAACTCTACAATTTGACAATTCTTTTGGTTAGTTGAAGAAGAAAATATTGTACTTGACATGATTATGATACAATTAGTGGATCAACAAAATGACATTCATTGATAAGAGTTCAAATGAAAGCACATGGATTGTATGGACTAGGGAGCTTGCCTATTTTTGTCAATTTTGCATTGTAGGTGAATGGGAAGCATGTGAAAATATAGAATGGGTTGAATAATGGAAACAATGATCTTTGATGCCTACACAAACACATGATCAACATGAAACAACAATTGAAGAGGATAATCTAGTGTTTGCATCAAATGACTATGATCGTGTTTCAGACCTTGTACAACAAAGTACTTTAATTCAATATATAGTTTTATTATATTATTGATTAATATATAATTATATATGTATGCATGTATTTATGTGAATTATATGTCACACTTAATTGAATTTATGTTTTTTTGTAGGATGTGTATGTTTTTTTTGCACCTAAGGGAAATGAAGAGGAAATAGAGTATTGGTTGGCTCAATGTGTTGAAACAAAACATAATTTGTTACATCCTAGAGTAGATGATGATAACTATGAATATCCAATAGGTTTTTTGGTTGTTGGCACTTGGATATAGAAATATCTAATAAGAAAGAATTATTTTCTTGCATTTGAAGATTATGAAAGATATTAAAAGAATATACACTACTCACATTTGGTTGTGGCAACAAATATAAAACTAGTTAGATATCAATATAGACATGCTAATAAAGAGTTATGGGTACATTTTATGGAATAACATGAGACAATTATAGATGCATTACAAAAAAAAGAGGATGTAGATGGTACAACAGAATAAATTTGCATGTATATAGTTGTATATATTTAATTAATATTTAATGTATAGCTAACTAATTATCTCACGACACATACTTTGAGTCAAGGCTATGTATCTCCCCTTAATCCATCCTCTTGCATCCCCTTAATTCATCCTCTTACCTCCCCTTAAGTCATTTCCTAATTATAGTTAATTTTCTCACATGACTTAGAGTTAGGGCTCATGTATCCCCCCTTAATCCATCCTCTTATGTCCACTAAGTCATCCTCTTATCTCCCCTTAAGCCATCCTCTTAGCTTCCCTTAAGCCATCATCTTACCTCCCCTTTAGTCACCTCTTAAATATAGTTAATTTTCTCACATGACTTGGATTCAAGGCTCATTTATCTCTCCTTAAGCCATCCTCTTAGCTCCCCTTAAGCCATCCTCTTACCTCAAGCCTTAATTCATCTCCTAGTTATAGTTAATTTTTAATCATTTTTGTTTCAGGTCTCCTACAACTAGATGGCATTGTTGATCAGTACTTGTGCATTCAACTCATGATAAAATAGTAGATAATTTTCTCTATGGTAGGCATCACTTGAATGAAAGGAATTTCTAAGATCTAAATGTTTAACTTTATTTCTTGTAATTTTTTTGCATGACTTGGAGTTACAACTCGTGTATCTATAGTTAATTTACCTACATTTATTATATTTTTACTCATTTTTGTTGGAGGTCTCCTACAACTAGAAGGCGTGATTGACACTACAAGTTTTCATCATACAAATTTTAAACCAATTAAATGTAGTCAAACTAAAATTGGAGTCATTAGCTAAGTGTATATACTCACGTGTTTCATCATGTTATAGTTGTATTGTATTGATGTTTTGTGTCTTCAATATATTCTTTCATTCTCTTTTCACCTTCTATATTATTTCTTTTATCTTATTTTGTGTCTTCAATATGTTTTTTTTAAGGGTAAACGCTTTTGACCCAAAGCTATGAACTGGTGAGGTCACAAACGAGGGACCTCATCCCAAATTTAAACATTCAACAATTACACCCCAATGGGGTTTGAACCTTAGTGGCAAGAACAACACCACAACAACTTAACCATCATACTATGCCACTATTAGCAATATGTATTCAATATGTTTTGTGTCTAATGTTCTTTCAATTAAATTTTCGTGGAGTCATGTCATACCCTAGAGATAACTAGTAGTTTCTCAAATGATTTATATTTCATATCTAGCTTCTAGGTGGATATGGTTTATGAGTTGTTCTTATACTTAAAAAGATCCTAGTTATGCTTGTTTAGATTCTATTTTTCTTGTTTTCTTGTAAAGTTAGCCTCGATATTTTAGTTTATTCTTGGGCTTGTTCTTCAATTGGATTTACTTGAAAAGGTGAATTATCATCGATTTTATTTGGGATTGCCTCTATTCAATCTTATTTTGTGAACTAGGACATATTAGGCATAAGACCTATGCGAGAAGAGAAATTGAAGAGATAGGCAACATTCTTTCATTGTTTGCAAGTCTTTTGAGTGCCTCATGAGAAAATCAAGGGATTTTACATTTAATTTTTATTTTCAAAATTTTAAGATTCAATGTATAAAGGGAAGAGGCTCATAGAGTCCTATGTTAAGAATAATCAAGCTATACATGGAGGCTACAATACAAAAGGATTAATCTCTATAGGTGATACACTATCCTTATTCTACAATCAAGGAAATAGGCAATGTATATATATTGGCATGTGCACACACATATTAGGTCACAATAGTTTCAATATTTTGCTCATTAGGTTGCCTAGAGAGATAGAGTGTGGCACAATCTACAACAAAATATTCTATAGTGGATCCTCCCAATGTTGGAGATTATTTTATGTGGTTTGGAAAGGCATAGTAGATTATTTTATGTGGTGGATTATTTTATTTTTTTATTTCACCTTCTATAATATGCCTGTAATCTTATTTTGTGTCTTCAATATATTTTGTGCCTTTATTATTCTTTCAAATTCAACTATTTCACCTTCTATATTATGCCTAAATTATCTTATTTTGTGTTATCAATATTTTGTGCTTGATATTATTTCATTCTTATTTTTCTCCTCACCTCTAATTCCTTGAGAGTGAATGTCCAATGATGAGAACAATTGTTGTTGTCAAGATTTAGTTGAGAAATGTGCATTTAATGCTAGGCCCATTTTATCTTGAGCACCCTTTTGCACACATCAAATCTAGTGATTTAAATTAGTCAACACCTAAACTAGTTTTAGGTGCCTTTTTTTTTTATTATGCTACTTTTATGTTACGTCCATTTTATCTTGAGAATCATTTTGTACACATCAAATCTAGTGATTTAAATTAGTCAACACCTAAATTGGTTTACTATTGGGATATTTGTCTTGCGATAACATGATTCATTGTTTAAAACATATATTTAGCAAAATAGAGCTCTCTATATGCCCTTGAAAATTCAAATTTCTATGCCCGCTTGTGCATTCCTAATGATCTAGCATGGAGAGGGCCCCAATAGGGCTCCCCCATCTAAAAATTATGTTCTCTCTCTTGGTACAACTTCTTCGTCTCTTGTTGGGACCTTGCCTCAAACTCTTTGGAACTGGATGCCTTTTTGTCTGGTGAGGACCCAATTTCCTACATTGATAAACTCGTGGGAGGAAGTGTGTTGATGAAGGATTCTCAGGGTTTTGAAGTAGATGTCCCAAATCAGCTTCTGGAGGAGGCAATTGACGGCCTTAAGTTGTTCCTAGTGGGGAAATTCTTTGTGAACTTCCCAAACATCGACCAAGTATGAAAAAATGGCTAATGATACTTGGAATCTTAAGGATAGTGTATTAGTAAGTGTTATGGCCAAAGGTTTATTCTTGTTTAGTTTTGTTCTCGAAAACATGATTAAAATGCGAACGGGAGGCCCTTGGGCCTTTGATCATGGTTTTAAAAACATTTTGTCCATTTTTCAAATGGAAACTTGGTTTCAATGCCTCTGTAGACCTTGGTAAGGTTGCTCACATGTCGGTTTGGCTCCCTGGTTTACCCTTGGAATTTTGGAATCAAAATATCTTTAAAGAAATTGTTGATTCCTTTGGTACTGTCTTAACTGTTGATAAAGTAACCCAACTCAAGTTACAACTGGTTTTTTCCAAAATTTGTGTGAATATTGTCGTTAATACGATCCTCCCAACTTTTGTCACCCTAAAGTCAAAATTTGGTAAATGGGTTCAACCCCTAGAATATGAAAATGCTAAAGTCTATTGCCAGATTTGCAATAAGTTTGGCTACCTTCAAGATTCTTGCAATAAGAAAATGGAGGAACCAAAGAATAACCTTGGGTGAGTTGCTAAATTCCCTTCCTAAAAATGTTTAACCCAAGAACTTGGAGGACTCGGATATTCCTTCGAATCCTACCTTTGATTTGCTTATTCCTCTCATGGAGTTGGAACCCACTCAGGTCCTCTCAACAGAAAACACTCATGAGGTCTTAGTAAAGCTAGCAGAGTTGAATGCTCCAACCAAAAGGAACAAAATTGCTGACTCTAATAAAGAAGTCGAAATGGGGCCCCTGAACCCCATTAGAGTGCTTGGCTCCAAGTCTGTTTCACACAGCAATATGTGTGGTCACAAGGAATTGTAGAGCAATAAGAAAAATAGATCACAAGAAGTAGAAGGAGAAACATTGATAGCCCAGAAAGAAAATATAGAAGCCCCTAAGGAAGGAAAAATAGAGATTCAGAAGGAACAAAATTTGTCCTCCTCTATCCTTGATTTCTCTTTAGAGAAACAACATCAGGTTGAGGATCAAGTTTGAGCTGTTAATGTAAAAGTAGAAAAAAAATTATTAAATGGTAAGAGCCAGCAGAACCTTTCCTCTCCCCATTCTGAAGATATAGTGGATGAAGACTAGAACCAAGTCAATTCAAAATCTAGAAAGAAAAAGAAGTCGGATGTTGGAGGAGGCAACAAATTTGGGAGACCGCCTCTGAAGGAGTCGAGGAATAAAGATATAGCTAGTGATGTTGCTTCAGGAAAATAAAAAACCCTTGACTCTCTTTTAGGAAATAAGTCAAAAAAAAGTTGGGGGTTTTTTCCCCTTTTTTTTGCAGTAACAAGGTGAAACTTCTTTTTCTTTGTTTACAATGACATTGATTTCCTGGAATATTAGGGGTCTAAATAGCCCCTTTAAACAACATTTAATAAAAAATTGTATGGAATATTTGAAACCTGATATTCTATTAATTCAAGAAACTAAAATGAAAGGGAAAACCTTTGAAAAAGAGGTTGTGTTTCTAGCCTAATGCTAAATTTGCGGTTATTGACATTGACGGTGCTTTGGGTGGAATTGCTACCTATTGGAATCCTGCAAGACTATTTGACTCCATTGGTTTTAGTAGTAAATTTTTTTTGATGGTTTCTTTGGAAGTCACTGCTACCTCTGTCAAATGGAATTTAGTTAACATTTATGGTCCCAATCTATTCCTAGATAGACTTAATCTATGGGAGTTTTTGGAAAATAAAATAAGCAATAAGAAGAAGGATTTATGGATGTTGGGAGGGGACTTCAATTCTCTGCTATATCCTTTAGAAAAGAAAGGAGATTTAGATGATTTCTCTGATAGTATGATTGATCCAGTGGGATTCATTAATTATGTGGGCCTAATGGATATTCCTTTGATTGGGTCGCTCTTTACATGGTTGAATAGACGATAGGGTAACCACCTTATTCAAGTAAAATTAGATCACTTATTGATTTCTTCAAACTGGAGAATTATTCAAGATGTTACCCTTACTACTCTCTCGAGAATAGGTTTGGATCATAGTTCCCTCCTTAATTGGGATGAAAAAGTAGTTAAAGGGCCTTTCCCTTTCAAATATGAGATAATGTGGACCCACCACCCTAATTTTAGAGACCTTTTGGAAAGCTAGTGGAATGAGCCATGTAATGGTACCCCTATGTTTTTCTTGGCCCATAAACTTCAAAAAGCTAAAGAGCATGTCAAAGGCTGGAATAAATATTCCTTTGGAAATATCTTCCATACTAAGAAATCTTTAGGATTAAAAATCATGGAAATTTGATATTTGATGGAGCAGGGTGAAGCTGATGAAAATATTTGCAATGAAGAACGGGATCTATGAATACAATGGTTGACAATAAATAAAAAAGAAGAAATTTTCTAGAAACAAAAATCTGGGATACAATGGCTATCAAAAGGCGATAGAAATACAAAAAAAATCATCAATCAACCCTAAAACACAGAAGTAGAAATAGGATCAAATCTCTAAAAACAAATAATAGGCTAATTCTAGAAAGGGGAGATAAAATTGCTAATGAAGCAATCTCGTTCTTTTCAACTTTTCAAAGCACACCCGAGGCTGGCCTAGTTGAACTAGAAGACCTTCTCCAGGTTATTTCATAAGTCATCACAGAGAAGGATTTAAAAGACTTATCTAAACTTGTCTCTCTCCAATAATTCAAGAATGTGGTTTTCTCCTTTGGTGCTTATAAAGCCTTAGGACCATATGGATACCCCCCTTTTCTAAGAATTTTGGGATATTACTTCGACTGATCTCTTTAGTGCAGCTCGAGATTTCTTCAGATCAGGCAGATTACTAAACTAGCTTAATGCCACTTTTATTGTGCTTATCCCAAAATTTGAAGATGTTTCATCAATGAATGATTTTAGACCAATCAGTTTATGTAATACTACCTATAAAATATTTTCAAAGATAATGGTGAATAGATCAAATTTGGTTTTGAACAAGATAACCAGAAAGGCTTTGTTCAAGGCACATACTAGACGCAGCTATTTACACCCATGAAGTGTTACACTCAATGGATTTAAGTAAGAAACAAGGTACGGTCCTAAAACTTGACATCTCAAAAGCTTATGATCAAGTCTCATGGCCATTTCTCTTTGTTGTGCTTAAAAATTTTGGATTCAAGGGAAGATTTTTTAATTTAATTACCTCATGTGTGACAACTCCAAAATGCTCAGTTTTGGTTAATGGTGTCCCTAAAGGTTTTTTCTCCTATGGAAAAGGATTAAGAAAAGGCGACCTTCTTTCACCATATATGTTTTTTATTGTGATTGAATTCTTGCCAGGAAGAAACATTCAAAAACAACTTGATTTAAAGCTACTAAAGGGTTTAAAGTTGCTTCCTCATTAATTCCGACCTCCCATCAACAATTTGTAGATGATACCATTCTTTTGGGGGAAGCTTCGGTTGTGAATCTAGACAGTGGAAAGATATCCTGAATAAATATGAAAAAGTCTTGGGTCAGCACATTAATTACCACAAAAGCAAGATTTGTTTCTTCAATATTGCCCAAATAATAAAGGAGAGTGTTAAACATTAGTGGATGCCATGAAGCAAACCTCCTAGCTACTTACCTAGGCCTTCCGTTCATATCCAAAAAACCTCATAGAAACTATTGGAACTACATTCTTGAAAATATTTAAAAGAATTTGGTAGGGTAGAAAGGAAGGTTGTTAATCCAAGCAGGGAAACTGCAACTTCTGAAAGCCTCTTTACAAAATATCTATGTCTACTATCTCTCTCTTTTACATCTTGACTTATATTGCAAAAAATATAGAAATGATACAAAGAATATTTCTATGGTCAAGAATGGAGGATAAAAAAAGGTTGGCCCTTGTTGGATGGGATAAGGTCTATGCTCCAAAGACGGATGGCGGTTTGGGTATTTGAAGGATAAAATTGTTCAATAAATCCTTAGTGGAAAAAATGGGATGGTTCCTTTTGGAAGGAGTTAAAGACTAGGTCCTGATCCTAAGAAAAATACTTGAGAAACTTGGACCAAGGTTGCTTCTTATGGAAAGACTTCCCTATGGCTCTTTCTTCTAGAACAATTTGCTCAAGATAAGAGGAACCCTAAAATAGGGAGTGAAAAAGAGAACAAGAAATGGACAAAAGACTGATTTTTGGGAGGATGCTTGGAAAAATTGTGCTCCCTTATCATCAAATAATAATCTCCAACAAATTAAACTAAGGATGGTAAGAGCTATTGGAAAAAAGGTTACAAGTTATATCACCGGGGAGGGTTTGAAGCCTAGATGGATCAATTTTAAAAATTATTTAAATGATGTCGTTCTTAGAGGGGGAAGATAGCATAATTGGGAGGCGGACCTGAGTCTTCTTCTTCAACAGGTTGGTGAAGCTGATCTCTTCTTGAAGGATAGGGAAGACGAATGGATATGGACCAAAAATTTATCAAGAAAAATCTCAGTCAAATCTATTTACAAAGTTCTGGAAAATCTGTTGATTCCAAAGGGGTACTTTAATTGGAAAATGGTCTGGAACAAGAATTTAATACCCAAAGTTAATAGATTCTAATGGGAAGTGGCTCATGGCAAGATTCTTACTTTAGATAATCTGAAGAAAAAAGGATTTCATTTGGTTAGCAAGTGCTACTTATGTAATGCAGCCGAAGAAACTATTTTGCACTTGTTGCTTCAATATTCCTACTCTTGAGAAGTTTGGTCTTTTTCATGACTAACCTAATAATAGATTGGGTTTTTCCCACCCTTAGTTAAGATGTTTATAGAATGTTGGAATTTTTTCCCTACTCTCATAACATCATTATTGATCTATGGAATCAAGTTCCCCCTTTTCTCGCCTAGGGATTGTGGAAGGAATGGAATAATAGAGTCTTCAGGGATACAACAAGGAACAGTAAAGATCTATGTATGTCTATAAGACAAGAGATACAAGAAAAAATTAACAAAAAATATGCTCCAGCCAAGAAGATGCCTTCTTACAAAGAATTGTGAATTAAGCAACTATGGGGAATATCACAAGACCTAACTAATATCAACTGGATAAAACAGCTAAAGAAAAATACTACTATTTAGATACCTCTTGGCTTAGATTGGATGAAATGCAATTTTGATGGTTGTTCAAAGGGAAACCCAAGATTGGCTGGTGCAAGAGGAATAATCAGAGATCACCTAGGAAATTTTTTTGAAGGATATGGCAGAGGCTTGGGAGTTGCAACAAACAACATGGTCAAGGCTAGTGCTATGTGGGCAGGCATAAATAGAATGAAGGAGAAAGGTAATACTAAAGTGTTTTTTGAAGGAGACTCTAAATTGATCATTGATTATTTAAATGATACTACTGAGGTGTCTTAGGTTTTGAAAGACAGTTTAGATGATTGTAAGAGAACATTGAAAACCTTCCAACAATATAAAATTGGCCATGTGTATAGGGAATGAAACATGGTTGTTGATTCCATGGAAAATGCTAGTCTAAGATAGTAAGAATGGATATATTGGGGTTATCAACATTTTCCAAGTCCTATCAAGAAGATTATATTAAAAGAAAAACTTGGATCCTTACATAAGCCAAATGGGTATAATAGCAATTAGCTTTGATGGCGAGCTCTTTATTTAATTTTTTAATGCGGTATTAAGATAGAGCTAATTTGTTAATTACTATGTTGCTCATAATGGTTGTGGGCATAATAATGGGTAGGGAAATGAAGATCCCTAATGATTGTCCTAGTATGAAAAATATTTGGAAGTATGTCTAACAAGAGAAAAGGAAATCTTATTAAGGCCATGTGCTTGGTTAATAAAGGAAGGCGGTTTAAAAGTTTCAAATCATGATTCTACCTACCCAAATCTCAATCAAAAATATTTTGAATGATGGGCGATATGACATTTTTGTATCGATTGAGGCTAATAGTTTTGTGTGTGAGTCAAATGGCTTAATTATGCCTCTTAATGGTCGGGGTTATCATTCCCAATAAAGGATGGAATGGTATGCATGAGTTAACACCTTGTGATCAGCTTGAATTACTTAAAATCACTACTTTAGCCAGTTGGTTTGAACTCTTTTCATTCCAAATGCAAAGTTCTAACGTTACCCTCAATGCCGAAAAAATTCACATTGTCAGTGATCTTGATTTTAGATGAGAAAGGTCTAAAGGAGGACTACTTACTTCTATGCAAAGATAGTTTAACTATTGAAGAGATTATGGGAGGCCCCAGAAAGAGAACTGAGCTGAGAAATTGTGATTCTCTAAGACAAAATGTTGAGCTATGGGGTCTCTTTGAACATGCAGGATTCACTTTGTTCTTTGAAGAAATGGAGGGTTACAATGAAGAGCTAAGTTACAAATTTGTGAATGCTTGGAGTGATGGAGAGGTAAATATAGGAGGGCTTCATTTTGTTGTAGACGTAAAACTCATTGTTCAAGCCACTGGTCTTCGATACGAAGGAAAGAAAATTGCCAAGAAAAGCATGGGGAACTACCATACATTGAAAAAAAAATTGAGGCCAAGGAAAAAGCTCAGAGGTTCCAGAATGGCTACTCAAGAGTGAATTTGTCAACTCCATACCACAATGTAAGTCTCTTTGTCATGAAATATTTCACTCTCGAGGGTAGATTTCAATCTATTCATGGGTATCATTTTCCAATCCTAAACCACATTCGCCACCTTGAGAAAATCAATATTCCCTTCTTCCTCCTTTCATCACTTCAGCAAAGTATGGAAAATGGGGAAAATCCACCTTTACATTAGGGTTTAATTAGGGCTATTTGTAAATACTTTCTTGCCACCACCTCGCAAAAAAATTTAGTCCATAATCTGCTTGAGAATCCTCATTCCCCAAAAAGCTTTGTCAAAATTGAATTGCTCGAAAGCCAACCTGACTCTCCTAATAAAGGACATAAAATAAAAAATCATAAGACTCCTCCCCCCACGAAAGAGAATCCCTCTTGGATGGAACTCTTGAAAAATGCAACTCATCACCACTTTCTTCAGGAATAATAAAGAAAAGGAAGGTGGTGATAAAAGAGCCATGCCCTAAAACCCACACCATTACAATTCCTGATGATAAAGATATTAGCTCTGACAGCGGATTTACCCCCCCCCCACGGTTGTAGGTCGACCTGCCTAGATTTAGTTGCTTCCAAGGGGCTAGAGATAGGTAAGAATAGCAAAATTTCTGCCAAAACAATGTGTGAGACCCCTTCTAAGCCTAAGGATAAAAAGGGGAAAATATGGTTAGGGAGGAGAAACAAGTCTCCGAGGAGGAGGAATATGTCCCCGATAGCCTTGGGGAAACAAAATTCTTTGAGGACGAAGATTATTCGAAGTCTAATGATAAGGAGGATGCCAACCAAGAAGAGGATGAAGACAATAATAAATAGGAGGAGGAGCTTGGAAAATACGAAGGGTTAGACCCTAGAATTGTAGAGGAGAAGGAGACTAGAAATGATAGCCTGATAGATTTGGATTATATGGATACTCTTACCAACACCCTTGTTAACTCAGAGAGCTCGAAAGAGAAAGGGACCGAAACGGTGAAGATAAAAATTGATATGCTCACGAAGAGGGTTGAGCAAATTGAAAGAATGTTGGAGAAAGATGACAAGTCCAACAGGTTAGATACTACAGAGGTGGCAATCAAGAAAATATGTAGAGTCATGGATGGAATTATGAAAAGGGTTGTAATGGGTACCATATCAGGATAGGGAAAAATTAGAAAGCAGCAAAAGAAAAAAGGAAGAAGGGATGAAGTTAATCGATCCGGGACGATGGAGATAAAGGACAACATGGAAGAAATAGTGGAAGACCTTGAGAAGACCTGGAGTCTCATTGTAGACTCCTAATCTCCTTTTTTTGTTTGGGACTTGGTTCTTAGTTGTGGATGCATCTTTGGTGGAATGCTTTTTTTGGTTTCCTTAACATTACTTTAAGACTGGTATTGGCTTTCTAAGCCTGAACTTTAACCATAAACTTGTAATCTTTGTTATTTTGATAATGTGCTATTTGGGAACTCATGACTGGTCTATCCTTATTTTGATAGTATTTTGGTTAAAGATATTATGGTTTTGAAATTCTATAATGGTACTTGGATAAGGTTATTAGCAATATCCCCATGATGTTTAGCTGGTGTTTGTTCTTTCTTGCTTGGGGTAAGGAGACATTGTGTTGTTTCCTTTTGCTAACTCCTTTGTTCTCTGTTATTTTGGTATGGATGTTGTTTGCTCTGGATTATTTCATTGTTTTTGTAAGGGATCAAGGCCCTAACCCTGCTTAATTAATCAAAAACACCTTAATTGGTTTTAGATGCAATTATTTAATGAACTTCAATAAATTATGATGCAATTATTTAATGAACTTTAATAATTATGATACACAATTATTTAATGAACTTAAGTGAATTCTCATATTTATAATTCCATAGTAACACAGTAGTTGATTAAATAAATTATGGCATGCTTGATTTTATTTAATAAACTTAAATGGTATGAATTAGATAAAAATTATAATATTGATTTAGATGTTGATGATGTAATTTAATTAAAAATTAAATAAATTAGATGATACATGGAAAGACCACCCCTTTGTGACCCTAGATACACTATCTTGTCCTTTTAAACAATTAAATTGCATACCATATGGACATGTCTTAGACATCTTAATAATCGCAAACTCTAGAATTAGTTTACTTCATTATAATCAAAATATCATGGTATCATTCCATGTTTTTTCCTTATCTTGACATATATAATATTTAATTATGCAACCTAAATAAGAATTCAGGTAACAAAGTAACATACTAAAATGTGCAGAAGCAAAGTCAATATATGTAGATCTAGAGTCCATGAATTACTGAAATACAGATAGTTCATGAAATTCTAAAGCATGGTCATACTCAACATATAAAAAAATAAATCATAATCCTTGAAATATTGAAACATAGTCATAGTCTTGACATATAAATAAATTATGCATCACAATCCATGAAATAAATAGTTTGTCCTATCATCACTAAAATCAAGAGGCCTATTTGTTCCATGTGAGATAGATAGACCTGGATCACACTGTAGAGGAGAAAGAAACTTGAAATCAGATAAAAATTTAAAAAATTACAATGTGCATATGATTTAAATGTAATTTAATTTAATTTAATTTACAAAATCATGAAATTAAATATTTAAATCTAAACTAAAGTGTGCACATTACCATATGATCATACTCATTTGCTCCCACATTTTGTTGCCTTGGTATAGTTGTCGATTATGTACCAAAAGTGTCAACTGCTAATTCCTAGATATTAAAATAAAGCACAAATTAGATAAGAATATTTACTGAAACGTGTAACCATATAGAAGACCTAAAAATTGCATAAAAAATTTACTAGTGGGACCTAAAATGATGTGGATGACTCATGAAATTGTCCCTGATCAATAGTAGGACCAATAGTTATCTTAATAGTGATATTCAAGAAAGGTTTTAAAATTTTAAAATAATATACATCTAGTGAATTCAAAGTACAAATTATATTACAATTTTTGAAAAGACACACTAGGGATGACTCGAGCATAGCAACTAATGATAGAGGAGCACTTGCCACACCTTCAAGTTGGTCAGACATGAAGTCACATGACCTCCTTGCTAGTAACAATGTTTCACATGTATTTAAATTATATTATATAAGTATTTTAAAATATATTTAATTTTTGAAGAAACTAATTAGAACTAGATACATATGGTTTTAGGGTCAATTTATTGGTTTACCTCGTAAGGCGTGTTGAGTTGTACATTTGTTGACACAAAACATGGTTGACCCAATCGAGATGAGGTCTTGAAGCCACTCATCTACATCTCTACATCAAATAGTTCACAATATATAATTCAGAACTAAATATAAATTTTGATCTATGTACATTTTACACTTGAAATAAATTAAAATGTGACATGTACCTGTGTAGGATGATCTAAATATAGTAAATCTAAGAATGGTTATTTTTTTGATGTAGTTGTTAAAGTGGATGCAAGAGCATGACCATAACATGGTTGATTGTGATTTCAAGCAAAAATTTGGTGTTAACATGTGTGAGGTGTTAGGACTAGCACCATCTCCTCCATGCTCTCTACCACTGACTTCAGCTACCATGTGGGTAGCTTGGTCAATTAGATTTCCCAAGAGCACACTCATGCTCCTAATTCTAAAGCCACTACCTGCTAGTGAATGGATGCAAAAATAATAGGTGAAGCAAGAGAAATGATGGGTGGAATTGGCATGGGTCAATTTGAATTAACACGTTCCCGTACCCTATGTTATGGCATGCCACCACCAACACCCTGAAATGATATAATGTCAAAATAATTGGGTTTTAAACCCAACTCAAACTCTCCCATAATTTCCTCAAAAAAATAGAATGGCACCTCAAAATTAGCATGTGGTGGATGATCAAAGACCATCCACCATCACTCCCAAAAATGTGTCACAATTTGTGGATGCCTACATCGCCTAATTGATTTTTTTTAGTTTGGAGGTATAGGTTGATTTGTGGCAAGGTTAATAAAATATTGGGCAATTCTTTGTTTACTAATATGAAGATATAGGATCTATCTATATGACAACCCATCTGCATAGAATTGTTGCCTCTCCTCCCTCCATAGGTGGAATCTATCTAGGTCTACATCAATGGACCTAACTGAATCAACAATGGTTTGCATTGAAGATGTAAACTATGCTACATGGGAGGGCGTGTTAGGCACATTTTGGATCAAATCATTTTTTATTGAAGTACAATTATATTTTCATTTACATTTGCTTGCAAGAGATCCTCATCAAGTGGAGGGGATGGAGGGGTTTTGTTGGGGGGTATTTGGGTGGTGAGTGGGGGTGGGGGCTTTGAGGTGGGGGGCTTTAATGTAGAGATATTTTTGGTGGGGGGTTCTCAGGTGGAGGTTGGTTCATTTAGAAAGCTTCCTCTAATAGAATGTCATACTCTGTAGGTATTTGGTCCATTACAATGTAATGTGGACCACCTACAATTACACTTAGAAGAAAAATAAATAAATAAATATTTGTACATAAATCAAAATGTTAAAGTTCACATGCACATGTTAAGAACTTATCCATGTTGAAAACTTACATAAATTTATCTGAATAAACAAATAAATTTATCACTAACATATATACATCTATCACAAATATTTGTCATAAAATATTTTTCATAAATAAATAAATGGAGTTCTATGAGTTAATTTAATTTAAATCACTTACATTTAAATAAAATTATGTAGAAATACATACATGCATACTTTAAATTCACATGTACATAGATAAATATATATTATGGTCACATACATATATGCATACACACACTATATAAATGTATAAGTTAGTTACATGTACATTTAACTTGGGAAATTGGAGTATAGGGTTTGGGTTTTCTAGGCTTTAGGATGTAAATTTTAAGGTAGACAAGGTGTGGTTAACAATAGTCGAAATAAGGTTGAGGATAATTGGATTTTGTGATATAGGGTTTGGATTTTAGCATCTAGAGTTTTGTGATAAATTGGATTAAAGTAAAATGAGCAATCACACACAAATGCATGTATATAATTACATATGTTTGTACATTCGTAAACTTAAATCAATAGTTTTTAGGGTTCAAAATAATAAACTACAAAAAATAATTTGATTAAAACAATTTAATCCTAATATAATTTAATAATAATTCCTTACCCTTCTTGTATATAATCTCATAGCCATATATCCTTGCACCTTTTCATCCAATTTTGCTCTTTAAGGGAGGACACCCTTTGCTACAAAAAAAATATTTCAAGCTACAATGATTTGTTCGTATCTATAACTTCTAGTACAATAGGTAAGGACAATATGGAGGATAGACAACATTTCTTTTTTATATATAAATTTAGCCAAATTACACCCAATGAGTTACTTGTTGGTGAGGGCTTGGGGCCAACCTTCTTACATCAATACCACACATATTTCCATGCTAGATGTATCACATTCTAGAATGAAGAGCAAATGTAAAAATTAGATAGGACCAAAATTGGACTAAAACACAAAAAATCCAAATGCATCAAAGGCCACCTCCACTAATTTAGATCAATTGAATGGGTCCTTTTTTATCAAATGTGTTAAGGGCCCAATAATTTTACCATAACTATGCACAAACTTGTAATGGTACCATATCAAGACTAAGAATCCTCACAATCCTTTGAGGGACTTAGGGCATGTCCACTCTTGGATTATAGCAATCTTCTTAGGGTCCACCAGACACCATCTTATGAAAAAAATTGGCCCAAATAATCCATTTGTTATACTCCAAAGGCACATTGCCAGAGGTATCACATTCTAGAATAAAGAGTAAATGAAAATTAGATAGGGCCAAGACTAGACTAAAACATAGAAATTTTGAGTGCATTTTTTAGTGCATCAAAGGCCACCTCCATTAATTTAGATCAATTGAATGGGTCTTTTTTATAAAATTTATTAAGGGCCCAATAATTTTACCATAACTATGCACAAACTTGTAAAGGTACCATATCGAGACTAGAAGAATCCTCACAACCCTTTGAGGGACCTAGGGCATGTCCACTCTTGGATCATGGCAATCTTCTTAGGGTCCACCTAGACACCATCTTGTGAAATAATTTGGCCCAAATAATCCATTTATTATACTCCAAAGGCACATTTAGAGTCTTAGTAAGGAAAATGTGATCTTGTAAGATTTGGAGGGAAATCTCCACATGATTCAAAGATGATTGGTTCATGTTTGATTATAGATGAAATGTCCTCAGGGAAGACCAATATGAATTTTCATTAATAGCCATGAAACATTGTGTTCATGAGACTCTAAAAAGTAGAGGGGACATTGGATAATCCAAAGGTGATGATAGAAAATTCACAGTGCCTTTTAGGAGTCTAGAAGATAGTTGTAGGAATATTAAAGCTTATTTGACCCAAATTTGGTTATAGCCTAAACATAGCTAGTATTACTTAAGTTGACTATCATTAAACATTCATGTAGTAGCATTTTTTCTCATCAATTATGTCTAACCTAACTATGTTATACATTGTGACCTCTTTGATGGTGTAAGACCCTAACCAATGAGCGGGTTCAATTTTATTGGGTGATTCTAGTCTAGTGATTGCCATCTCATTGTTGTGAAATTCCTTGTGCTTGATATGTCTATCATGCCAAATCTTTCGTGAGCATCAGTTGATTCTACCATGCTAGTATTCTTTATCTTCCAATTAATCAAGCTCTTATAGATGGGTTTGAAAGGATGCCTAGTTTTATATCACTACCTTTCACTTGTTTCATCATTTTTTATGCTTTTAGGGTTTGTGTGTTGATTTTATACTAATCTCATTGTCATCCTACTCTCCCTTTGAGAAGAATCCTCTGTCTCAATTCTATAATGGTCAAACATCAAGATAAAAATAGAGTCTTTGATGGTTTGATGGAAGAAACTCATAATTAAGAAGAAAAAGTTAATCATGAGGGAAATTTAGACCAAATAGATAAGCATGACATTGCTATTATTGCATATATTTATTAACAAGAAAAATAGGTTTTTAAGGGACCCAAAACCCCAAATTAAAAAATGCTACTATATCAGATAAAAGCACAGCCATCCAGCAACCAAACCACAACAAACAAAAGGTAACCAACAAAAAGCAACTAAATAGACCGCAAACTACTTAATATTCTTGAGGGTGTCTTCCACCTCTAGTTCCTAGTTATAATGTTGATTAACCAAGGTTAATATTTTATCCTTTTTTTCATCAAAGGTCTTCTTTTTACTCCCTCAAGTATGAGCGCTTGGAGCTTTCTCACCTTCCATCACAGACTCTTTACCTTTATCTTTGGCAGGTTGCTCCTTCAACTTGTTGATAGCAGGTTTCCCTTCAATCATATGATCTTCTCTCAATTCCCTTAATTTCTCAATGATGAATTTTAAATCTTCTGCACTGTTCTTAATAGAGCATTGGTTGATTCTTAAGATATTTTCCATGGTTGTTCTAATCTCTTGAGTCTTCTTTTCAATATCCTACATGTAGAGATCATAATCCATTTTGAGCTCTTTGACAACATCCATAATTCTTTTCTTTAACTCTTTCACCCCAAAAGAAGATTGGTCACAATCCTCCTTGGCTACCTTCTCTTACAAACCGTAAAATTTAACATTGACTTTGTTTAGTTCCAAAAGAAACCACTTAGTCAAACTGAAGTTACCCGTCACACTATCTCTATCAACCCCTAAAACATCATATATGTCTTCCCTTTCAACATGCATATACATAAAATCCTTAAAGAGAGGGTTAATGTTGGCTACATCAAAAGTGTCTTTGGTTGGTCTAGTCATTCGGGTGTGGCCCAAATCCACTTTGGTATTAGATTTCTCTATGATAACCTCCTCAACCATCTTCTCTTTCCCTTTGCCAACAGCAACCCAAGAGCAGACAATTGTTTTCGTTGCCTTTGGACTCTGCACACTTCCTCCTCATCACCCATCTGGGAACCTTCTGACCAAGAGATAGACTTTCTAGATTTCTTCTTAGGTAGGGTCTTCTTAGGAGGTATCTTCTTTTCTTTTTCACACCCGTGTCGAGGAAGAAAGAACTTCCAAATAATCAACCCCAACCTCTATATCCTTCCACTCCTCATCTTCATCACCCTCCAAAGACTCAAAACCCATATCCAAATTTTGCAAAAAATTAGAATCCTACTTCGTTTGAAGACTCCCTTTACCTTTTGAAGGCTTAATCAGGATATGGGCTTTTGCATGCTACATTAGTAACAAAACCAAACCCTCATGTAAAACCAGTGCAGTAGGGTTTTTAACATGACCTTTCACAGAGGGGTCAAGGGAAGCAAGCAGATAAAAAAGGAAAAGAGACAAGAAGCTTATGTCTAGAATGGTTAAGAAAGTTGAAATGCACTCCAAGGATAGTCATGTACCTTCCATCTAGAGTGATATATCACATAATCACCTCAGGTATCTCGGCCCATATGGGCTTGATGGACAATCTATCATATCCCCAAGAGGAAAGCTTCACCAACTTGTCTCTCGTTCCCTTTGAAGAATTGATTCAAAGCCTCCTCATTAGCCTTTTGGTCTTTGAAGAAAATTTTACCCTACAAATGAAGCCAAAAGACCTCTGCAATGACTTCCTCAAAGATGGTGAACTCAACACCTTGCATAGTCAAAGTTATATTCCTCCACCATTTAACAAAAAATTTGGTGGCTTCATGATCATAACCATGGAGTCACTCCACATAAGGAGTGAGACCTCCATCCTTCATATTATGCCACACTTTGGATTTCCTCATGAACCCATCACAGGAGAGTGACTCAACACGATTGCAATCACTGCCCATCTTCACAAAGAATTTTCTACACTTTTCGCTCGAGAAGCTTCCCAATATCCAAAAATAGATAACAGGAAGAGACTCCAAATTACCCACAAAACGTGAAATGTTAATGAATCATTAAAATCTCATCCCATCTCTTCTTAGAAAAATCCCATCCCATCACATCTCTTCTTAGAACTCGTGATTTGCATCATTAAACAAAATGCTAAGGACCTCAACGGGTATTGACATGTACCCTTCCCATGCTTTAGAGGACTGAGGCTTAACCCCTTCGTTGGCGAAAAAATCTGCCAACATATTGCCTTCCTTGAAAATATGTGAAATTATGACATCATCAAAAGTATTAATCATCCCTAGGGAACCATAAATAAGTGACTCGATCAACCAACTAGGGTTGCTCAAATTAAGCAAGCGCTTAATAATATTGAGTGAATCCCCCTCTATCCAAACTTTTTTAAAACCACTATCAAAAGCCAATATTTTAGAGATACTTCAATGAATCCTTATTGGGATTGGCTCTTAAAGTTCGTTGAATGGCACATATTTCCCACTCCCGCCCAAGCTTGTTCATCAGTTGTTTCCTCTAGTTCAATGACTAGTTATTGGCCTACTAATGTTCCATCTAGTTCTTACATTCACCCTAGTAGTAGCGTTATGTCTTTATGTTATGTCACTAATGTTGTGCTTTGATCCCACCCTACTAGTGTCATGCACACTCTTTTCTTTCTACCATTGTTAGCATTAATTTCATTCCTCCTATTGTTGGTGACATGACTATTCCTTAAACCATTTGCAATCCATCCTCTTTACACATCATCCATCATGTTTATACTCTAGCCATTGTCACACATGTTCCCACCATTGCCATCTCCACTTACGCTCTTGATGAACTCATTCAGAAGCTTGAGAGTGTAAGGTTGATACCATACTTAATGGAGATGATAAGTATGATTATGTTGAGGTACATAACGCTCCCCTTACTTTTGAGATAGTGACATATTCGTTACTAGTTAGTTTTTGGCACCACAAATTGAGATGTATCCTAGGAAGGGTGATCCAAATACATATTTTCAATCGTGTATGGATACATGCTTAGATTTTGTGTACGAGGATAAGTTGTTGACTAGATTATCTCTACATACATTGAGGGAGAATGATATATAGTGATTGTTTTCATTACTTATGGGTACATTCAATATTTTTCTAAGATGGCCAAGGATTTTCTTAGTCATTTTCATGTGAATATGAGAGAATTACTACTTATGAACTATTAGATTTTTGTCTTTATTTTCTAATTTATATGTTTTACGTAAATGATTTAGGATTGAGGGCTTGGGTTTGCAAGATTTAAGGGTTTAAGGTTTATTGTACTAACTAAATTAATCTTGTCTAGAGTTTTCTTGATTTAGGGTTTGAAGAACATTAGGCTTTTCTTTATTTACTATTTGAATAACATGCATACACTAAACAAATGCTAGGGTTTAGGTAAATTGACAAATAATAAGATTTAATATTTACATATTTACAATTATTTTTTTGAAAAAAAATGTAAAATCCCTAACCTTAAAATTTAAAAAATGCATTAAAAATATTAAAAACCTACCTATATTTGAAGGAAATTGAGTTTGAAGGAAGGAGGAGAGAAGGGTTGGAAAATTGGGGTGTCAAGAGGTTGCAAAGCGAGTACCTGCTTTAGTGGTGTCTATTTGTGTGAATTAAATGTTTTACCTAACTATTCCACTAGTAGGTCCTATTCACATGTTAAGTTTACTTAGGTCCTAGTAATATTTCTAAAAGTCTTAATTGTCATTTAGAGCTTATCTTATCTTATAGCATTTAATACTTGAATCCTAAGTCATTTAATATTAATTGAGTTAGTTGTCTCGTGACATAGGATTAAAGCACTTGTCATGATCTTGTCTAATCTTATGTCTCACCTTGGCTATATAACCAAGGAGTTCTCATGTGTAAATCATTTCATTCCATGGCATTGCATTGAATTGTGTATTGATCATATTTGATCTAATCTTATTTTTCATCCATTATTGCAAATTATGCTCTTGCTTTTCTCTCTTGTAGAAGGTTATTTTAGGTTTTGCAAGTGATCCTCAAGGCTTGAGTCCTTGAGTGACTCTAACATGGTATCAAAGCTTTAGATTTGCAAATCCCCTTCTCAAATTTGAGGGTCATTTAGGCTTGATATTTTTTGGGGTGCACATTGGGGGAAAACTGGCATCACCATTGAGTTTAAAAGGCCCAAAAACCCTTATTTTCATATAAAACACTTGATATTTGGGCGAAAAAAATTGGGCCACTTTTTAGGGTTTTCGTGTCACTAAGAAGTTGTCTATACAATCCATACATCGAACAAATTCGTACTTTTTGTATGGTACGTGCGTGGCAATACTAGCACTAGCATCAAATCTATATTTGCAATACCTGGCAGCTTATTTTGCAGATGATTCTTCGACCTATGCCAACATACAAATTTTTACCATGTGTCACATCACGTTGTTTGTCGTCTAATTTCATTTAAAATAAAAAATTTGATTTTTTTTAAATATTAAAAAGGTTTTGGTTTCTACCCCTAATCACCTTCGTTGGGAGCCCTTGGTTCTGTGGTAGTCGAAGCTTAGCACTCGACCGGGAGCAAACAACACACGGGTTGTCGTCACCTCGAGTATCGTCGTTTCCCAAACGATGTCGCCACCGCAATGGTGCGAATTTTTTTTAACCCTATAGGGCCCTTTTCCCCATCAAAGGTCATATGGGTGCCCAGACGCTTAGCACCTAGAGGCCAAATTTGTACCCCCCAAGCCCTAATAGGGCATTTTTTTTCAAAATTCCATGACTTTTTGCCAAGGTGTCGAAATTCTGCAAATGAGATATCAACAGAAAGCTAGTTTCGAGCACTTCACAGTGGTGTAAGCCATTTTTTCAAATTTTACTGCAAGTGAATTTTATTGCTGATTGAAATCAAATTTTCCTTTTTGGACATCTGAGCTCATAATTTTTTGCCAATTTATCCATTTTTTGTGATTTTTATGGCATTAGAAAGGTATTGAGGAGCTCTACATTTCTATCCATGCAATTTTTCTAGATTCGGCATTAGGTATCTTTTA
This sequence comes from Sequoia sempervirens, assembly GCA_007258455.2. Lineage (NCBI taxonomy): Eukaryota > Viridiplantae > Streptophyta > Pinopsida > Cupressales > Cupressaceae > Sequoia > Sequoia sempervirens. Next base: position 655,280,470 of record VDFB02270651.1, on the reverse strand, counting down.
TTCAAATTTGTGCATATTTGCATTTTGGTTGATCACTTGGACAGACTGACACATAAAGAAGATTTGTCATTTTGGGAAGGCTTCATTTTTAGTGTAGATAGTGTAATTTTAGTTTCAGTATCTCATTTTGGGAAGGCTTCATTTTCAGTGTAGATAGTGTAATTTCAGTTTCAGTATCTCATTTTGAGATATTGTTGTATTTTTCCATATTTGGTCCATCTTGGCATTGTAAACTCTAGAGAGCAATTATAGCATTGTAATGGCACTACATATAAAGTCACAAATCATAATCTTGGGGGGGTTCTTGATTGAGTGATTTGGGGGGGGGGGGGAATTGCGGGGCAGTCTCTTGGTGAACTATTTTGATCTATTTTCTAGTGCTCTTCTTTTCCATGGATCATTCTAGGGTTCCTTTTCTAACATCATACAGTTATTCAACTTGGCATCAACATGCATGGAGTGCTCTAATTAATCAAAGTCACTATCTATATGTTGAAAATAAGGTACTTGAACCTAAAGATGATGATAAAAAGATAAAATGGACGATTGAACATACAAAAACTCTTGGATGTCTTTGTAGCTTAATTTCTCAAGATCTATTATTTGAAATTGAATCATGTATGGATTCTCATGAATCTTGGAAGAAATTGAAAACTTGTATGGAAGTATAGATGAAATAAAAGGCTATCAAACTGATAATGAATTGATGAGCCTTGATCCTAAGAACTTTGACAACATCTGGGATTACATCACTAAGGTTAATGATTTAAGAGAGCAATGTAAAGAATGTGGAATTGAGAAAAAGGACATTCAGTTGTTCTATAATGCATTGAACAAATGTGGTCCTAATTATGCAACTTTTGTTTCTAGCTTTCATACTCATAGGTTAACTATGGGGTCTACATATACTACATCTTCATTTGCAGCTTTTCTAAGATGTGAATACATGAGCAACAAAAGCTTCTTTCTATGGGTCTCAAAAATTCACCTCAATCTCAGGCATTGTTGGTTAGTCAAGTGAAAGAGTCAAAACAATCTGATAAGAAACAAAATAAATCAAAGAACAATCCACATTCAAATCAAACACAGAATAAATCATATTCCAAAGAGAAATCATCTAAGAAGGAGAAACATACTTCTTCATATTGCAAGAAGACTGGACATGAAGAGAATTCTTGTTATAAGAAGGATATTGATAAATTGAAGCTTCTTAAAAAGAGTCACATTGACCTACCTTCTAGAATGTGTAAGTCAACTACTTCAAAAGAGTTTAATAAGAAAAAAGATCATGTTGGTTTTGTTACTACATTAGGTTTAAAAAAAAAGGACAAGTTCTTTGTGCTTCTGCAAGTCTTGGATCAGGGAGATGGCTTCTACATTTAGAAGCATCTCACCATATGACATCTTCATAGTCAATTTTCTCTTCTTTTGAGCCTTGTGCTATGTCACCTATTCTGATGGGAATACATACATGAATCTAATTGGGAAGGGATCTACTGATATTGGGGAGGGCACTTTCATTCATGTTTTGTGTGTACCTCATTTGTCAAACAATCTTATTTCCATCTATTAGATTACCCATGGTGGAGCAAGGAAGACTGTAGAATTCACTCTTGATTCAATTATCGTTAGAGATTTGAACAATAGAGAGATTATTACTTCTGGGATAGTTGATCATGCATCTCGATTATACAACTTTGTAGATTTTACTTCTAATGATAGCTTTGATCCTTTAGTTGTTGATCACACTTTTAGTGTGGACCATTATTTTGAGGAGAATTTTGGCTACTTGAACTTGGGTGTTCTCACATGTGATCCCATTCTTGAGCCTTGCATGCCAACTCCTCCATCATCTATTGCATTTGATGATGCTTGTGTTGTTAGTTTTGGTTGCCTGTGATTCAATGTAGTGGGATATATATTGTCTTCCAAATATGGCTACATGGGATGCATACTTGACAAACATTGTAGGTTTGTTTCTTGAGTCTCATATTTCATATTTGGGAGACACCATTGATTGCATAAATATTTGCATATTTCTTTCTAACCCTCTTGTTCATTCTCGACATGATCTTTATTCACAGTTTGACATGAGTGTGGATACTTTTAACCAACATTTGGAGGAGGCTTTTTTCTCTTTAAAGGATATACCTTTGTCTTTGGATTGTGTTCTACAATCATCTCTACTTGATGTTGAATTGTCCTTTTCATCAATGTGGCTTAGAATGCATGTTTGGAGTGTGTCAACTTTCAACATTGAGATGGAGACACTTGAGCATAGTTCAAAGACATCAAACATCATCCCTCTTCCCTCATCTTCCTTTTTATAAATGGGAAGACATCATGCATACCATCTTGGTTTAGTTTCTTCCTAAGGGGATGAATATTGTTTGAAGAGATTAGACCATCTTCAACATTCACTGTCAAGCATCTACCATCATTGCAGGAGACTCTACATTTAGGGGGCTACATGGTCTCTCTTCTTCTCTCGTATGGAGGAGTTTTTTTTCCTTGCATGGGATTTTGTCCTCATTCTTCATTGAGAGCATTTTGTTTTCATCTCTCTTTTGGGGAGGAGTTTTTTCTCACTAGGTTTTCTTCTTTTCTCTATTTGTGAGAGATTGCATTTGTACATGGGTATCTAACATGGCCTAGTAATCGAGAACCATCTTTGTATCATTTGCATTGGTTTGTTCCTCCCTAAGTTGCACTAAGGGAGGGTGTTGGTGTGAATTAGGTGTTTTACCTAACTAGTCACTAGTATGTCCTATTTACATGTTAAGTTTACTTAGGTCCTAGGAATTTTTATAGAAGTCTTAGTTGTCATTTAGATCTTATCTTATCGTATGGTAGTTAATACTTGAGTCCCAGGTCATTTAATATTAGTTGAGTTAGTCATCTCATGACATAGGATTAAGACACTTGTCATGATATTGTCTAATCCTATGTCTCACCTTGGCTATATAACAAAGGGGTTCTTGTTTGTAAATCATTTATTTCCATGGCATTGAATTGAATTGCATATTGATCAAATTTTATCTAATCTTATTTTGCATCCATTATTGAAAATTTATGCTCTTGCTTTTCTCTCTTGTAGAAGGTTATTTTTGGATTTGTAGGTGATCTTGGAGGCTTGAGTCCTTGTGTGACTCTAACAGTTTTGTTTGTAGCTAGCCCTCACCGACATTGGAAAATGACCTCGCAGAGCTTTAAAAAAAATATACCTTTTAGGAATGGGTACCCATTCCTAAATGGGTATGTGTTCATAATGGGTACATGTTTAGGTTAGGACCTTGAATCATAACCGGTACCAATTTTTATTGGGTGTGTGTTTAGGCTCGGGGCCACATTCTTGTCAAGATTTTTTTAGGCCAAAACTTCCCCTAGAAGTCGACCCAACTTCTTGCTTCTACTCAAGTCTAACAATGAGGTGGATGGAAAGTGCTCTTGTCAAGTTTAAAAGTGGTGATAGGTAGTGGCTATAGTCAAATTGATGTGGAAGGCAATTCAAAAATAGTGATTCAAGCGATTTAACAAAACTTGTAGTCCTAGTTGGAAGATGCAAGTGTACCTTGAACAACTTACGTTTCTTCTTTCTAAATTCTCTAAAATATCCTTTTCTCACATTTATAGAGTAGAATAAGGTGGCAAAATGCCTTGCCAATTTTCAAGTGTCCCTTGAGCATTATGTCCTCTTAGAAAGAGAATATGTTTAAGATTAGGGAAACTTAATTCATATAATCAAAATGATCACCCATTGTAGGCCCTTTTCGAAGTAGATATGAGTGGTTTTGAAGTATCTTTATGTGACAAAGTGTGCATATTAACTATAGCCCCTTCTTGTCTTCATTAAGTAGTATGTGATATGATAGGAAACATCCTTTACAATAGAGGAGTTGTAAAAAGAACATTAAGTTGCTTGGGCTTGGGTGGTTGTTCTCTATGTTGGTTGTAGTGTCATTTTCATTAAGATTTGGCTTTGAGGTATGTCTAGTCCTAGTGTTGGAAGGGACCAAAAGAGCCTAGGGCATGTCTTGGATTATAGGTTGAGAATTTTTGATTGTAGGACAAAGGGTATGCTAAACATTATAAACACAATTTTGGAGGCAAATGACTTGCATGCCACAAGAGTAATCAGAACTAGGGAATCAATTGAAAATGACTTTCTATTCAAATTAAAAAAGTGTTGTGTGCAATTTGAAGGTTAGGGAGAGTGTAGCAGATAAGCTCCTTTGATTTGGAGATTATATAAATGAGTCCAATGAAGATCTTACATCTAGCTTCATTTCTCAAGAGCATAAAAAAATGTTGTTTATGGGCTCAAAGGACATTGATGTTCATTTCATGAATTCAAGGGTATTGAACATGATGGAGCATGTTCAAGAGTTACATGAATGTGGTGCCAAAACATCTAATTGCATCCCATAATAAAGGGACATTGGAGATTGTTAAGGGTTTCACATTGCCAATGGTAAAGGATGGTGCAGCGTAAAAAATTATCATCCTTGACAATTTCACACTACCTTGACACCCTATTTTGCTTATAACATTAATTATAATAATAATTTACCAATACCAAGGCCAGATTAATAAAAATATATTCAAATCCCTGCCATCCCTATAAATTCAGGCCAAAAAGCATCAGTCAAGGGTGCAAGGCGCCCTAGACCAAAAAGAAATTTTTTGAATGTTCGGAATTTTGATTGAAGAGCTTTTATGATTTGAAAATGACCCCAGGTCAGCCATTACGCAAAAGGATTAATTAATATGCATATATAAACATGTTTTCCTCTCATTTTGAACATGGAGTAGGAAATTAATGAATGGGAGATCAATTAGAAGGCAATCATGAAGGTATGTTGATTTATCCTCTACACGATAGCTTCAACAATCTATGGTGTATGTGAGCTAACCTTTTGCAGGTCTACCAAGCATTTAAGGAATCCATCAATCAACTTGAGTGTGGCATCTCTTCTTCAAGGGTTTTCACATCAAGGTAACATTATCATTTGTCATTTATCCATTTCAATCAATTTATTGTTGTTTTTGCCTCTGCCCAGCCTAGGGCATGCCTTCTTGATCATCATCAATTGTTGTACATGGAGGTGGAAATACCAACACGAGGTTTGACTTAGGCAAGCCCCTATATAGCACAACATTTTCCCCCATTTTTCATGTGTGCAAGTTAGATCTAAAGGTTTCAGTTGATGATAGTACAAGGAAGCAGAGTGTGGACCTTAATCCAGATCTTGAAATTTTCAAATCCGAAAAAGAAATAGTTCAATCTAGGATGTCCTTGTGCCCGAGACCAACCAATTCAAGCTAAAGTTTACATTGCAGGCTCCTCTCTATTGTCACTTCTCAGATCCAGGTCAATTTTGTAACTTTTTGTTTTCGTTTGTCTGATAAATTACAGTTTCAGATCTAAGGTTATATGTCAAATAGGCTTGTAAAAATCACACATCAAATTCTTCATCCACACAACACACAACAAACATAAATCACTAGGGGATTGGCTCTACATTGTGACAACAAGCTAATCATCAAAACCCTAGTTCACTTATGTTTAATGTTAAGTCAAGTGAAAAGGAGATAATCTTAGTTATCCTAAATGGATCTAGGATCACTTTTCCTACTAAACAGAAGGTTAAACCATGAGGGATCTACAAAAGCCAAAGGTGTGCAAAGGAATCAAGTTTCTAGAGCTTTAGAATGTGGTAGGCCTCAAATTCTACAAATAGAATTATAGCAATGTTATGGTCTATATTTTATAATTTGTATTCAGCCTTGTCGATGTATAAGGGTGTGTGGTTAGTACTGGTATAGCATGGTTTGGTTTCTTTTGAAGCTAATAATGGGTAGTTGGCTTCTTACTCCTTTTATGATAGTGTGGTTGTGATATCAACATGTTTGTGTAGCTCTTATTAAATCTAGATTGTGAGGTGGGGAAGGCGAGGCTTTAGAAGCCTTATAATCTTAATCTAAAAAAGAAAAAGATGGCAACCTTGTGGAAGATAAGAAAGATATAGAAAAAAAATACAGCCTAGCAAACATATCACAACTTTTATTTTACAAACTTGGGTTTTGACAAAACTAATAAGGTGCTCAATAACCAAGTTAGGAACATGCTTGCGAAGAATTGGATAAACCCATATCACAAATTAAGAGATACAAACAATTTAGTGACTATCTATCTAAGTTGGAAAAAAAATAGAAATGAAATTATGAGACTATGAAATCTAGTGAAATTTAAAGAAAGGAAACTATTAATAGCATGAGGTTTCCACAGTCCTAGTACTAAGATTTTTGAATTGTAACTGTGTGTAATCATTTTTGCGTCAACATTTTGGATCATACTCCATGATCCATCATCAGGATGTTGAGCATAAAGTGTAAGAGAGTCCAAAACATTGATCATATTCTCTTACTCTCTATGCTCAACATCCTCAACATCCTGGTGAGAAAATCCAATTTTTAAAAATGGCGTTGGGTGGGAGTCGTTCAGGCAATGCTCAATGGGAAAAAAATCTAGAAAATGATGCAGCACAAGTTCGTTTGAATGGGGCTTCACAGGGTTTGTTCGGTCCGGCTGTGGTGTTGCCTCTTGTTGGTGGCTCCCCATCCATTTTGGGCTGCCAAGTGAAGTCCTTTTCTAAGGCTAATGTGGTAGCCAAGACTGGTGCAATTCGAGAACGCTTGGACGGGGTTCCTATGGTCACAAAGATTGTTGCTAAGAAGGAACGTCTTGACAAGGTCCCTGTGGCTAGCATTGTTCCCTCTGTTGAGCAGGTGGATGGTGTTGTTGCTCCAAACGCTACAGGCTGTCATCGGAAATCCTTTTCCGATGTTTTAAATGCATGTGCCCAGTTTCCTCCTACTCCGACTAAGGTTCAACCTTTACCCTGCACCTATGCTTCCCCCATTGTGGTCTGTGGACCAAAGATTGTAGAAAATGAGGATTGCTATGTGCAACAGGGTGTGGTCTGCAGGTTTAACAGCTTGTAGCCCTCTCTTCCTAATCTCCATGAGTGGGTTTCCGATTCCTGGAACCCTGTTGTTTTTGGGCAGATTAACCTCTATCCCAGCACTAGAGGTTTTTTCTTTGCAACCTTTGCTTCCTCCGAGGAACGTGATCGAGTGTTGGATAGGGGGTGGATGTGGGGTATTCATTCGTTGTTCATTCGGCCTTGGTCTCACTCTTTCAATCCTCTTATGAAGCCACTAAATGTCAGACCTATTTGGGTTTGACTGTCAAACCTCCCTCTCCAGTTTTGGGAGGATTCTTGTTTTGAAGATATTGGCAACGCCATTGGTTGCTTCTTGAAGGTGGACTATCTGTCTCGGGATCTTGGACATACTACGGTGGCTCATATTTTAGTCGATTTGGACATCTCCAAACCTCTCCATGGTGATGTAGTCTTGATGGTGTAGGGCAAGCCTTGGAAGCAGCTTCTAGACTATGAGGGGCTCCCTTTTCGGTGTAGGCATTGTTTCTCTATTGGTCATTTGGCCTTTGGCTGCCCTCTTGCTCGCCGCAAGGGTGTTGCTACTTGGTGGAAGGATGCCCTCTCAGACCATTTCACGATGGGCTCTCCATCTTCATATGGTCCCTCCAGGGAGGATGTCCCTCCCTTGATTGATTCTTTCATGGAGACAGTGTCTCCCCAGGATCCTCCTCCGACTATCCCTTATGTGGAACCATTGGTGCCCAGCACTATTGTCGTTGTTTCAGAAAAGCCTGTCGGTCCCTCGATGAATGCTTTTGTTGATCCTTTGAATGCTCTTGTCTCCTCTTCTGGGCAATCGGCTTCGCTGCATGGTGGCTCTTTGCCCTTGGTAGTTGTTGAGGATCCGCTCATCTCGCCTCGCTCAGTGGACTTAGTTTTCGAGTCGTCCTGGTTTGTTGTGCAAAGAAAGAAGGGACTCCCCAAACTGCGGCCTCGGGTTTTGGGAGTCAAATCCGACCCCTCAAATTTTGGGGTTGTCTAGTCCTCGTCTATCGTTCGACATGTTGTCTGTCAACTGTTCATGTCCTGGTTTTGTTCTGTGTGTGGCCTGTTTTGGCCTATTCTTCTTTTTCTAGTTCATGTCCTCTTTCGAACTAGCTTCTTTTGGCCCCAAGGGCTCTCTGTGTAAAGGGTACAACACCCTATAAATGCTACTTACTTTATCAAAAACATCCTGGTGATGGATCATGGAGTATGATCTGAAACGTTGGTGCAAAAAAGATTACACACAGTTACAATCCAAAAATCTCAACATTGAAAGGAAACTAGTGAATTAATTATTTGGAATCTTGTTGGAATCTAATTGATAGTTGAATATGAAGGTTTGGAAATGTCTAGGAGATGGATTTTCAGATTAGAAATTGAAAGTATACTTGAAACCCTAAATTGATAAGAATTAAAAACATGCAAACCATAGACCTTAAATAGTGAAGTTGAAGCTACGTTAAATCAATTCTACTAAATTAGCAATAAGAAACATGTTTAAACCAATAGAGGGATGACTTAGAATGTTGTACCATGTCAATTAAATCTTCTTGTACTTGCGATCAAATGATTTAAAATAAATTTTACATCTTTGTATGTCAATAACCAATTCATGGGATTTGTGTCAATTGGAAGCCTAGAAAATGTATTGTGAAGCAATTGAAGGGTGCAAAACATTGGTAGGAATTGGTAGAAAACTCTTGTGAACTTTCTTGGAACACTAGTGAAGAATTTGGACATGAATGCAATTTAAAAATCTTTAAAAAATTATTCTTGTTATCTAGAAAACGTATTCCAAACTTTAGGTGGATAGGACCCAAGAAGAAGCTAAGGTGCACTAAACTAAGCAATTTTTTTTGAAAACATGTTCAATGAGGGCTAATTCTATACCTTGGTTCAACTACATGTCCATTGGTCATTTTCATGCCTTGTGAGTTCATCTCCAAAAGTCAATTCCACACCCCACCAAATTTGGTCTAAAACAAAGGTTTTTGAAGCTTAGAAGTCTATTTTCCTACGTTTTGTAAATCAACTACCATCCACTTTCTGATAACCCAAATCCCGATGTGGGCAAGGTGAGAGCATATGGCTACAAGGTTTGCATTGCAATGATGGAAAGAAACCACTTGTTCAATGGGGTGAGTAGTACTAAAAGAAACCACTTGTGCGATGGGTACAACTACAAATTAAAAACTCTTATGCTTTTCAGCAATGAGTGCAACAAAGACCGCTTATACAGTGGGGTAAGTGCTAGCAGCCACTTTTCAATGGAATATGAAATCACCACTTATTCAGTGGGTATGATAGAGATGCCACTTATTTAATGGGGGTTGGTATAAAATCCAAATAAGAGCTAAATCATTGAATGGTACTACCAAATCAATGTTACAATGAAAGCTCACTACAAATGATACTAACAATTACAATCCAACTACTCATGAGATAGAAATATGAAATAACACCCCAAATACAATCTACCCAAATGAAATGAGATTCCGAAAATGAAACCCAAAAACACGAATGAGTTACCCCTTGCAAAAAATGAAGTATACCTCAATGTTGGCACCCAAGACTTTGAATAATGTCTGAAATGCAATTGTATCAGGTCTCATATGGGAATTGCAGTGCTGTTAAGCTACACCAGCCAATCAAATCACTCAAGTTGCACACCATACATGACAAGGATCCATCCCAATGAAAGATTTCAATGTATACCATTCCAATAACTCCACAACTCCCTCAAGTGGATTGAAAGGATAATTTGTAGGTCTGATATTCTCAAATATAGCAAGTCTAAAACCTCAAATTAGCAAGTAATATCAAAGTACGCACTCCAAGAAATCATCCAAACACCATAGAAAGAGTCCAAATTGTTTGCAAGGCCATAAGGAAACCAAGGTGCCACCCAAGGACACGCCAACGGAGAAATTAAAAGGGTAACAAACTCCACAAAACCTAAACTTCAAAAACCCTAATTATACAACTTGTTGGGAGGGGTGATCAACCTCTAAAATTTCAATTCTACATCATAAAATCTGCAATTTGGCACAAAGGGTCGCCCAAGGCCAAGAGATAGAATGGTCCAATACCCAGAACCAAGTCTCCAATGCTTCACTCAACAACAACACAAGTATGGTACAACCTAGGCATAGAAATAGTATGACTAGCAAGTACAACACCAAGGAAAACCACTCCAAAATACCTACAACTCCAAACAACTCAAGTGCACACCAAAATATATAGCTAGAAAACATCAAAACAATCCATAATTGAAAGCAAACTGGAAAATCTTCACCAATAACTCCAATGGTGACTCCTACAGTGAAGCCACTTCAATGTCCAACTAGGGAGTATCTCCCAACTCTAAAACTAGAGCAACTTTGAAGTTTTTTGTCTCAAAATCCCTTGAAGGATTCAATCCCCAGTTCGACAACACTTCGTTATCATTCATCAACATAACCAAAATGAGAGCAAGAGGTGAGCTTATATAGAAATTAGGTCCACAATTTCAAACTCCTTTTCCCTCCAAAAAGGGACGCCCCACTCCATGAGAGATATTTAATTTAATTTAATTTAATTATAATCCCTCATCTAGGCATCCACCTTAGGAAATAAACATTTTCCTTTTAAAAACAACTTAAGTGACCTTTTCCTAGGTGTTGAACACAAGGGGGTCAAAATGAATTTTACTTTTAAGTCATAAAGTTACCTTTTTAGAAGACTTAAGTAAATGGAAAATTAATATTACTCCAAAAACATCTGAACTCGCCACTGCTGAAACTGAAAACCCTACACTGTACTATTGTCAAGACCAGGTGCTAAAAATAGTACTTACTAAAAATAGTGAGTCAGAACTCCAAACTAGCTCAAACAAAAACACACTAGAACTTATTAAAAATAGTAAGTTACTAAAAATAGCCATTGCTAAAAATAACAATACTGCTAACCAAGGCCCAGAAAAACCCACAAAGCTCACTAGCAACAACAGTATGTTCCTTTGAACGTGCTGACACGAATCCTCCAAGGATCTTGGAACTCTCCCAGTTCACCTGGAAGCCTTTGGAAAACCTTGGAAACTAGTTGATGCTCACGAAACATGGTGTAAAAATGGGGCCATTACACCAACATCCTCAAAACTAGCTTCTTCTAGCTACCAATATCCACAATTAAGTGTGCAATTGTTGGGGGTAGAGGTGTTTCGCCTCCTCTAGCTCAATGGGGAAGGCTTGTGTCACAATGACAATGTAGTAGAGATTTTCCCGATTTGTTTCTCTTTGTTCAACATGGGTGGCAATACCCATGAAGGTCTTAGAGTTGGCATTGTAGTCTACATCTTAGCCAACAATGCTTTTTGGTAAAATATTCTTAATCTAGATGCCACTTGCTCTTGTGGGCATTGCACAATTTGGTAATTTTTTATGGACTCCTATCTAATAAAGCCTTGTTCAAAGGAGCCTTTGACAAATGGTATTGACACTAGGAGTCCTAGCTATGTTGCTCATTATTAAACTTGATAATATTATTGTTGACAAAATTTTACTTCTTGCATTTATGCTTGAAATTCTCTTAGATCTTGATAGCATACATGTAGACTCCTCCCAATAATATATAATAGTTCTATTATTCTTCTATTTATAAACACAAATCACTACAATATTTACAATCCTTTGTCTTTTAATCACATATACAACTTTCATTGACAAGGCACGAAATAATCTCCATCATTTATTCTCATCCTTGATGCAATTGTTGCAACTTGTACTAGTGATACTAGGTGTTCATAGGATGGTACTCCTATTTAATAGCCTCTTAAGAAAACTATTCAAGTTTAGACCACGGTATCTCTCTTGTCAAGTGTTAACTCGACTTTTCCTCCATTGTAATACCCCTCATGTTGTTGTTGGACTTGTTATCTTTCTATGCTTTCGCTTGATACTTTGAGACTTTGATAATTACTGTTATTGTTTGGATTGGTGGATTGGATAGTTTAGACTGCTTGATGATTATGCTACTTCATTTGAGGACATGGATATTATGATGACATTATGGTTACATTTGGTTTGGTGATGTTTAATTTGATTTCAATAGTACATTGTGATGCAGTGGTTTAGTAATTATTTTATGATGTGATCCGTTAGTTAGCAATGTTACTTTATAGCTAATGTTGTATTTGTTAGTATAGCTTTGGTGAGAGGATAGTGTAGCACCACTCGTTTACGAGTGCCCTGCTACGCTGCAATTCCTTCTCACGATATGATGTTTTGATTATATATATATATATACACACATGTACATGACCTTGTTTGTATGCAGGAATTGAAGGTACAGAGTCTCGATTCCACCTGCTTCGGCAGGACAGGGCGAGCATCAATTTAACCCAACGGGCATAAAGTTGAAACAGAGATGACAAGGAAGTCACCCCGTCCCATATTTGTCAAACCGTCTTGTTTAGTGGTATTGTGTGTCTTTGACCTTTGTTATTTTTGCATTTTATTATAGTAGTTTGTGTGAGTGTACTTTTGGTATTTATTTTACGTTGGTGTTTTGTATGATGTAATTTATATAATTAAATGATGTTAATAAATGTTGATAATAGTGTTGGAATAATTTGTATTAAAATATAAAAGTCTTATATTAAAAGTCATGTGATTTATTTAAAAGTGTAAATTAAATTATTTAAAATTAGTATTTTGATAATTTAATTAAATAAGCATGTTGAGGATAATTATGAAATAAAATAATTAAAGATGTTAAATTGTGTGAATTGCAAGTAAAACTGCAAAATCAAAATTAAAACAAAAAGTGTTGTTAAATTGGAAAAAAATCAATAAAAGAAAGAAAGGATGAAAAGGACCAATGAATGTTGAGTTTTGGCTGTAAAGCTGGGAATGAAATTAGAAAACTTCTTTTAATTTTGATTTTTGGAGTTTTCGAAAAAGAAGAAGATATATTTTTATTTAATAGCAAAATTGTGAGATTTTTCATTCACAGGAATATTGACAGAAGTTACACAAAATATTGAGTTTTGGGAATTGGATTCTCTCTTGTTCTAGTTCTGTAGAAATTCATTTAGCTTTTCATTGTTCTGGAAGAGGGGTTATTCTGAAGAAAATTTTAGATTAGAAGATTGGTCAAGAGAATCGGGTGGAGAAGTTCTGAAGGAAGGAATGAGAGCTCTTCGAAAAGGCTATTTGGATCAAGCAAAGCTTCATCAAATTTTCAACAGGCGCAGGACTCCAAGTTCCATTTTCTTATTCTTTAGTTTTCTGAATCAAAAGAAAAATAAAAATAAATAAATATGTTTTTTGTAAAAGAAAAGAAACTATATGAGGTTTTAGAAAATTATTCTAAGAAATAACTGAGAAAAATTCATCTTCTGAAAATGTCCAGTATTTCTATGATTTGATATGAAAGAAAACTTCTATTCCCTCTGAAACAAATGAGTTTTGATATATATATATATATATATATATATATATATATATATATATATATATATATATATATATATATATAAAATCGCTTTCTTACGAAGTTGATCTTGATAAATATATATATATATATATATATATATATATATATATATATATATATATATATATATATATATATATATATATATATATACATACATTCTTATAGAAGTATATATGCATATTATATATAAAAATATATATTTACATTTATATTTTATACTTTTAATGAAACTGTGCTTCGAAATTTAATGTTGGGTCGAACTATACTGTCGGTATTTTTTTTAAATGTTATGGGAATTGTATTTTATTGGGGGTTAGGGGGGGGACGGTTGGGCCGTACCCTCCCCCTTTCCCTGTGGGTTGCAAACAGCCCACAGCAGTCCATACGGACTGCGCATCCACAGCGGCGGCATTTAAAAGTTTGTTTTTTTGTTTTTTTTTTGTGATTTAATTTTTAATATATATATATATATAAATGTTTATATTAGCATTAGCATGTTTATATTCACAGTCCAAAATGTCTTTTTTTTTAAAAAAAATTTGTTGACAGAATAATTAGAATAAAGTTGAATATTGTTTATATATATATAATGATATATTGTTTTATGTTGCGAAATTTGTATCTATGGTTGTTATGGTTATTGATTTGGGAAATAAATCTCATTAGTTAATTGTGAATGAATTAAATCAAATTGTGGAATCTAATAAATTGATTTGATTATTTCCCTTTATTGTATATTATTGTTTTGGTTTTTTTATGAGGGAACCCAGTTTGGTTTAGAAACCCGATTATGGATGTTGTGATCCTTAGAATTCCAGAGGTGTGATTTTATTGTTGGATGTTTATCCTCGTTTTTTGTGTTCTTGTTATAGCAAGTTATTTGGTATCATCATTGTGAAAGGGTTGTACGAGATTTTGTGGAGACTTTGATTATGTGTTTTAGCGAGATGAGTAATGCCTCGCATGTCATTGGTTGAGTTTTAATGCCTTGTTCTTTATAGTACAACCCTTGCTTTTGTTATGTTTTGGGGTCTCAGGGAGAGTGGCTCTTCGCGGGGGTCGGCGCCTCAAAAAGAGGAAGGGCTCAAGATAACCCACGTAAGAGTAGATTAACAAATGAAAACTGTTGGGTGAAAATTATGTAATCAGCTTTTCGATAGATTACACAACTAGGACTTTAGCCACAGCTATGTGAGATGTAAATCTCTCCTCTCGGAAAGGGGAGGCGCCCTTCTTACTGCTGATAGAAGCGATAGTAAAACAAACAAGTAATTACAAAATGTACACAAAACTTACGAAGTGGGGGGGGTGTGTTACATTCATCCTTCTCTCTTTTTTCAGAGAAGATGTTTACAATGCTTCACTATTGGAAGTTCACAATTCTTAACAACTTTAAACAATCAACTAGCAGTAATACCAATACCTCTATCTTGTCAAAGAAAAGCGTAGAGATACCAGAAGTAATTAACAATAAACAAATAAAGTAAAAAGGAAAGCTCACGAAGGCACAAAGTCGTTCCGTAGCTTTTTCAATGGTGGATTTGTGAAAAATGTATCGTTTGTCACATTAGAAGCACAAAGTCTTCTTAGACGCAGCAATTCCTCGAACAGCATGAACAATTACAAGTGCAAAGTCTTGTAGATCATCCAACCAAATTATCAAAGAGCATGAACAATTACAAGCACAAAGTCTTGTAGATCATTCAACAATAGTATCCAAAGAATGTGAATAATTACAAGCGCAAAGTCTTGTAGATTATTCAACCGAAAGATAAACAAAAACACAAATGAAAATCTAAATAATAGATGCAACACAAAGTTTACATAAATTACATAGAGTCCTTCAAATTCCATCACCTAATCACCACCAAATAAGATCAATTTGTAAGATTATCAAATCCAACACAAAGTCTGGCTTGCAATCTTCTTCTTTATTGATCGAATTTCATTCACAAAGCATGAACGCAAAGTTTCACAATTCTGCTTCAAAAAGGGCAGCACTTCGTTGCAAAATACTAAAGGATAAAATTTACAATGGAAATCCCTCACATTATATAGAAAGAGGGATGAGCAAAATTAGGAATCTAATTGAGGAAATTAAGGAAAGTTGGGTGAGCGATTTTAGGAGATCTCACCTAACTTGGACCAAAGTCAAAGTGTAATTTGTTTTCAAAAGATTACATCTTTGAACTTGGTGCAATTACAATTTACAAAAAGACATTTAAGATGTCAGGAAATATTTACAAGATGCCTAAAGGGATGCACCGAAAATGTCTAACACTGGAGATCAGGGAGCTTCTTCATGTTTCTTTGCTTTGGGCGCGGAAGTCTTCATATTTCTTCCTGGTCTCTTGCACGAACTTCTCATCTGGACCAACGGTGTAATCCACAATGGTGTGAATTCTCGTGATCGATCTCATGGCAGATGAGTGAACCTTCTTGCACCTGTCAAGATGCGTTTTCAGGTTATCCAATGTGAGCCTTGTATCACAAATGACGTTCAGTGAGGCTTTTGAAAAATCTGAACTGTCAATCAATTTCATGATGGCTTCTTTGAAGATTTGAGATATTTCTGTGGCCGGCAGGAAGATACGATTCTCCTCAAGAAGTTGACCGGGCAACTCTTTGATACCTTTCTCAAGAATAACACGATGTCCTTCGACATCTTCCTGTACTTGGTGGAGATCCTCCGTAAGAGATCGAATTACTTGAATTCGATGTTTCAAGGATTCTCTTACCTCAACGAACTTTTCTTTGTCAGGAATTACTCCAACTTCCACCAATTTACTAAGCTTTACTTGCTTCATCTTTGACCACGTCAGCAGACATTTTTCCATATCTCTGCGCTCTTGGGAAAGTACACTTTTTTCTTTATCAAGCTCTGTGGTGAGCTTGGCTAACAAGGTAGTTTTCTCATCCGCAACAATTATGGTCTAAGATCCGTGTTCTATGATCTTCTCAACAAAATCATACAACACTCTGCCTTTGGAGGCGAACTTCTCAGCGTTCTTGACAGTTGGGTCTTCAATACTTACCACTGTCAGCGGTTGTGCATTAGTTGGAGATCCTACAAGTCTCTTTACAACAGTGGCATAATGCTCTACCCTTTGTTTGTACATATTGCGAGCTTGCTCTACTTTATCCAGTCTTCTAGCCAAGATATCCAATGTCACTTGCGCATCGGCCTTTGCACTTTCATTGGTAACCTTGCCAAGCTGGACTTTTGTCACCGTGTAGTCTTCCATATTGACATCACCTTCTTCATGCAGTGGTATGCCAATCTCTGCATACTTGTGACTAGACTTATCAACGTTCAACCTTGAGTATACTTTTGCCTTTTTCTTCCCTTTAGCCTTTGGAAGGACTATCTCTTCGAGGTCGAGCTCCTCCGGAGAGATCATTTGCTTCTTTCGCTTCGACACTTGAGATATTAGCCAAGGGGGAAGGAAGGAGGTGTGAACTTCTGGATTCACTGTCAATTCAGTTGTCATCGCCACTTCTAAAGTTATTGTCACGTTTGAAGTTACCATGGGTATTGTAACAATAGGAGAAGTGTCTGTCATCATTGCTCCTGTAGATTGCACATTGAGTTGATCACACATTGACTCATTCATGAAACGATTGAATTCATTCTCAGAAGTGATATCATATGTTGGTGAAGACAGGCTAGGAATGGACGATGGAGGGCTTGACAGTATATCAACCGTATGAATGCTTGTCACTGAGGGAGTATCAAGCGGGGTTGATGTTGCAGGGATAGTGGGTATCTCAACTGCAGGAATGCATGTGGTAGGAATAGGTGACGAGGGAACAGGAGGTGGAGTTCTTGAATTTGGAGGGGTATGAGGAACATTGGAAATCACAGGCGATGACGTTCTAGGAATTTCCTCAACTTCATTCTCAGGAGGAGATTTAGTTCTTTCTTGATCATGCCCGGGTTCCTGTTGATCACCCTCTTGTCTCTCCGATTCCGGTTCACCTTCAAAATCACCTTCAGATTCTTCTTCAAAATCTTCTTCAGACTCTTGCCCACTTTCAAAAACCTCTTCTGCATCGGAGTCCACTTATGCTGAGTCTTCATCTTCAAAGGATTGATCACTTGAAGTTCCTTCTTCATCAGAATCTATTTCCTCTGGAATAGACTTTTTACCTTTAGAGCGAGATGGATTAGATTTCGTGGTTTCTGTCTCTGGGACGGACTGGGTATCTTTCTTGCCAACAATAAACTTGATCCTGGGACCTCTTCGTGAAGAAGTGGGAACAACTGCCGATTTATTTTTCATGCGGAGTTCTTGTTGTTGGCGAGCTTCTGCTTCAGATTCTTCTCCTTCTGAATCTGTTCTGAAACTTTTCATTTCATAACCATGCTTATGTAACCATTCTGCAGTGTTGGCTAGGATTGGCTTCAATCTTTCTCTCATGCTGGTAATTTCTTTCCTAGACCATTGAATTGCAGGCAACAGCCTTTTAGCAATTCCTTGCTCATCATAGACAGCATTCATGATATCACCAAGATCTGCAAAATCCTCTGGTAGGTCAGAAATATCAACGTCTATGATCTGCTGAACAGTCAACCTGCAATAATCCATTTTGCGAATGGCTTCATCTCTGCAATCAGCCCAGATGTCTTCAAAATGGTACTTGTGATGATGACCCTTTTGTAATCTTTTTCTGACATCTCGGTAATCAAAATCAAACCTATACATGTAGGTCTTGATTGTCATGATCTGCATTTCAGCATAAACAGACTTAGCCTTTTGTACAGTTGGGATAGTATATCTGCCAATGATCAGCGGGAACTTGAATCCACGCTTGTGGTTGCTTCTTCATTCTTTTTGCACTGAAATCAACTGTCTGCATGTTTCCATGAGAACCCACTTATCCGAAGGATAACGTGGCAGCATGTAAGGACAACTAGTGTAGCACCCTACTCTCAAGTAAGTAAACGTTGGGAATTGAAGAAATAGGCATCCAACTTTACTTACCACCTAATAAGCCTCATCAGATACCCTCCTTCTTTCAAGAGCTGGATCAAAATTGAAAAGCAAAGGCGCGAAGAAAGCATCTGTGACCCGCCTAAAGTGATGAAAGCTTTCCTTCAGTTCCAGTTGATAGAAAAATCTGTATACAGGTACCATCATCCGATTCCCTTTTGTAGATAGACCTGGGAATTGTCTCATTACAGCCGCCGTGTACACCAGGTAAGAAGTCATATAGAATTTCAATGTGGAAGGAGCATTGATCAGCTGCTCATGTATTTCATCACTGATATGTTTGCCCCAGTCAATGTGCACCTTTTGTCTTCTTATAATCTTGATGTATTCATACATCCAATCGTGAAAAGTGGACGATTCTGGCAAGCCCTTTACTCTACTTAAAAATGTGATCATATCTTTGACGTCATCCTTGAAATCGCTTCGCAGGAGTTCCTTTGGCCATCTGGAAACAGATTGTCTAGGCTTCTTCAACCATTGGGCATTTATCAGGTTTTTAGCCTTGTTGGGATCAGCGTCAAAGACCTCTTGTGCTTTTTGTATAGAAATATCAATGTATTTTTCCATTTGAGGAACCTTAAACACAATGTCAAAGAAATAAGGGTCGAGTCTTAGAATCTAGTGCCTAGAAGAATCGATCACACTTCTACTTTCTCTGATGTAGTGAGATCACCTGAAGAACAAACTCCGTATTATGTGCAGTTGTAGGGAACATAGCTACCAAATGCAGGTTACTGTGTACAATTGCTCTCATTGGATCGGGAAGAGGCTTCATCTCTGTTTGCTTCGCAAAATCAACCAAATCTTGATGGACAACCTCTGTGTCTTTTATTTCTTCCACCTTGGAGACCACTATGGTCGGCAGATAGACACCTTGATATTTATACTTCATTTTGCCTTTTGCTCTTGAAGAAGACGGAGGTTTACCGGCAGTCATCAAGAACAACTGAAACTTTGATCACTTGAACTTTGAAGATCTTTGAAAAGAGACTGCAAGGTGTCAAGCCAAAACAAACATTAGTCATCAGGTAGCATGGGTATGCGCGAAATGAGCAACGATGATGGGAAAGCGTGGAGCGGATGACAAGGCACGCAAAACGATGCACAAAATGGAAGGAGCAAGGTTCAGAACTGAAACAGACAGGTTTGAAGTTCATCTGGAAAAAATTGTGAAAAGTGTAAGGGCGCACTTTTTCAGCGCCATTACACTTTTGGAAATTCAGACTTTGATGCAGGAGCGCTGAAAAAGTGCGCTCTTGCACTTTTCAGAGTTAGATTCTATTTCAAAATGACAGAGCGCACTTTTTCAGCGCCTCTGCATTTGAAATATGATTTATGAAAACAGATGTAATGGTGCTTAAAAATAGCACTTGGGGTTTTCTTTGTAACATGAAACGCTTGAAGTCAGAAATTGTTTTTTTGTATGGAGTTGCAATTAAAGTTCGTTTCATCGCCATTGCAAATGTGGATAAGAGCCAAGGAATTCTACTCACAAAAAATGAGTTTCTTCAATATTCGGACCAAAACATGATTGAAAGGGCAGCGAGGGAAGACAAAGACACAAAAAACGTTGGGGCATAGAAAGAAAAATGCGTGGCAAAACAAATGGTAAAGAGTTCCATTGCGTGAGGGCATATGGAAAAACGTGTGAGTAAGAGGAGAATGCCACACAAAAACGCCATGAAAAGGAAGCATGGGAAGAACACGCAAGACCAAGAAACGCGAATGGAGAGAAAGAAAACGCGTGGGAAGAAAAAGAAGATAAACAAAAACACATAAGTAAACCTCAAAGTCGTGCACAAAATAACGAAGAAGAATGAAAAGAAAGTAAGGAGAAAGACTTACCCAGAGAAAACACGAAAAATGTTGGAGAAGAACTTCGAATTTTTCAAAAACGTGATTGCAGTTTGAGGAGAACTCGCCCAGCATGAAGAAATGAAGAATAAAGATCAAAAACAATGAAAAAGGAAAGCAAAAACACTTTTAAGTAAATGGTGGCTCAAAAACCTAACTCAAGTTGAGCAATAAATTTAGGCACGAAAAGTGGCACGATTGACGAAAAATGTGAAAAACATGAAGAAGCGCGCCATGGCCAGAAAAAGACTAAGTGTGGGAAAAAAGTGTAATAGCGCACTTTTTTAGCGCTATTACATTTTCAAAGACTTCACTTTCATGCAGGGGCGCTAAAAATTAGAGCCCCTACACTTTTCATACTTAGCCAAATTTGGCTTGTGATGAGGAGCGCACTTTTTCAGTGCTACTGCATTTTTCACAATTCGCTAAGTTCGAACAGTGAGACTTCGCGAAGGGGCTCATTTCGAAGGTCTTCATGAGGTGAACATAAGGGGATGCTCGAATTGACTATTTGAGGCTTTGGAACGCATTTCGAGGTGGCTTGAAAATCACCTCGTTATGTGTACTTGAACTTCACGAATCCTAGGAAACGGACAAGTTTCGTAGGGGGTTATTCGTGGAATGAGCGCTGCTAAATTCTGTGATAACAAAAACCTAATAATAGAACTTAGGGGGTTGGGTAGTAATAAAACAATAAGATAATCTTAGATACCTTGTCTAATCATTAGGGCTATCGCAGACTAATGGTAGACTGAGAAGGCCATGGTCGGCAAAGTCGTTACCTCGTCCTCAGGGGAGGTTAACGACTCCGCATGAGTCACCCTATGGGGCCGACGCCTTAAGTAGGAGGAAGGGCCAGGATAACCATAGATGAGGGCCAGCGCCTCATGTAGGAGGAAGAGCCAAGATAACCCATGTAGGCTATGCGATGACACTCTCCACTTGTTTCCCTTATGCTTGTTTTCTTGTTTGTCTCTAGAAGTGTATTATGATTGTCTCTTTGGTTTACTTGGCATGTGGTTAATGGTTATTGCCTTGGTTTATTTGTGATGAGTTTTATGGCTTTATGTTTATTATGCTTGACTCTTGGATGTTGTTGTTTATGTCCTGTGTAATCTTTGATGTCGCTTTTGGAGTTATTGTACTATGTTATTCTTTATTGGAGTTAGTATTATGGCATTCATGGTCGTGGTTACTTCCTTGTCACCTCTGAGCACAGGGGGTGGGTTTTTTCTAAAACCCACATGGTCGGGTGGAACGTGCTCGTGTGGCATGTGGTTAATGGTTATTGCCTTGGTTTATTTGTGATGAGTTTTATGGCTTTATGTTTATTATGCTTGACTCTTGGATGTTGTTGTTTATGTCCTGTGTAATCTTTGATGTCGCTTTTGGAGTTATTGTACTATGTTATTCTTTATTGGAGTTAGTATTATGGCATTCATGGTCGTGGTTACTTCCTTGTCACCTCTGAGCACAGGGGGTGGGTTTTTTCTAAAACCCACATGGTCGGGTGGAACGTGCTCCGCACCCGTTGGGTTCCCCATCAATGTTCGTTTTTCACAGTATTCTTCAGATGGAGCTTGTACCAGATATTCATCTTGTAATTCAGACATCATTTGTACTATATATTTATCCCACATGTATGGGAGGATTTATTGTATTTCTTTTGTTGAGAACATGTAATGTATTAAATGATGATGTATTGCATATGAACCTTTGTAATCATTCATTTTATAAGATTTATTATGGTTGTATCACCTAATGTATTTTTACTTATACTTATGGATACTTGGATGTTACCTTGGTAAATGGATATTGTAATGGTTATGATGGGTGTAAGATTTATTAAGTTATTTAGCTTTATTTGTAATCTTTCGTTATGAGTTTGTTTATGCGATGTGACCTCGCGTGCCCCAGAGGACTTGACGTTATGATGTTAATGTGTAATGTAATTATATTTTGATCGTTCATAATTATGTGTACTTTGTATTTATTTATTTTTTAAAATGTGTGCAATGTTTTGTCCATTGGGGTTTGCACGACAGGCGTTACATTCATCATCTTCCTGATTGTTTTCAAGATCACAAGTGCTATTATTACCTTTTGAAGTCTGAAAAAAAAAATCTAGGCAAATATGATTTGGTCAAAGCCATTTTTCTAGTTCATCTACATCAATATTGCCTTCAAAAAGAGGGATGTCGTAATTCAGCAGTATTTTAACGAGTGTCAAACCCTAAAATGGCCTACTACAACTAGTGGCATTGGTGAATTGCACCATCATCTCCCTTCTTTACTTCCCAAGGGATTAATTGATTAATAGTTTGAAAATATCTCCTATTCCCTCTTTGTATGCCATCTGAGGTAGTTTAAACTCATAACAAAGATACTTTTGAAAAATCATGTCTCAAGACAAGGAAGATAATTTTAAATCATGTCTCAAGACCATACTTCCTATTGTTTGACATCATTCAATGGGACATACAAAAATGGAACAATTTTTTCTCACATCGTTGACCCACATTTGTTTGGCAATCTTGTAGACAATGCATTAAATTGCAGAAGCTTGATATTTTAAGAACTAGGTTGGCAGACAGAGACAAAAGGATTTGACAAGTATTGCCCATAGTGGGTCAGAATCATACAGAGACAAAAGGATTTGACAAGTATTGCCCATAGTGGGTCAGAATCATACTTTAGGATTTTCAGGCTTTACAGAATGGTTTTTAAGGGTCAAACTTTTCAATGGTTTATTTCAAAGGAAGGCTGCAGAGGCTTTGATCCTGACAAGCTAATTGTCATTAGATTATGTCACAAACAGTCACCTGGATCAATAATAGTCAAACTGGTCAACATCACAAAGTAGAACATTCAAACTAGTCAATCTGGAAGAAATCGTTCATCAATGTAACAGAAATCAGCCAAACAACAATTATTTTTTCAACACAAAAAAAATCCAGTCAATGGAGTTTGCAATAGGTCAGACAGCACAATCAGAATCAACTACTAGGAAACATTAAAAAGACAGTATCCAATGCATGATGGACTAGGACAAGAAACAAAAGAATCATTGCATAGACCTCTTAAATAAATGATAAGAGACATGAATTCAAAAGGAAATGGTTCAGATACAGGGAAAACTTCCAGATACTCTTTACAATGGTATTCAAAACATTCAAAAAAATTAGAAACCATGATGAAAACTTCTGAAAAGGTGTGTTTTAGGCCACAAACCTGAGAAACTCTTGGAGAACAACTCAAAACTACTGGAAATACTTAAGGAATATCCCCACCCCTACAGAGGAATTTCTGGAATTTTTTGAAACACAAAGATTTCAAAATCCCAAAAAAGGGTTTCTAGTCTGGTATTCAAATGTCTGAACAGTCCTGGTTGACAGTCTGTTCCTTACAGCCATTAGGTCTAACATGAATAATACAGTATACCTCCAAGTACATTTTTTGTCCTCAAAGTATGCATGCCAGAGGTGATAGAAACTTAATTAATGATTTGTTTAACAGTCATTTAGTGATACTCATAGATGTTAGCTGTGAATTTAGTGCATTCAGCCTAGACAGGATTTTCACCTACTTATTTATGTTGCATTAAATGCTATGTTACGAAAAAGAGAGAGAGAGAGATTTAAAATAAAACATTCCAAAGAATTCATGGAAATCATACAGATGATGTCATCCTTCTTTCTACGACCAAGCTTATAATTCTATTCAGCTTTTCAATCTCTCACTGACCTCCAGTAGTCATAATATTTAGTTGATTACTTAAATGGAGGTCTACTACAAACCATAACATGCATTGCATTCTGGGAAGAATTTTGGATGATTTGCACTTCAAATTTTCAATTAAAACTGGATTACTGTGTGATAACAAGATTCTTGTTTCAGGGACTATATCATGTATAAGTTTCTATCAGTTAGTATAAAAACCTCTTTTTTCCAATTTAATAAAAAAATCGAAAGCACTAATTTCTACAAGACTTTAACAGTATTTGCACCTATAATGCAATGTCATAACTACAAAAACAAAACATCCTTATCTCTTAAGCTAAAATAACCACAAAAGGAAAACATAGCTAGTCCGACCATAGTATAATGAACTGACTGTTATGTCAACTATGACAAATTAGTTAGAACAAAAGAAAAGACTAGCTAATAGTTTGTAAATCATAAATCAAAATCACCTGAACAACAAAAGAAACATCAGGATAAACAACTCCATGAACTGCAACGTCAAATGTAACAAAAATCAGACCTTTTAAGTGTTGTAATTCATCATACATGTGAGAACCATAAGCCTCGGACTTTCTAGAACTAATCTCCTGGACATTCATATTTAATCCCAAAAGGACCTCATAGAAAATTGTTTCAATGGCTGGACTTGTGCAGAAAACCAGGACCTGGATATAAACATTAACTCAAGAATATAAGCAATCAACCTAGCTAAGACAAAACTGTAAAAAAATCTGATAACCAATGCCATTCATCACATTTCACCTTGTAATCAGACTCCCGAGGGATATGCTCCTTAAGTTCACCATAAAGCACATCGAAATGATCTTCATATGAGAAACAATGCATCTCTGCACACTCTGATTGCATAACCAAACCAAGTGGAAAAAACACATTCATAAGATCTCTAAAAGAGTAATAACATAGCTCTAGGGCACAAATACAAAAAACTAAAGAATGCACCTCTCAAGGACAACCTTGGCATGGGTTTCCCAACAAGCTTATCCAAGCGTGTTAATAAAAGAATAATATCGTCGTAGAACAATCTGAGATATTTGACGAACCTGTCAATGTTAAAACATGAACTATGAATTAATGGTGACATGGTTTACATTCAGGTGCAAGGATTTAAAATTGTTACACTGGAACATCTTAAATGACGGCAACTTTTCCATACATTCAATCAATTAAAAACCAACCTCCTGACGAACTGTAGCTGAAAATATGAGAGACTGCCTGTGTCTTGGTACAACATCTATAATCTTGTGAAGACCATCATGAAATTCCAGGTTTAACAACCGATCGGCTTCGTCAAGGACGAGTAATTCCAATCCCATTAAACGGTTGGAAAAGGCTGGTGCATTGTCAATATGTTCCAACAGCCTCCTAGGTGTAGCCACTACGATCTGAATGATATAAGCAAACAGTTTATACACAATATGTAATGTCCCCAAATTGAAGTTAACCTGTTTTATAACAAAATTCAAGAATTCCAGCACTTCATTCTAGGAAATAACATACTAAAGCAATTTCACTTAATCATTGATAAACTTAGAAAAAATAATGAACAAATACATGGAGAGATTAATCTTTTGTACTAGCTAACTACTCCATAACCAGTCATAGTTTGGCTTGATAGGAAAGCCTTGAAAAGGGTGCCTGTAAACTGCTCAACCCATCCAAGCCCAAGAGTGCACAGCATCCAAACTAAGACAACTCGCCCCTTGGCCCCAAGCAGCAGGATCGTCAAACTAAGACAATTCCACCCATGGGGTGGCCTACTTAGCAAGGGAGAGCCCATAAACTGCATCTCCCTAACTTGCTTCCTTCAATCTTACGTTTGATTGATAAAAGACATACATAAATATATATATAATCTATTCTTTTTAAAGGAATATAATCTAAGTATTAATCTATTACAGCAGTAACTATGACTTATGCATGTGAAAGAATATAATATTTGTTAGATTCTTTATCAAAACTTATTCATATAATAACTACTGCACACTATCTCTATAATTCATACCAGATTGTATTTACTGTATTGAATTTCTGTATGCCTGCAATTTTTATATTAAGTCTGATCCTCTTCATTGAATCTGCTGCGTCATCCAGTTTTCCAATTCATTCATATCAGACTTTTATTAATCTTACTCCATGGCTGATCAAAAATATATCAAGTGCATATGTCTTTGAATGCTTTCCAATCTCTGAGTATATTAACTGCTGCTATCTGAGTGCAGACTTATTTCTTGTTCCTGAATGATCCAATGGTCATCCCTGCAGATAAGTTGACCTCCTTAATATATATCCCCAAATGAGAGGGAGACACACCTCTTCATTGAGGCTTTTACCTTGCAAGGGATACATCCCTTCACAAATCAAGTACTGCCTTTACAAACTAAATTACTGTTTCTTTGATCGTTGTCTCCCCATTCTTTATCATTTCTATTAACAACATTAATCGTTGCCTCTTATGGTTGACTCGCTGCTTTTTGTTAAGGTAAATTCGGCCCATAATTAATATAAGGTTGCTCTTTATATATAAACTAATTCTAATCGCTGTCCCTTATCGCATAAATCACTGCACCTGTTCGCTGCACCTGTTATTGATGATAACCACGACTCTTTCTGATATCAATCGCTCCTTATTGATATGTTTTCTTGTCTCATTTGATCACTGTACTATTCTTTTTTATATACTAATTTGTTTATGCTGTATATGTATATAAACTAAGGTCGGCCTCCTATGGTTATAATTAACTATTAAGTTTATCTTGCATAAGCATGAGCAAGGTTGGCCAGCACTCTTAAGGAATATAAGGTAAGTGGAGCACTGTCATGTAATCTGTAAAGTCTTCTATTTGGGTATGAATAACCTAGGACATCACACATTACCAACACTTCTTTTATACATGTATTTTTTTAAGGCAAAATCACAAACATCATAACACTGAGTAGCTTAAATTTTACATTAACACAAGCATTTGCCACTAACACTGTTATCAGCATATGTTTAAACAGCTATTATCTTGTAAAAATTTCAAGAGATTCAACAGCCCTTCCTTGTTTCATGAATCAATTTTTAAATGATGATATTAAGGTAGTGCAAAACTTTGCAATGAACTCAACTGCAAAGAACACACACAGTGTGTGCACCAGTGTGGGTGTGTGCATGCATGTCAAGGTACATACATGTGTATGTGTTATCACACACATGTGTACACACTGTGCGTGCATGTGTCCTGTGTACCATGTATGTATGTATATGTTCTTTGCAGTTGAGTTCATTACAAAGTTTCATAATACCTTAATATTATCATTTACAAATTAATGCCTTGAACAGGGAATATATATTATATAAAATAAAACTATGAGGATTTATGTATGAAAAAAAAAAACTAAGGTAAATATAATTTTTCCTTTAAGCACAAATTAACTTACAGCATCTCTATATTCAACATCAATATAACAGACAAGTCAATACTTTTTCTTTATATATTCTATTTTAAACTTCATCCATTGTTTCTATTCTTGGTTAGACCAAGACCGCACATGGAAAACAAAAACCTGAAAATAGGATTATCCAACACCATCCATAACACTATAGCCATAACATCAATATAGAGTTTAAACAATACTCACCAAATTGTAAAGCCTCTCACATTCATCATGGTATTATCCATAGACCAAGGCAACAAACAAAATGATTTCCCAGCTATCCAAAATCCTTCTAGCATGCCAAATGAAGACACACACTACCTATGCATCATGTAGCGGTTCCTTTCTCTTTGTCCTTTTGTGTGGCACAGCCTTAAGTTCAATGTATACATCCCCATATTGAGTGCTTTGCTCTGGCAATTTCAATAATATAAATCCTCGATTGAGGCAATTTTCATCATGGTATTATCCACAAACCAAGGCAACAAACGGAACGAGAATGATCATTTGATTTCCCAAATATCCAAATCCTTCTTAACACCAAATGAAGACACAAACTATCTATGCACCTTGTAGCAGTGCTCTTCTCTTTGTCTTTTTGTGTATGGAACAGCCTTAAATTCAACACATACCTCCCCATGTTGAGTGGTGTGCTCAAGTGATTCCAACAATGCAAATCCTAGATTCTAACGATGCAATTTGACTTTCCTCTTATCACGATATTTTTTATCCTCTCCCTATAGAATTTGTCATCTCATATGCATCTTCCAAATAAAGAGAAGATGAACTCAAATCAAGAAAGAGAAGACGGACTCATAGAAGACTTGGTAAATCTGTGGGATATATCTATGAAAGAACACATGCGAAAGGAAGTCAAATGAAGGCAAGTTCCTCAAGAAGTAAGTTGTGATAACATGAGAGTGGGTGAAGAAGTAGATGTACTCCTCCATCGTCTACCAAGACTCTTTGCAAGACATTTCATAATACTTTAAGGTTTGCATGCTGAACAAGATCATGAAGCACAAAGACAACAAATAAGGTAGCATTACAAGGATCGACGTCGCACTCCCAATGATTAATTAATGCCCTTATACCCAAACAAAGTTGGGAAAAGATCACAAAGCGGTCAAAGAACAAAACAAAAAGTGAGACAATTTTTAAGGATCATAGAACAAGAGTAAGGAGATGATTAAAACAAGAAACTAAAGAAAACCCAACCATACAAAGAAGCCCATCCTGAGAAAGGACTCGAAGCAAAAGCATGAGTTAAAGCCGTAGGGAAAATAAAAAACATAACATTCCCACTACAAGGAGATGTATGAAGGAAGAATACAAAGAGATAGCAAGGCACCTACTACTACCCGGCAAAGCATGGGTTGACCTTTCTGACTAAGTGGAAAAATCAGTACAACCATTACTAGATGAAGAAGAATGGGAGATAGAATCAAAAGATTTGTTTACAAAAGTGTACAATAGTAATCCTTGACGTATTGAAGAATTGTTGATTGAAGAAGAATCGGTGATTGAATGAACTGAGCCAAAAACTCTGTAATATCCCGGATGGATATTTTGACAAACTTGCAACTTTGACAATTTCTTATGGCACATGCATTTCGTCAAACACTTTTGCAGGAAACTGAATATGAAGAATTTATCCACTCTAACAATCAAAGTAGCTGCAAATAAGTTCTGAATTATATATTCATCATTAAATCATTCCAAAGTCCAAAAGTTTCACAAAGGCATTTTGTCAAACAGTTGTACACTGGCTGTTCTGATTAAGTTTCAAATTGTTTTCCGAAAAATAATGCAAATGATCATTGTAGCATCACTTCCCAAGCTTCATATTAAAATAATAGCACTCATACAAAAATTGTCATAGTAACAGAGAACTTTATATGTCAATATATATGGCTGTTATAGAATAAATTATAAAAAAAATTCATACACAACAATTACATTGCTTAAATATTATTACTTTAATACCAATTTGCTAACCTCACAGATGCAGATATTGTCTCAATCCAAACTACTTCACTTCTTTCTAAGGCTGTACAGCATCCTTTTAAACTGTACGGCAGTCCCAAAAATATATTTATCTCCTTGGAAAGGCTGCAACTCCTCCAACTTAGGCTGCGGCTAGGAATTGATTGACTAAACAATTTAGGGCTGAAGTTTGACAAGCCTAAATGTCCCCTATAAATGCCACATCATATTTGTTAACCCTCAAAAAGGGGCGGCAATCATTTAATCTGCAGCGAATGATATAAGAATAGCCTAGTAAAGGCTACATAAGGCTTCTTTAAGCCTCTTTAAATTGTTTCAACAGCTCTTGGATATTGAATGGCTCCTTAGGCACGATTGGGGGTATTCTTCAGCAAATATATAACATTTAATATCCTTGTCACAGGCACACACTGCACTATAAACTCTGATTTTTCACCACTCTCACACATGGCACAAGATATATATTCTCTTCTTGCACACAACACTAATTCACAAATTTATATTTGCAAGTAAAACTCTATAATTTTGTACCTAGAATACGGAAGCCGGCAAACCTGTGAATCTGAAAGATAAATCAATTTACTCCAACCCTGCAAAACCTAAATCGATCTGCACTCCTGCTACCTCTGTTATGAATCTGCCAAGGAGTAATTAAGTGGGTTTCCATCTACAAAACCAATATTCGCCTTAGGGTTTTCATCCTAGGCTGAATAGCTGAACCAATGCTCAAACTTCCCCAGAGGGTTTCTTTAAAATGAAAAATCCAGAATATGAAATGAGTTTGCACAATTCTCCTTTTAAAACCCTCTTGGAACTTTCCAAAAATTTAATTATAAAATCACTTTTAAAATATTAATTCTATTATCTCCTTAAAGTGACTTTGTATTATTTAACTTTTATTTATTTATTTTATTAAGAGGGGTAAACATTTTGATCTGGAGCTATGAACCGGTGAGGTCACAAATGGGGGGCCTCGTCCCCAATATAAATTCTCAACAATTACACCCCAATGGGATTTGAACTTTGATGGCAAGAATAAAAACACAACTTAACCATCACACCATGCCACTATTGGCTATTTAACTTTAATTTTTGGCCCAAGCTAAGTCACTTTATTAAAATTAAATATTCAACTCATAAATACAAGTTGTCTAAAAAAAATAAACTTAGACAACTTTATCTAATTAATTAAATTATTTCTTCTTTGAAAACCTGGGCTAAAAATGGGGACATTACAAACTCCTGGGCCAAAGGTGTACAAGAGAGAACTTGAAGGCAATTCAAGTGTGCGAAACGCTGAAGCAAGACGAGTTAAGGATTGTCACATGGCCAAGAGTGTGAGAGCCACACTGGAGCATTTGAATCAAAACTCCTTGGTGAGTAGGTTCCAGCACAAAATAGAAAAATGGTGACTCCCCCACCAAGTCCCAACATTGAGAGGCATAAATTGCCCAAATTCATTGGTAATGGATTGAAGGATCTAGTGAAGCATTGCAAGACGTATGAAACAATATGGGCAATGAACGGCCAAGATGACAAAGCATACTAGCTTCCGTCTTTCCTAGCCACCTTAAGGGGTTGTTAGCAAGAAAATGGGGAAACACAGACCAAAGTATTGAGCCCCAAGTAATCTCTATATGTTGTATTTATATCTTAGACTCAATAGTGATTGAGAGATTAGAGGTTAATGCAGATTGTAAATAGATTAGCTAACAGACTAACATACAAACAGAAAACTAATTATATTCGACCACAACACACATATGAGATAACTCCAGATATAGATACATATATATATATATAGTAGTATTTATCCATTATATACATATATTGAGGGATTAATCCCTTTTCAATAATCAGTATCTGATATTCTTTTCTGTTCTGTTCTATCTCTTTTCTCTCTTACTATGTTACATTGTATCTTATACATATATGATATATCTATTTGTTGGGATGTGTACCTTACATTCTTTGTTGTATGTAGCCCAGTTTGCGCTTGTTTTTTTTGTTTTTTCGATGAGTGTTTTTCGATGTTTCTAGAATGATTCATACAACAATATATTGCAGCAGAATGGAAAATATTGCAATTAAACTTTCGACTCATAACTGAACATTACATAGAGGATTTACAGCTGAAAATTCCAGATTTTTCTAGAAGCTTAAATGCATGTTGACAAAAGTGTACAATAGTAATCCTTGGCGTATTGAAGAATTGTTGATTGAAGAAGAATCGGTGATTGAATGAACTGAGCCAAAAACTCTGTAATATCCCGGATGAATATTTTGACCAAACTTGCAACTTTGACAATTTCTTATGGCACATGCATTTCGTCAAACACTTTTGCAGGAAACTGAATATGAAGAATTTATCCACTCTAACAATCAAAGTAGCTGCAACTAAGTTCTGAATTATATATTCATCATTAAATCATTCCAAAGTCCAAAAGTTTCACAAAGGCATTTTGTCGAACAGTTGTACACTGGCTGTTGTCAAATTGTTTTCCAAAAAATAATGCAAATGATCATTGTAGCATCACTTCCCAAGCTTCATATTAAAATAATAGCACTCATACAAAAATGGTCGTAGTAACAGAGAACTTTATATGTCAATATATATGGCTGTTACAGAATAAATTATACAAAAAAATTCATACACAACAATTACATTGCTTAAATCTTATTACTTTAATACCAATTTGCTGACCTCACAGATGCAGATATTGTCTCACCAATCCAAACTCCTTCACTCCTTCCTAAAGATGTACGGCATCCTTTTAAACTGTACGGCAGTCCCAAAAATATATTTATCTCCTTGGAAAGGCTGCAACTCCTCCAACTTAGGCTGCGGCTAGGAATTGATTGACTAAACAATTTAGGGCTGAAGTCTGACGAGTCTAAATGTCCCCTATAAATGCCACATCATATTTGTTAACCCTCAAAAAGGGGCGGCAATCATTTAATCTGCAGCGAATGATATAAGAATAGCCTAGTAAAGGCTACATAAGGCTTCTTTAAGCCTCTTTAAATTGTTTCAACAGCTCTTGGATATTGAATGGCTCCTTAGGCACGATTGGGGGTATTCTTCAGCAAATATATAACATTTAATATCCTTGTCACAGGCACACACTGCACTATAAACTCTGATTTTTCACCACTCTCACACATGGCACAAGATATATATTCTCTTCTTGCACACAACACTAATTCACAAAATTATATTTGCAAGTAAACCTCTATAATTTTGTACCTAGAATACGGAAGCCGGCAAACCTGTGAATCTGAAAGATAAATCAATTTACTCCAACCCTGCAAAACCTAAATCTATCTGCACACTTGAGAACTCTGTTATGAATCTGCCAAGGAGTGATTAAGTGGGTTTCCATCTACAAAACCAATATTCGCCTTAGGGTTTTCATCCTAGGCTGAATAGCTGAACCAATGCTCAAACTTCCACAGAGGGTTTCTTTAAAATGAAAAATCCAGAATATGAAATGAGTTTGCACAATTCTCCTTTTAAAACCCTCTTGGAACTTTTCAAAAATTTAATTATAAAATCACTTTTAAAATATTAATTCTATTATCTCCTTAAAGTGACTTTGTATTATTTAACTTTTATTTATTTATTTTATTAAGAGGGGTAAACATTTTGATCTGGCGCTATGAACCGGTGAGGTCACAAATGGGGGGCCTCGTCCCCAATATAAATTCTCAACAATTACACCCCAATGGGATTTGAACCTTGATGGCAAGAATAAAAACACAACTTAACCATCACGCCATGCCACTATTGGCTATTTAACTTTAATTTTTCGCCCAAGCTAAGTCACTTTATTAAAATTAAATATTCAACTCATAAATACAAGTTATCTAAAAAAAATAAACTTAGACAACTTTATCTAATTAATTAAATTATTTCTTCTTTGAAAACCTGGGCTAAAAATGGGGACATTACAAACTCCTGGGCCAAAGGTGTACAAGAGAGAACTTGAAGGCAATTCAAGTGTGCAAAATGCTGAAGCAAGACGAGTTAAGGATTGTCACATGGCCAAGAGTGTGAGAGCCGCACTAGAGCATTTGAATCAAAACTCCTTAGTGAGTAGGTTCCAGCACAAAATAGAAAAATGGTGACTCCCCCACCAAGTCCCAACATTGAGAGGCATAAATTGCCCAAATTCATTGGTAATGGATTGAAGGATCTAGTGAGGCATTGCAAGATCTATGAAACAATATGGGCAATGAACGGCCAAGATGATAAAGCATACTAGCTTCCATCTTTCCTAGCCACCTTAAGGGGTTGTTAGTAAGAAAATGGGGAAACACAGACCAAAGTATTGAGCCCCAAGTAATCTCTATATGTTGTATTTATATCTTAGACTCAATAGTGATAGAGAGATTAGAGGTTAATGCAGATTGTAAATAGATTAGATAACAGACTAACATACAAACAGCAAACTAATTATATTCCACCACAACACACATATGAGATAACTCCAGATATATATATATATATATAGTAGTATTTATCCATTATATACATATATTGAGGGATTAATCCCTTTTCAATAATCAGTATCTGATATTCTTTTCCGTTCTGTTCTATCTCTTTTCTCTCTTACTGTGTTACATTGTATCTTATACATATATGATATATCTATTTGTTGGGATGTGTACCTTACATTCTTTGTAGTATGCAGCCCAGTTTGCACTTGTTTTTTTTGTTTTTTCGATGAGTGTTTTTCGATGTTTCTAGAATGATTCATACAACAATATATTGCAGCAGAATGGAAAATATTGCAATTAAACTTTCAACTCATAACTGAACATTACATAGAGGATTTACAGCTGAAAATTCTAGATGTTTCTACAAGCTTAAATACTTAATTTTTAATCGAAATAATGACAACCCAGTTCATAAAATAACCCCTAATATCTAAATCAACAATATCCAAAAAATTTGGGAGTTACAATTTTGGAACTCACAAGAGAAATATGCTTGAAGAACCCTCTAAGATGGACGCCAGCTGCAAGATTCACCTCCAATGGCAGAAATGTTGCAAGCACGGTGCTCTCCAACCTTGGACGACCCCAAATGAAGCATTACAACCTCCAAAAACCCTAGCCGCCCTTGCAAAAGATCAGCCCTCCCTCCAAAATGTACAACCAACCTAGGAAGATGGTACGGCCGGCAAGAAAGGCGCTGAAACTCCTTAAATCTGCTACTGATGTATTCAAACCTGCCCTACAATACAATCTTTCCAATCTAAAATATAACTTTGATGCCCAAACTGTAAGACTCGATTTGCAATGAAGCTCAACTGTGATTCCTAAAGTGAAATCGCCAAGAATTCTCTAGACTATGTCTTTCAATAGCATAGAGAATGTTGCTTGCAAGGGTTTCCATCCTCACAAACCCTGAGAAGAATGACCTCCTCCAAGAACAAGAACCAATTCGAAATATTCATCCAACATAGAAAAAGAATGAGCTCCAAAATGTCCTTATAAAGCCTCCTCAAAACCCTAAGCCCCCTTATTGGGAATTAAAAGATTTTAATTTTAAATTATATTTCCCCCTTATGTCTCCCTAGGCGCCCAACTTGAGTTATAACATTTAAACTTTATTTTTCACTTAAGTCTCCCTATGGTCCCCTTTCATAAAGTCACTTTATTAAAATAACATAAGTTAAATATTTTAATTTAACTTTAATAACATTATGTTATTTTAAATAATTGCACTAGACCACTAAACACTAAGATATTGTTACCGACTACACCCACCGACACTGCCAAAATTAGTAAGATTGACAACTAGCTCCCCTGGCACCCGTAACTAACTTACTAAAAATAGTAAGTATAGAAAAAATACCAAAAAACACTCCAGAAAAGGACAATTCGCAACTCCCAACTACACCATGTTGGATCCCTAACCACACTCCATTAGCCTATGGGAACAAATGAATAGGCTAACTTACAATTTGCTAAAAAGGCTACGAAGGGGGCATTACATTTTTTTATTTCCTCAAAGGGTGTCTCTTCGATTACAAGTTCCACAATTGCTTTGCGGTGGTTTGTGGTGGGAATCGTATCGTTGTTCTGGCTTTGGCCGATTCCCTACTAACATCATCCCCCTTTCAAAACTTTGTCTTGTCCTCAAGACAACTCTATCCTTATTGTTTCAAAAGAATGGATTTGTATATCTCCTTGAGATTAGCAAAAGTGTTGTCCCACTATACCTTAGCTTGTTGAAGGATTTGGTTCTATACATTGATTTGTGTAAGGAAGCATTTTGCTTTTGGTATTATGGTATCTAGGAGTGGAGAGGAGACGGTGCCTGTTGATCAATTGAATTGCTTGTTTGTCCGAAGGGGGAGGAAGTTATGTTTTCATATTTTGCCTCTTCCTTGTGTATCTCTTGGTAGGCTTCTCTATAGCATCCTTGATCTCCTCTTTAACTTGGTTAGTGAACTCTGTCCTCCCCAGCATCAGTTTATCCAACCTCTATTTGGTCTAGAGTTCTCTAGTTTGGATTTACGCCATATTTTCCTTTCGGGCCTTGGTTGCCGAAGGAACCACTTCTACAATCGCCTCATCTTTCAACTTTTCCTCTGTTTGTGCGGCTTGTTCCCTTTTCATCTTATGTACGACAGCCAGGGACCCCGATAATTGGTCCATTAGTGACTCTAATGTGGTATTAGAGGCCACCATGTATCTAATGAGTGCTGATTGTGTAGCGGATTTATTCGTGGCACCCATTTCCTCACATACCTTAAAGGTATTCTACAATATTTACTTGTTAAACAAGCCATTGAAGAGCCGATTTTCATTAATTAATTTTTCCACTTCTTCTTCTTTTGGGTGCTCTTCTTCTTTGCTCACTTCTTCTGAGGTGGAGGCTTCTTTTTGTGCTTTTTGCTTCTTTCTTTTTTGTTTCTTCTCCGCACTCATTTGGAATGCCTCTAAGGCTTGTTCAACAGAGGGGTCTGATTGTGGGGGAGTAGTGGGTATTTTCCTTTTGACTCTCCTTGTACTCCCTTCTGATTGAGTTGACTCTTCCGAAGGTGTCCCCACTTGCAATCTCCCAGACCTCCATGGAGTAGTTGTAGTGCTCTGCTCCTATGACTTTGTTTTGCCTATCCCTCATTTTGCATGTAGTTTTTCTTTGTTTTTCTCCACTTGCTTCTCTACCTTTTCTAGGTGAGATTGTCCATATACTCCCGATAAGTCGTGAATTTTTCAACTTTGGGGTCTTTGGGGAGTTGGAGCAATGTTGCCGCATAAGAGTCTATCTCCATATCAAATACCTCATATGGTAGTTTTGGGATCCAGGACGTCCTAGATTCGATTGTCTCTACAATCACCATTCCATGAGACCACATTACTTTGAGGATTGTGACAAGGCTCACGTTCCTCATTTATGCTTCCATAATTTGTATTCATGGCTGTGACAACTCAAATTTAAACACAAACACTAAGGATATTGGCAAAGGTTGAAGGATTTTGCTTGCAATCATGGCAACCAATGAGAAAGCATCTCTATTAATAGCGGTTTGTGGTCTTCCTATTTACACAATAACTAATAAAGTTCCTCTATCCTTTATGCATTGATTTGTTTCAAAGAATACTATCACTTGCTCCAAAGTTTCATTTCTACCTAGGCTGCAAGTAGAAAGCTTCTTTTCATTTATCAACAAAATGCAAGGTTTTCAAAACTTTAAAAATACCCAACAAAGACTATTTTGAAAATTTGAAGGGGTTCCCTAGCCTCTTAAAAGTGTCGACCAAGAGTATTTCAAGCTTTTTAGAACATTTGATAACCTCTTAATAGCGTTGACAAAGGCTATTTTGAGACTTTTGATAGCTTTGTGAACTCATGAAAAGCTCCAACTTAAAGCATTTCAGCATTTTTAATAGTTGTGAGTGTTAGTGTTTTTAGCGGCGAGAGATATTTTCTCTTAATATAAAATCAAACTAAGGCAGGTCGGCCTAATCATGTTTTTATAAACAAATATTATTCATTCCAGGTCGGCCCTAGAAGAAAGGTAACCTAGATTGTATATATAGGAGGTGTCTCCTCATTTGATCAATTCATCCATTCCAATTCGAATATCTTCAGCAGCAAGTTCGCCCTTCAAGAGCAGCAGATTTGACTCAAGGAGAAGAGTTAAATATTTTGTGTTTTCAAGAATTTGCACCATATACAAGTGCAGATCCATTGTATTGTATTGTATTCAGCTTTTCTAGGCCCTGATATTATTCTGATTTATAAGAGAATATCTTGCTAGGTTTTTCTCCCTCAAGTAGGAGGGTTTTACCAGGATAAAATCTTGTGTTCATTGTTCTCTATGTTGTGTTTTCTGCTTTTTGCATTTCTGATCCTAGAACTAACATGGTATCAAAGCGGGTTTAGAAAAGATCCTATGTTCCACAGCCTGTCGGGGACAAGGACAGGGGGACGGCAGGGGACGCATCTCTAGGACATTTCCTAAGGGGCAATTTTTAGGGGACGGCAAGGGGACGGCGACATACAAAATACATATATATATATGATTTTTTCAAAATTTATTAATCTATTAGAGAGAGAGAGGGAAAGAGATAGATATGTCAATAAATTAATAATTGATAACAACAATATCAATATGTAAGTAAATTGCAAGAGTAGTAATATAATAGCATAAGAAATGTCATTAAAGCATTATAAAATTTATCACAGCAGTATCAAACATCAATAAAACCATGGTCTATCAATATCCAAATGTCTCAAACATGTATCTAGAAGTCTCAAAGGTCAAACATGAAAATCAAAATATTAAATACAACAGTCTATGAAATTAAGCCTCATTCGAGCTATGAAATTAAGCGTCAACCTTGCCTTGCCTTGCTGTGAGAAATGAAAAGAGCCTAATAAAATCAAAAGATTTAATATTTAGTCCTTTTCAGACTTTAGCCCAAACAATTAAAACATTAAACAGTTGGTGGGCCCTACGTGAAGGGAACTAAACCTTTAAAAAATCATTTTTTAATATGTTTTGACTTGCAACCTGTAGGGGACGGGGAAACGTCCCCAATCCGTCCCCAATTCGTATCGGGGACGGGGAAACGTCCCCAATACAGGACGGGGAAACGTCCCCAATCCGTATCGGGGACGGGGAAACGTCCCCAAAGTGAAGGAAACGTTTCCTGGCGTTTCCGATAGATTTTGCATTTTCGAGGACGGCAGGGGGATGTCCCCTTTGCATCCCCCCATCCCAGGACGGCAGGGGATGGGGATAGGGGGTTTTGGGGCAAGGGACGCATCCCCGTGTAACCTTGAAAAGATCTGATCAGATTTGGCTAAGCAGTATAAGGCAAAATATATAGTGGAGATAAATTTATATTGAATCAACTGAATATAAAGTGGAAGCTTTCAAGTTGTGAAGATTTATTTCAGTCTTCATAAATTCGCCTTATCTATCTTCTACCATGCTCTCAATGTAACAGCTGCATTGAAATCGTGCTATGATGGATTGTTGTTTGAATCTAGTGACAGCCATGGAAATGTTGGGATACCGATTTATGAAGTCTCAATGGATGAATCAAAAGATAATATGGAGGTTGAGGAATCTACGGAATTATTTGCAAGGTATGAGGATGTTGTGATTGATAAACAGGAGATTAATATCGAGGCAATTGACCATGACATGGCAGGCAACTCCTATGATTATGATCAGCTTGCAGAAAGATTGGTGGATGCTTTTGATGTTAAGATGAGGGCTGATGAATCCATGGAAGTATCTGTCGAGGGCAATGATGGTAAAGATGATGATTGGTATCTTGATGTTGAGGCATTTGTTTATGTTCAAATTATAGAAAGCTTAGTAGATAGCAATGATGTTAATGTGAGGGTTGAGGAATCTCTGGAACTATTTGAAGAGGATACAGATGTAAAAGATGATAATCATGGTGTTGATGTTGTGGCATCATGCAATGATATGGCAACCAATTGTCATGATTGTGGTCAAACTGAAGAAAAACCGCATTTTATTCAAAAGTCAAAAGAGATAAAACAAGATATAAACAACAACGATGGATATTATAAAGAGAAACGAATTACATATTGAGTGCAGTGATTAGCATTTCCAAGATCAGAAATTGAGTGAAGATGAAAGAAAGATATATCAGAATCAACAAAGATAAGTTTTATTATTCCTTTAATTGTTCTATCTAATGATATTTGCTATATGACTAAATGCTTCATTTGTATCAGGGGTAGTTTGATTTTATGAACTATTATTAATCTCTTTAAAATGCAGGATGGATCGAGGAGAAAAGGGATGATGGATTAATTATCAGAGATTGCATAACGAATTCAAAGGGAGGAAGAGCTTGAGGCATCCGGTGAGGAAGTCATGCTGGCTGGAGAAATGAACAAACATGGAGACATAGCTTGCAGCCATGGGACTGAGTTGGTGGCACATAACTCTCATGATTCTACACTGGAGACACCTCTCGAGGGCACAAGGTTGGGTCAGCCTTGGATGGACAGTTTGCATCAACAAAGAAGATTGAGAAGGATGAAGGCACTGAACGACGGTACGACAGAAATCTTGTCCTCCTGATTTGGAACAGCAGTCTATGGTTCTTGCATGATCAACTATTGGCAGCCCTAGAAAAAATTGTGGAAAACAGTGAGGTTCCTATCAAAGATCATTGGAAAAGACATGCTAATGGCTATTGGATTGAGAGTTTGAAAGCAAAATAGTTTTCGGTTATTTGCGAGTTAGGTAAAACAATGGCATGTCCGGGAAGAGGACTAAGGTTTTGAGATCCGTCAATGGAGGGGAGTTCACTTCCAAAGGATTTTTTGCAATCTCTGTATTGAGGCAAGGATCAAGAGGGAGTTATGTGTTCAGCAAAATGGAGTCCTATGTCTCAAGGAACTAGAGTGACTCACTGAGAAAAAGTGAAGGTGTCAGCTAAGTGTGTTGCAGTGTTGCAAGGCCAGGTGCTAAGTCCTTGGAAGACCTCTTCAGCTGCAAAGAACGGAATTGCACAAGGCAGTCAACCTTGTTTTGACATTGGTAGCACCGCAAACCTATTTAGAATAGGGCGATCTGGGATGAGATCGTGGAGGATAGTCCTGGACTCTCGCAAGTCAGTAGTGTCGAAGGTGTGCGTTGGAAATCGTTCCTCTAAGGCAAGCATTGCAGGCAATCTTGGACGAGGAGGTCAGGAAGTTGATGCAAGTACTTGGAGCTTCAGAGGGAGTCACATCATCATGAAGATTTGTTGTAATGTATATTTCTCTGAGACGGAGAAATATGAGGTGAAAGCCCTTGTAATGTATATTTCTCTGAGACGGAGAAATATGAGGTGAAAGCCCTTGTAGTTTATATTTCTCTGAGACGGAGAAATATGAGGTGCAAGCCCTTGTACATCTATGAGACTGAGATGAGACGTCATGTTGAGAGACTCCATGACGAGGACATCTTGTACATCTCTAAGACTGAGATGAGATGTCATGTTGAGAGACTCCATGACGAGGATATCTTGTGCATCTTTGAGACTAAGATGTGTTTTTCCACAAATGGGTGTAGCCATTGTGGACATCATGTTGAGAGACTCCATGATGAACCCTTGTATATCTCTAAGATTGAGATGTTTTTTTTATTTTCACAAATGGGTGTAGCCATTGTGGGCATCATGTTGAGAGACTCCATGACGAGGATATTTGAAAATACCTCCCTAGCTAAGATGGAGTATTAGTGTTTTTGGCAGCGGGAGATACTTTCTCTTAATATAAAATCAAACTAAGGCAGGTCGACCTAATCATGCTTTTATAAACAAATATTATTCATTCCAGGTCGTCCCTAAAAGAAAGGTCACCTAGCTTGTATATATAGGAGAAGGTGTCTCCTCATTTGATCAATTCATCCATTCCAATTCGAATATCTTCAGCAGCAAGTTCACCCTTCAAGAGCAGCAGATTTGACTCAAGGAGAAGAGTTAAATATTTTGTGTTTTCAAGAATTTGCACCATATACAAGTGCAGATCTATTTTATTGTATTCAGCCTTTCTAGGCCCTGATATTATTCTGATTTATAAGAGAATATCTTGCTGGGTTTTTCTCCCTCGAGTAGGAGGGTTTTCCCAGGATAAAATATTGTGTTTATTGTTCTCTGTGTTGTGTTTTCTGCTTATTGCATTTCTGATCCTAAAACTAACAGTGAGAACCATAAAAAGTGCTGATAGGGAATTTTAAGAGGTTAACGTTTCACAGATTTTTACACTTTGCCATGTGATTGCAAACATTAACCTCTTAAAATTCCCTATCACACCAATGTTTGCAATCACATG
This sequence comes from Sequoia sempervirens, assembly GCA_007258455.2. NCBI lineage: Eukaryota > Viridiplantae > Streptophyta > Pinopsida > Cupressales > Cupressaceae > Sequoia > Sequoia sempervirens. Next base: position 655,238,633 of record VDFB02270651.1, on the reverse strand, counting down.
GCAAAGTGTAAAAATTTATTTACCTACTTTCTAAAAGTAAAAAACTGACAAAAATGAAAAAATCAAGTTTTAGGGGTTTATAAACAAAAACCCATGGTTTATATGAAAACCTCAACAATTTTTTGAATTAAATGAGTGTAAAATGTGTTTTTCATTTTTTCCTAGCTTTTCTTGTGTTGACCCAATTTGGACCAAATTTTTGAATAACCCAAGTGTAGCAGGTTGCAACAGCACAGCAGAGGTGGTGGGTTTATATAAAACATGGATATCCACATTCTTAGGTGTTCTTTGTGACAATATTTCTAGTCAGTATCTCCTTACTAGTTACACAGGTTTATACCTTCTAGAAGCCTTCATGGACATCTTACACAATGTTCTAGATCCCAAACTGGAGTTACCAGACTTGCTAGCTGTTAAATTTTAATGATCAGATTAATGCACAGAAATTAAATTCAAATCAGACACAATAACACAGCAGATACCCTGGGAAAACCCTCCTCTTGAGGGAGAAAAACCCAGCAACAAAGATCTCTCTTATATATATAAATAGTGGCAACAATTCTCTTTACAATGAGGCCAATTATAAGGCCAATCTTCAGCACCTAACACAAGATGCAATGGCAAATAATAATCTGCAAGTATCTAACTCTGCCTTTGAGTAAACTCACAATCTGTACTTGAAGAAGTTCGCTCTACCCTTGAATAAATTCGCAATTTGTACTTGAAGAAATTCGCACTTGAAAGAAGGAGAGAATTGAACTTGCTTGAATGATTGAAAGAATAGAAATGACCTTGTATATATATGCAATGAGAGAGAGGTCGCACCTCTTCATGCACAAGGTCGGCCAAGGAGAGAAATATAATTACAAATAAAATATATTAATTACAAGGAAGGTCGGCCCTTATAGAAAATTATATTGTTGCCAAGAGAAGCGCCAATTCACATTATAACACATATAAATAAATAGCCGATAGGCTATATTGATTTATGTCTTCACTCGTGGCAGGAAGGATGAACCCGAAGCTGCAATATCATTAACACTCCCTCTCAGCTAGGGAGAGAACTTCCAGCTGCTCAAGACAAATCATCTCAACATGATGCCCATCACATTGGCTACAACCAGATGTGAAAAAAAGAATATCACCTCAACGTGTGATATTAGATATCGCCTCAACACGATATCAACCATAATGGCTACAACCATACTATGGTAAGTACAAGTGTTCATCACTTGCGTGATGTTGTCACCTCAACGTGACTTTCACCATGACTCTCTCGGAGGTGAAACACAAGTACAACATATGTCATGGAGTCTCACACATGACATCCACCATGACTCAGCTCAGGGGTGGAAACAAGGGCTTTCACCTCAAATTCCTCCGTCTCAGAGGAAAATGCATTAACAAGGGCTTGCACCTCAAATTCCTCTGTCTCAAAGGAAAATGCATTAACAAGGGCTTGCACCTCAAATTCTTCCGTCTCAGAGGAAAATGCATTAACAAGGGATTTCACCTCGAACTTCTCTCACAGAGAAGAACTCAATAAACAAGGCTCACTGATATTGAGACTCTTTCTCAATCAAGGCTGGATTCTCCACCATACCAAGCTTATCTCGAAAGTACACAACTTTATCCTGGCGAGAGGCTTGGTGAGAATATCTGTCGTCTGCTCATCAGTTCTGATGTACCTCAACTGTACAGCCTTCCGCAATACCATATCTCTCATGTAGTGGTACTTGATCTCAACGTGCTTGGTTCTGTCATGGAACACAGGATTGACAGAAAGCTTCACACAACTCTGATTATCACAATGAATGATAGTTGGCTCCATTTGTCCAAACAATCCTGCAAGGAGCTTACGAAGCCACACTGCTTCCCAAGTTGCCATACAAGCTGCAATATACTCTGCCTCTGCTGTACTTAATGCTACAGATGACTGCTTCCTGCTACACCAGGAAATCATAGCTGAACCCAAACTGAAGCAACATCCAGAGGTGCTCTTCCAGTTGGCAACACAACCATCTTCTTTAGGTTCAGTAGGCTCCCTCTGAATCTTTAAGTGCTTGCTTCTGACCTCATCGTCCAAGATTGCCTGCAATGCTTGCCTTAGATAAATGTTTTCCAGTGCACACCTCTGGTACTGTAGAGAGTTCAAGGTAGACCTCCTCGACCTCATAGCAGATCACTCTATTCTGAATAGGTTTGCGGAGCTACCAATATCAAATCCAGATGACAGTCTTTGAGCAATTCTGATCTCAGCAGCTGAAGGGATCCTCTAAGGATTTAGCACCTAGCCTTGCAATACAATAATCTTCACTTCTTCTCAGTGAGTTACAAAACTCCCTCTTGATCCTTGCTTCAGAGATTGCAAAGAAGACTTCTGGAAGTGAACTCCCTCTAACCACCAGCTTAGTTCCATGGCTGCAAGTTGTGACTTCACGCTTGATCATTTCTTTGGTTGGCATGACTTCCTCATAAGATGCCTCAAGCTTTTCATGGCTAAGCAATCTCTCATCACCTTCCTGCTTCTAGCTGTTCACAAAGCATTTTAGAGAGAGATTACTAACAGTTTACAACTATCCAAAGAAATATCAAGACTAGAATCATACAAGGTTTACTATCTCAGGTTATAGCATGAACACATAAGAATTTATGAATAATATTAAAACATGAATAAATAAATCAGCCTAAAGAGAAATATATCAAAAGATCAGAATGAAGGGCTAAAAAAAACTTATCTTTATATATTTTTGATATAACTCTTTCTTCCATCTTTTACTCCTCTCGAGAGTGCCAAACTCAGCACAACAACAAAAAAAAACAATCTGCACAACTACAAATTTCTTGAATGCATTATGCGGTTAGCATGTAGAACCAACTCTCTCCAAGAGTTCAAGGCTCTATCACAGATCATGCATTAGAGAATGATATCGATGTGACCAATCACCATCAAACTTTCAATTCTCTTTTTATTTAGAGTCACACTCAGAAATCTTCACAACCAACATGAAAAGACTAGCAATAAATGAAGTCTTCAAAGGATCTTACGCTAGTAAACATAATTCAAGAGAAACCACTATCTCTCTTTACTAATTACAAGATCCAAATAAAAGATATAACTTAACAAACAAAGAATACTTATCTCTCTAAATATTCTAATGGATGCAAGATACGCTGCTCTTGAGCACAGATCAACACACAACCTTCACGGCTTGAACACAGGCCCATGACTTAGAATAGAAATTCCCTAGAATCCTTCTGAGGAGAGAACTTATTTATATCCACAAATGAAGCATGCTGATTAGGCCTGGTTGGACAATCCTTTGCATAGTGACCAAACTCGTCACAACGAAAGCATTGGACTTGGGAGAGGTCCCACTTCTTCTTGAATGCGGGAGCACCATCTGACCCTTTATCTCTATTCCTCTTGAAGTATCTTTTCTTTCCTCTTTTTCCTTTCTTCTCGATGATTGAGCGGAAAGAACATGAATATCTTCATTTGTAGAGCTTCGACCAATACCTCTCGCAGCCAACCTCGACTCCTCTTGAATACAATCTGCCCTCAATCGATCAAACTTGGGAAGTTTCGATCTCGCACTAATTCCTTGAATGTAAGACTCCCAAGATGAAGGAAGACCATTAAGAGCCAGCATGGTCAAATCCTTGTCATCAACAATATGACCAATGGTAGAGAGCTGATCTCTTAATTCGGAAATTTTCATGAAGTAGGTGATGACAAATTCTCCTTCTGCCATCTTAACATGATGAAGTTGTTGCTTCAAGGCAAGTGCCCGGCTGGTGTTGTTGATTTTATACATTTCCTCCAAAGTTTTGAACATATCCCTTGATGTCTTCAACTTGGAGACAATCGGCACAATATGGTCTTTGACAGAATCAACCAACAACTTCTTCGCCTTGATGTCTTTCTTCCTCCATTGCAACTTCTCTTCTTCCTCTTTAGGTTCGGGAACTTTGGTCTCCACAAACTCTGCCAAATCATTCTCCTCCAATGTGAGCATGATTCTAAACCTCCATGATGTAAAGTTGGAAGCTCCCTCGAGTCTATCTTCGATCTTCAATCCGATCACCATCTTGATTGACGTAGAGATAGACAACGAATTAAGATGAAGAGAAAAGAGTATTGCTGTAAATCTGATCACGATCTTCTCAAACCCGCTCTAATACCATGTTAAATTTTAATGATCAGATTAATGCACAGAAATTAAATTCAAATCAGACACAATAACACAGCAGATACCCTGGGAAAACCCTCCTCTTGAGGGAGAAAAACCCAGCAACAAAGATCTCTCTTATATATATAAATAGTGGCAACAATTCTCTTTACAATGAGGCCAATTATAAGGCCAATCTTCAGCACCTAACACAAGATGCAATGGCAGATAATAATATGCAAGTATCTAACTCTGCCTTTGAGTAAACTCGCAATCTATACTTGAAGAAGTTTGCTCTGCCCTTGAATAAATTCGCAATCTGTACTTGAAGAAATTCACACTTGAAAGAAGGAGAGAATTGAACTTGCTTGAATGATTGAAAGAATAGAAATGACCTTGTATATATATGCAATGAGAGAGAGGTCGCACCTCTTCATGCACAAGGTCGGCCAAGGAGAGAAATATAATTACAAATAAAATATATTAATTACAAGGAAGGTCGGCCCTTATAGAAAATTATATTGTTGCCAAGAGAAGCGCCAATTCACATTATAACACATATAAATAAATAGCCGATAGGCTATATTGATTTATGTCTTCACTCGTGGCTGGAAGGATGAACCCGAAGCTGCAATATCATTAACACTAGCTACCTAGCAAGTCCTTGCAATTCCAAGGTTGAGAAAGCCTAAATGAAGCCTACAAACACATTTTAAAGACTGCCAATCTCATAGAGTCTAAGCCAAATTTTTCAAAAACTCATGTTCTATGCCAAGTTTTTGTCGATCTTTTGTGCCAACCAGTTCAGGTCAAAAATCAGCTTGTCAAACCTATGTTGATTTGTTTTCAAGCTCTTGTGCCAAGTCTAAGTCTAAGACAAAATAAGCTTTGGTAATTCCATAGTTCAAAAACTCAAGACTTGGCAAAACTCAACAAACCCAAATTTGACTCATATTCATCAACTCAACAAAACTCAAAAACTTAAAATATACTTAAATTCCTTAAAAAACATAAATTTTATGCAAAATACAATGTATCTAATGAGGTCTATAAATTTTGGGGAAGTGTTTTCAATTAGATTTGAATACAAAAATAACACAATGTCACATCATCATGCAAATACAATAGCCAATATATATGATATGTATTATGATGATTTTGATTGCATATCCACACAAGTTGCAATTTAATACTTCCTCTCCCCCTTCATTCTAGTGATAGTATGGAACTTGCTCCACGTACTAAAAGACTGTGGCTCCAAGCTCATTATAAAAGGCAATATTTCCTCTTCTAGCTCAACATCATCATATCCCATTCATGTCATCCTATCCAATTGTTGTTGCTTCTGCTACACCCTTCTTTGCTTTCTACTCAAAATAAGCAATGTCATCTTCTGTAAACATGGGGGTGTCCTCATCCTATGCGGTCTAGTTGCTATATGGATCAATCTCATCCAATTCAATTGGCTCCTAATCAATTGTGTCCACAGTTTTTGTGTGAAGACAAAATTTATATTACACAGACAAGGTTATTGAGATGCTTTGTGTCAACTTGTGCATCTTTGTGTGAATGGTCTCAAACAAACTCCAATTGCACTCACATCCAAAAGTGCTGCAAGGTTGAGACAAAATGCAAAGGACTAGGTTTTGAAGATTTTGGATACTTCTAAAGTTCTATCCTAGTCTTCCAACCAAGTAGCTACAAAGAAGACATTCAAAAGTTTATAAGTAATTATTGTAAGATAAGAGAAGACTATATTCTTTGGCAACCTCATGTTTGGGTGGTTCTCCCTCAAATAGCTAGTGGCAAAGAAAAGAACCTCTCTCTAACCTACTTATAATTCTACAACTCCCACCAATAATTAGGTCCCTCAACTCAACCTCAAGGGTCATCCTCTCAATACACACTGAGAAGTCCTCCATAACCTTCCTATTAATATCTCTAATGTACTCAAAGAAGAAAAGTTTTGGGTTGAGGTAGTAGCCTCTGCATGAATGGGTTGGTAGAATTGGTTGTTCCACCTATAATTAATGATATCCCATATAGGTTCAAATTTGACTATCTTCCATGTAGTAATGATGGATGGCCTCCTTGGCCCTTTCCATGACCTCATAAACATAACCCATCAAGTTTCTCTCCCCATCCACCAAGTGCAAAATCCCAACTAAATTTTCTAACACTTACAAACAAATTCAAATTAACATTAAAATAAACACTTTAAAAAATTATCAGTATTTTGTAATTAGAATATTAAAAAGATGAAATTACAAGATACAATGTAAAATTAAATTGAATTTTGAAGTTATCTTGATGATCTTTGTAGCTCTCTTTACAAAAACATCATCAAATATTGTCTAACCCTCTCTCCATTAGCCTTCTTCGAATAAAATGACTCCAGCCATGCTTGGCTCACAAGCATATGCTTCAAAGATGTTAGCAAAGTACAAATGCTCTGCAAGGTAAGTTAGTTGCAAACCCTATCACACCCACTCACATAAGCTCTTTCCCCTTGGTGTGATCTCTTATCAAACTAAGAACTTAAAGGTGATTATACATATATTTTGTGTTGTACCTAGCTTCTTCCACCACCAATCTCATCAATCAATTTTGGCTGCCCTCTAACAGAAGGTCAAGGAAATAGGCAACATAAGAAGTCCAAAAAAGTGTTGGGTGTTTCTCCTAAAGCAGTCTCCCTACCACCACATATGTTGTTGCATTATTAGACTTTAGTTAAAATTTGCACCACATTTTCAATGCCCACCTCTGATGCAATCTTCTACAACATTATACTCAAATTATCTACATTCTTTACCTTATTTGAGGCATCTATGGACCTGAAAAATATTTTGTAGTTTTAGGACTTCAACATATTCAGGAAATGGTATAAAAGATTCCCTACAAATTCTTATTGCACTTCAACTACTAGGATTATTATCCATATCCCAATGATCTAATTTTCATTCATTGCACCAACTTCATGAATGACACCATTGACAAAGAGGTAGATGTTCAACTACTGCAAAACAGAAAAATTATTTACAATCACTAGGAAAGTGATGGAAAGTTGCAAGCCTGTGGAACGGAATGGGAAAATGTATAAAATTGGCAAATGTAATGTACTTAGACCAAGTCATTGTAGACATGAATAGCTAGTATAACCAAACATGTAGTGTCACCATGGTGGAATATGTAAAGAAATACATATTTAATTCATGGTCATGTCTATCTTTACTATCTATCCTAATTCATTTGCTTCTCACATGTTTGAAGGCCTTCTGTTCTATGTATGATTGTAAGCAGCGATTTAAGTACACACTAATGGCAGAAGGCACATCATTCTTAGAGTATGTTTTGACTTTAGCATGTTATAGAGCAAAGTCGTCATTATTATGTTGTGCTTTGTTGGAATGGACTATATGCTTTGCTTTTGTGATAGAAACATCCTTCATTAAAGTCTAAATGATTCTTTGTTTTATTTCCTTGAAGACAGGTATTTAATGATTGAGCATATTATGTTGGGTATAAAATGTTTTTTAAACATGAAAAAAGTTTTGACATTGAATTAGTGTATTGTAATTATTATAGTCTCATATTTAGTATTTACAATTAAAAAAATTGACAATGAATTATAGCTATTATATTGCTTTTTTTTTTTATTAGTGAAAATGGCCTAGAGGGCCAAACCCATTATATTGAAAATTCAAAAAGATTACAAAGAGGCTACTCCAAAGAGGAGGGTCAAGATTACAATTCCATTACAAAAGTAAAACTTGAGACAATAGAATAACCATTACAACCTCTTACTAGTGGTATTCCTATTACAAAGCATGAAAAATATGATAACCTTGGGTGTGTAACTATGACCAAAAAATGCCATACGGATATCAAGCTAGCATTAGAGATGGTCATATATAACACAAACGCAAAAAGACAAAGACCAAGAACACCTAAACAACCTCCTCATTGTCATTTTCAAAATCTTTAGTCGAAGGATGAAAGACTAGTCTATTCCAGTTGAGGGAATGGCTTCAATGGCACATTTTAGGAATTCAATGTCAAGCTTTGCTTGGGATCTCTGGTGCACTTCATTGGAATCAACAATGGGGATGATGAAAGGAAGCCATTGACCAGCCACCACATTCCCATGCATGAACCAACTGCTAGCCAATGAGGAAAAACCCTACTTTAAATCCTACCTCCATTGTGACCTAATCAAGGCGAGCCACCACCTGAGTCACTTCCTTTGTTTCACCAACATCGAGGAAGACCACCATGATCATTGTATTTACACAATATCAGTGATCCTTGATTATGAACTAGTCCCCACGAGTGATTTTAATGGTGTGGACAATAATAATTGTATCATTTTGAAAACCTTTTTTAATCTCAAATCAGAAATTTCCCCAATGAGGCAATTTTTCTTATCTTCACAAGGAGCCTTACATTGATATAAATTGCAAAAAGTGTCTTCTGAAGCCAACAATGCAATGTAAATATAAAATCAAATGTGTAGCCCACAGAACTTACTAGAATGTTTGCCACCTTATAATGACTGAGGACTCCCCTAGCACATGGAGTAAGGCAAGAAACTGAAATTTCATATGCTCGAAGTTCATACTATATCATCATTAATGCAAAGTTGATGCCAAACTAAATGTTGGTCTGAAGCTTCCACCTTAGGAAAAGGGTGACAAATTTCCCAACATGCCAAAAACGTGGTGATCTATGGGTTAGCATAGGGCTCAAATGAATCCCAAGTACCAATAGAATTATAATACTATGGTCCTCTTGCTTGCCAATAGCATAGTCTATTAGAAAATAGGAAATGTAATCTACGATATTTGGAAATGCAACCTAGGGAATTTAGGAGAGTTAACTAAATATCTGCTAAGACAGGATGGAATTTTCCAAACTACTGGATGCTGATAACAAAAACTGAACTATTTATTTTTTTGCTTGTTTTTCTAAGAAGAACAAGAAAAGAATTTCAGCATAAAATAAAGGATTTCAATAGATTCTCTTTAAAAAAGGATTTTCAACATGAAATCAACAGTTTATTCTTGAGATACATTTTACAGAGTCTTTTACATAAACATGGACTCACACACAAATACAGCAGATATATAAAACGGCATAGATGTTTACTACTCTATCTGATAAAATAAATACATGAATTAATAATAGAGATGACAATGCATACTATATACAGGAGTAAAATATATCTTTATTCATACATGAAATTATTACAAAAGAAGACCAAAGATGGCCAGCCAAGGATCGAAGTTGATCCAACTAGATCATACTCTTTCCTTGATGATACACAATCTATTTTAAAAGACCTGACGGTTGCCAAGAGGAACACAATTCAAGACCAATCGACACTTATAACTACCCAAAGCTGAGTCCAAGAGAAATCAACATCATTTTGGAGTAAGGCAAGCATAGGTGCCACGATTTTGCTTAAATCTTCTATGAACCTACAGTAATATCCAACATGTCCAAGAAAACTGCATACAACCGTTTGAGTTTCCGGAGATCCTAACCTCTAAATTACCTCAATCTCTTTAGGATCCACTTTAATTTCTTCAGTTGAGATGTGTTGTCCCAATATAAATTTCCTATTGAACCATGATAGACATTTTTCATGGCTGAGTGATAGGTGATGTTCTTCCCAACATTGGAGGACCTCATCCAAGTTATGTAGTGCATTTTCAAGAGTAGTACAATGCACTAAGAAATCATTCATGTAAGCTTCTGCACAATCATTTACCAATTCAGCAAAAATAGCCAACAATGCCCTCTTAAATGTTGCAAGGGCATTGCACAGACCAAATGGAAGAACCCTGTATGCAAAAGTTCCCTAAGGCAAGGTAAAGGTGGTTTTGTCCTAATCTTCTAGAGCAACTTGTATATGGTTATACCCACTGAATCCATCCAAGAATGGAAAGTAGGTCTTCCTAGCTAAGTTATCCAGTACATGGCCAGTAAATGGCAAGGGGAAATAATCTTTGTAAATGGCCTTATTGAATTCTCTATAGTCTACACAGACTCCATTTTTCTCCCTTTTTTGGGATGACCAAGAAACCTGTTGACTATCAAAGATTGGCTAAATAAATCCTACTTGAAGCAATTTTTCAATCTTCGTTTTGAATATCTCTCTAAGTGCAGCATTACGTCTTTGCTACTGTTGTCAAATAGGTCTAACTGGCTCAATATAAATGTGATGTGTAAAGATCCTTGGATGTATTCCTTTCATATCCTTATAGTCCTAGGCAAATGCTTTATATCAATTGATAAACACATTAAAAAGTCATAGTTCCTATTGTTCTGTAAGCCAGCTATTGATATTCAGAGTTTGGCCTAGTTCTATCATGATTTGTTTGGTTTCTAGATGCTAGAAGTAATCATATAGGTTTCACTCATCAATGTGTTCAACAAGCAATAATGAGGTTGCATCATGTGGAAAGTGGTAATGTCTTTGAAGAAATTTTCTCCTTTTGGAATTGTCTTTTCAAGAGGACAATGAAATGAGGAAAGGAAATTTCCTTTACCATTTTGGGAAAATTCTACAATACTTGTCTATATATGGTCCTACGGTTATATCTTGTTCATCATCCATATCTAGAGAATTTCTTAGTTCCACATCATCTTCTATTTCATCACAATGTTGTTTTATCACCACCATGGCCAATTGTGCTAAATTTCCTTGTTTGCTAGCATCCATTGATTCATCCACCCAAATTTGTTTATTTGCGGCTAGTTGAACAGGAGGATACAAAGATAAGTATTTGCTATTCAAACCATTGGAAATGGACATTCCTCCCAACCTACAATCTATCAAAGTAGCTATTGTGGCTAACCAAGGCCTTTCCAAGATCAAGGGTTAACTATCTTTCGGAGTTCTTAATTGAATAACCTAAAAATCCACTAGGTATTCCCAAGTTTCCACCATGACTAGAACATTTTCTAATATTCCTTTTGCAATGGCAATATATTGATCTGCCATTTGTAAGACAATGCTTGTGGGTTGGAGATTTATTAATGATAGCATCTGTATTACATCCACTGTCATAACATTTATGGCAGCCCCTAAATCTACAAAGGCATTAGAAATTTGGATTCCACCAATAATTGTAATCACAGGACTCCCAAGATCAGCATATTTAGGTGGCAAGTATTTTCCTGAAAGATCAGCCAAATATCCATCTATTTGGATTGTAATAATCTACCTTCTTTTTCTTCCAAGTGTTTTTATGCACAATTGTTTCACTAATTGATTAAGCTTAGGTATCTCTTTGATTGCCTGCAATAATGGAACTTCTATATTTAACTGTTTGATTTCTTGCAGCAAGTGGGTTTCATTTAAGATGGCCAATTCTGAAGGATGAGTGAGATTAGGCTTTTTGAGTCTCTCTAGAAAAGAAGACTTTTTAAAAGAGTATCCATTCCCTATTTCAAAGTGTCCTTTTTAGAAGGATCGGGAATAGGGCTTCTTAGCGTTTTCATTTGAATATTCCAGAGTATTACCAACAAGTATCGCCCAGAACTCAAGAATTCCTAACGGTGAATCCAGAGTTTTATTAATGGAAGCTACTAGGGGTGAATCTAAAATGACTTTGGGAGTAGTTTCTTTAATGGGCACATTGTATGGTCTTGTAGTTGATTATTTATCATCTTGTCTACCCTTGTCAGTTTTTATATTCTGCAAGTATTTCATGCTCTCTACCTGGCATATCAATTATGATTGGTTGATGCAATGTTTTACTTGACCTAAGCTACACAACCCCACGATGTATTGCGTTAATCCCTCCCATGTTTTCTTGTTCAGTAGAGTAAATTGGTGCATTTTGTCTATTATTTTTAGGATTGGCAATTGGTTGGGTTGGTAATGGAGCTTGTGTTGCTTGGTCAAGTTGTTGATTTGAAATTCGGCGAGGTTCTTGATAAAATTGATTTTGCGAAGGGTTCCATTGTGGCATAGGATTTTGGGGAAAACATGGTGGTTGTGGAGAATTAGCCCACTGTGGGGTTGACCATTGTTGATTTATCCATTATGGGGTTCCCCAGGAGTATGGTCCCTAGGTTTGTTGTGTTGGCTATTGTGGCCATGATGTATCCCAATTGTTATTATTCCATGCAAGTTGGGGGCACCAAGAAGTATTTGAAGTTTGACCAAAAGAAAAATTATTTGCAAGTCGTCCCATGTAGTTAACTTCTTCAATTGGAGTGGACTTTTTCTTTGAGTTTTTGATTGTTTATGACAAATCACATTGATCAATCTTATGGTCTTTATCACAAAGTTGATAGAAGTCTATTTTGTCTAGAGGACATTCTCTCAAAAGATGTTTTTTCCTGCATTTGGGGCAATAGATGGAAAGTGTATCTGTATTTCTATTTTGGCTTGAACTCCATCAAGAGTAGTGTTTAGCTAAATAAGGATATCAATTTTTAGACTTGCACTTTCTTATCTTAACTACCCTGAAATATTCCCCCTTCGTTTTTTTTTAATTTTCTTTCATAAACTTTCACCCGTTAGCGTTAGCCCAATGCAATAATCAGCAAACTTCACTTTTTGATAACCCAGATCCCGAGATGGGCAAGGTGAGAGCATACGGTGCAAGGGGATCTGAATATAATTTCAATGCTAGAAGTACAAGTAAACTATTGGCGGCAAGCCATCCAATAGAGAAAGGAAATACTTAGCGGCATAGCCAGCCACTTCCACTTTTCAACGGGCTACAAAAAAGTAAAGTAAAGCAATGAACTTGGCAGCATAGCCAACCACTTCCACTTTTCAGCGTGTAACAAGAAAAGTAAAGCAACTCAACCACTTATTCAACGGGAGTGAAGTAAAATAAAACTGAGAAGTAGAAGGCTGATTGGTACTACCAAATCAGCAATACAATGATTATCAGATACATGGAAAATATGCAAGGAAACACGGCGACGCGTCCCCTACCCTTTTGCCCCCCGTACCTGTACCGGGGACGTTTCGGGGACGGGGGACGCCTTGGGGACATTTTTCAAGCATCCCCAAAAAGTTTCCTTTTTTTCAAAACGTCCCCGATTGGCGAGGACGTCTCGAGGATGGCAAGGAGACAACCCACTGTCCCCTAGATGGTTAGGGGACGTGTCCCCTAACCGTCCCAAGGACAGCCAGTCGTCCCCTTTTTTCTAGCAAGTTTTTACAAAAAAAAAAACTCTGAAATTAAAAATGCTTATTTTTTTATTGTTTCTAAGTGGACCCCACACCCTCCCAAGCCTAAAATGTAACATAAAACTTGCTTCCAAAGCCATTTGAGTTAATTTTTAAATTCCAAAAAAAAATGCAGCTAAGAGGCAAGTGAGCAAGAGAAAAATTGGCAGTGACTCAGACTCTGAGTTTGATTTTGATGCAATGTTGGCAAATGTCAAGAAGAGGCAGCCATCATACTTTCTATTACTATGGTTTGGACATTTGTGACTTTGTCATTTTGACATTTGTAGTGCAAACTTGTAGCCTTTGGGCATATTTTATTTTTAAAATTTTATATCATATGCACATTGATTGTTAGACATGAATTATGGAAGCAATTAAGTAGTTGTAGTATTAATTTGTTCGACTCTATAATGTATATGTCAATATGATTGGTGATTACATTTGCAACTTTATCAATGTTCATTGTTATGATTATCATTACTCATATGAATATCTGAAATTTCCCTATATTTTATATATATATATATATATAGCCGTCCCCCCGTCCCCAAAAATCCCCTATAAAAATGTCGTCCCCGAAACACGTCCCGCCATTCCGCCGTCCCCCCGTACGGGAAACTTGGTGGAACATAGAAAATATGTCATGAGCTACTCAAATGAAAGCTTATTACAATATAAATCAGTCCTTGTTTCAATGAACCATAAGGCAACATAAAACAAGCAAATACTGAGAATATACCAGGTCTGATATGAAGGGGCAGCAATCTGATTTTCTGAACAGCGAACTTGATACATCAACCCACATACCATCAAATGCTCATAACTCTCTAACCACGCGTCCAAATCACCTCAAATTTGTTGCAAATGATGCCTAAGAGCTGGGCGTCCAAGTCCTAGCAAACAAATTCCACAAACTAGTTCAGAAAACTCAAGCATGCATCCCAATGTACCTGCTGCAAATGGTACAACCTCCCTAGCTGGTCGACCTCATGCCAAAAATTAGATTCTTGTCTAAAAATCACCAAAACTAGAGCAAGGGGGCACCCCAATGAGAGGAAAACTCAACAACAATACCCACAAAAATATCTCAACTCCTTAGAACAATGCAAGTTAAAATGTGGGTCAGCTAGGTCTGTTTTGAATACTTCCAAAAAACTCCAACAGCAAGAGAACACACCAAAATAATTACTAGAAAACATCAAAGCTACTCAAAACTGAAGCAAATAGGAAATCCATCACCATTGAAGCTCGATATGCAACCTCTAAATGAAGAAGCACCCAATATTTAGCTAGGAGTTATCTTCCAAACTCGAAACTGATGAAGAACTAGGAGGTGTACCAACCTCAAAGTAAGAGTCTAAAATGATTTCAGCAACACTTCATTATGATAAAAATGAGATAACCAAATGAGAGGGAGAGAGGCTTATTTATAAGCTCAAAACCCAGAAGTTTGAATTTTCTTTTCCCTCCAAAAAGGGACGCCCAAATGAGGAATATTATATTATTTATTAAAACCCCTTTATCATGTCAACTATGGCATCCACTTTATCCTTGGCATAAAAATCATTTAAATTTGCAAAGTCTCCAAAAAGGGCGTCCAACTCATGAGTCCACCTTTTAAAACAACTTAAGTCATAAAGCCTAGGCGTGGGGGCCAAAAAGCAACATTGGAAAATAATATTACTTAAGTTATTAAACTTTCCTTTTTTGAACTCCAAGAACGCTAGAGAAGCCATTGCCAAAACTGAACTACCTCACTGCTAGAAGTAGAAGCCAAGTGTTGAACTGCTGCCAAACCACACTGTCAGAAATAGCACTTACTAAAAGTAGCATACTACTAAAAATAGTGACTCCCAACACTATTTGAGGACATTTCGAGTAGCCATCGTAACTTACTAAAAATAGTAAGTCCAGAAATAGTCACTGATGAAAATGCATGACACCTCTCTGAAGCTCTCTAAAAACCCAGAAAGACCCAGAAAACATACTAGCAAGCTCCTACAACCATCCCCTGAAAACTCAAAAAGATATCTCCTAGAAAATAGGAAACCCTAATTTTGCCTCTGGCTAGCCTATGAGACTCTAAAAATAGGCTAATGGCCACTAAAAAGCATAGGGCTAAAAAGGGGACATTACATACCTTATCTCATTTGTTCATCTTCTCAAACTAGACTTCCTAATTCCTCCTCTAGTCCTAGAATAATTTCTAAAGAGTGCAAAGATTTCATCAAATCCTAACTTAGCTACATCCCCTTTTCCCATCAAATCAATGGCTCATCTTGAGTCTTCTTCCAACTCTTTCAGAAAAATGGTCTTGACTACCTCAACAAACATAACGTTTTCACAACTACAACGCTTTAGCACAAAAATAAATCTATCTAGAGAGTCTTCCAAGCTTTCTTCCTCCTTCTGCTTAAGGTGGAAGAATTCTTCTTTTCTATCACTAACCTTGTAGTAATCCTGGTATTTATCTAAGAATATTGTTTCCATTTCTTGCCATGTGCCAACTGATCCAGTGATTAATCCCATTAACCATCTCATTGTTGAATCTTTTAAAGTAGAAGGAAACAGTTTCAACTTCTAGTCATCAGTCTTATAGTCGTAAGTCTAGAAGAGGACCTTGAATTCAAAAAGAAATCAGTTTGGGTCCTCTAATGATGAACCTCAAAAGGTAGAAAGGTTGGCAAGGGAGATGTTTTTCATAGGTGCATCTTCATCTACATTAAGATTAATTGGATAGGTAAAGGTTCTTTCAACCCTCCTTGCTTCCCTTCCATTGTGATTATTTACTTCTTCGTTCATGATGTTTTTGATTGATTAAGCAAGGAATTGATCCCTTACAGAAGCAGCAAAACAGTCCAAAGAAAAGCAACCAGACAGAACAGTAGAATAGAGGAGAACGTAGAACCAAGAGGAGATCCACTTCCCCACACCAAACCAACCAAAAACATACATCAACGGTTCAACCAATACCAACCAAATCAAAAGATATTAACCTATCAAGTATCCAATAGAGTTTTAACTAGTCTATATTATCATCGATCCACAAAATAAGGTTATATAGGTATAACCTATTAACAATACCCAGCAAGTTCATAATGTTCAGAACAGAAA
Organism: Sequoia sempervirens; assembly: GCA_007258455.2. Taxonomy (NCBI): domain Eukaryota; kingdom Viridiplantae; phylum Streptophyta; class Pinopsida; order Cupressales; family Cupressaceae; genus Sequoia; species Sequoia sempervirens. Next base: position 655,222,148 of record VDFB02270651.1, on the reverse strand, counting down.
TAAAGCTAAAATTAATACAGTTCTGGCATATCAAGCAATTACGACAAAAAAATCTAACTAAAGAACCAAAAATCCATAAAACCGTAGGCATCAGACAGCAAAGCCAAACAAGAAACAAGGATTAAGCATCTTCAATAAAGCTCCAAGCCTTCTTCAGTTCGTCCACCGTATCCTTGAGGTTGTCCTTGATCTCCATTTTCCCGAACCAATCAGCTTCTTCCCTATTTCCTTTTTTTTCTGCTGTTTTTTTATTTTACCTTGTCCCGAGATAGTAGCCATCACCGCTCTTTTCATCATTGCATCCATAACCCTGCAAACATTCAGCACAACCTTCTCAATAAACTTGAAACCTGTTAGAATTGTCTTCATTCTGCATCATTTTCTCAAGAAGCTCCATCCTTTCTTCCATACTTTCCATTCTTGTTTTCTCCGTGACCGATTGTTTTTTTTTAGGCCTTCTTCATTTACCAAGGGTACCCATATTAATATTCGTATCCTCCAAGTCAATAGTAGCCTTTTCTTTTTCCTCAATCATACTAGTAGCCTCCTCCACATCCTGCTCTTCCTCCTATTGATTAATTCCTTCTTCCTCCACTTGACTTGAATCTTCTACATCCTCAAATTCCGACACCTCTTCCTCAAAAAACCCAACTTCTCCCAAACTGCCAGGCACACATTCCTCTAAGGAGGAATCCTTTTCCTCCCTAGCAACCTTCTTTCCTTTTTTATTTTCCAAAGGCTCCTCTAAGTTCTTATCATCGGAACTTTTAATTTTTTGCTATTATCCGACCCCTTGGAAGCAGCCAAAGCCAAACGAGTGGACCTTCAACCCACAGGGGTAGCAGACCCACATTCTAGGCTATTATCATGATCATTCAGGATTGTTATAGTGTGAGGGTCAGAACCCAATTCTCTAATCAGCAATTTTCTTTTCTTATTGATAACAGAAGAGAGGGGCGCATCACCACATTTTTCAAGGGTAATTTTGAGGAGCATCAACCATGAGGGGTCCACAACTTTAGGGGAAGAGTTAACAATTTCTATGACAGGGGAGTGGGGTCGACTTTCAAGCAATTCTATTTTGACAACTTTTAGGGGTGGGGTTCTCAATCAGGTTATGAAAGGGATTCCTTTGGGGCGTGGTGGGGAGGACATACTTGCAGATAGCTCTAATCAACCCCGAATGCAAGGGTGGATTAGCACCATTGGTAAGGCTCTGTTTCAAAGAGAGGAGGAAAAAAGGTAAGTTTATTTTCTCCTGGTGCCTAATATGGTTAAGGATGGGGAAATGGTATCTATGCACCGATTGAAAATGGCCCTCTAAAGTAAAATATTTCATGACAAAATAACAGACATTATGGTAAGGGGGCAGGAGCAACAACCTAGAGTAGCCATTCTAAAATCTTTGGGCCTTCTCCTTAGCTTCAAAACAAATTTCAATATAAGTCTGATAGTTGCCCATACTTACCTTGGCTATCTTCTTTCCTTCATACGTGAGACCTATAGCCTTGGCAATCAGCTTGGCATCCACAGTAAAACGGAGACCGCCCAACTCGACTTCTCCATCTTTCCACGTGTTTGCAAACTTGTAGCTAAGCTTTTCACTATAACCCTCCATGGCCTCGAAGTACGGAGTAAAACCAGCTCATTCAAACAAGCCCCATAATTTTGCATTCTTCTTCAAGGAGTCATATTTGCTCAACTTCGTCCTCTTTCTAGGGCCCCCCATAGTTTTTTCTTTAGTGAGATACTCCTTTCGCGAAAGTAAATACTCCGCCTCTTAAGCCTTCCTCGTTCACAACAGAAGTGGCGGGCAATTCAAAAATCTCAGCTTTAATGGAAACTTGGTGGCTTTTCATTTGAAAAGACGACGGCTCGAACCTTTTGGTGATATATTCAAAATGATCGTGTTGTTTACAAAGCCTAACCTCATGTCTTCCAATCCTACCTTTAATGGAAAAGACAACTCCACCACCTTTAAGATTCTTGATTACCCTTTTTTGATTATCCTCCTTATCATATGTGCTAACACATGCTGAAATGTCTTTTCTCAAATCCTTCATAAGATTTTTAGGAATGTGGGCAAAAATCATCATAACCAACTTCTCTCTATTTTCATGATCGCACAAGGCTTCTAAACAAACCGGTCCTTTCATCTCATTTTCTTTTAAATCTTTGAGATTTAACGTACACCTGCCATAAATAGAGTACATCAACTTTCGTCTTTTCATATTACTCAACTGCCACATAAGAAGCAAGGTGACTATCATGATAGCTGGACAACTCTGCCAATCCTTTATCTTAATTAATTTCTTCTTGTCCATGTTGAATTAATTTAACTCCCCATTTTTTCTTTAGATATTATTTCCTTGATTTGAGTTGACAATTGGGAAAAGTCCCAATGTACCCAATCCAAATGTCTAAGGCTGTGATGTCCCCTCGCTAGACAGTTCTCGGGAACAGTGAGTTAGCCCTTTATTGGACCCTTGTGGGCTAGCCAGTTTGTATAGAGGGTCAGAGATGCTTTTTGGAGAGTTTGATTGTTCGTGTTTTCAGTGGACAGTGCTTGGATCACAGCGAGCGTTTGCATTCCAGGAGTTCACAGCTTCTGACGGCACGAGATTATCCTGAGTTTTGAGCGTATTACGGAATTTTAAGTGATTAAGTTAATTATTTAACTTATACGCCTTTTATTAAAGTCACATTGACTTTAATATTATTTTATATCACTTAAGAAATGTCAAAAAGGGGACTTTAATATTTTAATAACTTAAAATATTGAAAAGTGCACTCAAAGATTTTAAAGGCAACTATTGAAAAGGGTTATATTAAAATATTTTAATGATTGCCAAGGCCGTACTTTTCTTGAAATGCGTGCCAATTGGTATAAAGCATTTCCTGGCAATAGAAACTCATAACTTTTGACTATTTCGAATTGCCTTGTGCATTTTCTTCTGAGCATTCTCCTGTGACCAGGGTATGATCAATTTGTCCATTGGAGAACGGAAAACTCTTCAGTGTTGAGTACTTTTGAGGCTGTGAAAGATCAGCTGAATCAGTACAGTAGAGAGCTTCACACAGAGGTTCTACAGTTGCAGACAGAGGTTTCATATATGCATTGTTTGTTCTTTGCAATAACTTGAGGGTTTCTACTGGAGGCGCATCATTCTACAGTTCAGAGACCTTTCTTCAGAGATTCTACCTTTCTTTTTTTATAGCCGTACGGCCTGCCTTGGGTTTTGTGCCTTGAGAAAGGCGTGTGAAGTAATTAAGAGAAACGCCTTCTTTTTGTGAGGGTTTCAGCTTCTATCATTGGCGCCTAGTCCTTTCAGAGCATCGTGACCAGTTTCTGAGCAGGAGAATCCACTTCTGGAGTCATGGCGTACTTGCATGCTTGATTTCACCATTTCCAGCTGTAGATCTGGCCATTTCTTTATTTAAAATATCTGGAGATTCTCGGGTATGTCTGTTATGCATATTCTAATTGTTTCAATATAATAACAGCTTCTGTAATTCCAATTTGTGAGTTTTTGCTTTAAATTTCATTTTATAAGCAAAAATATGCTGCGCCCCTTCTCTTCTGTCTACTAAGAATTCTCTAAAAAACTTTATAAAACATATTAAGACTTAAGAAACAAGGGTTTTGAGCTGAGAGCCAGCAGGGCTCATCACAGTGGTATCAGAGCTCTCATCCTGCCAGCTTGTGGGGTTTGAGAAATTTATGAAGTCAAATAAAGAGGGTTTTGGCAAGTTCTATTCCAGAGGAGGCCCTAGAAATCAGAGAGGCGACCAAAATCCTTTTCCACCATTTCCGTTTGCAGATCAGGAGGAGGAATTAGATTGGGACAATATGGCGAACAGGGCTGGAGAAAGTTCTCACAGGAATACTTGGGAGGATGAGGACAGAGAAGCCAAAGACGTGCTTAGAGGTATGGTTGCAGGGCAAGAACAGGTAGCAACTATTCTTCAACAACTCAGCACGAATGTTCAAAATTTGTCAATAAACAGAGCTCATAGTTTGGATCCAGATCGAGATGGCAGTATCCATAGAGAGCCACAGAGAATTATAGATCCAGTACGCACCTATGAGAGAGCTACATATCCCACGTTCACCAGAGATGATGCTGAGGAAGTGGACGAAGCTGAACAAGGTGGTGAAATTAATTTTGCAGATAATATTATGGCTATGCATGATGAGTGGGATAATTTGCCACCAAGGGTTAAGGAGCACCTTAACTTTGACAGGTTCATGAGCCAGAAGAGAGAGCACACCAGGAACAGGAATGACAGGCGTCCTAGACACAAACAGAGTGATCTTAAACAGGCAACCAGCAAACTAACCTTAGTTCACTATGATGGCAGTGGCAGAGTTACAGCACGTGCCTGGGTTAGTAAACTGGATACTTTCCTGACACTACGCCCCATGCCTGAGGTGGATGCCATTCGTTTTGCAGCACTTCATCTTGATGGCGTAGCACATGACTGGTGGATTCATGGTATGACTACTCTTCATCATGACAGGATTACCTCGTACCAGGAGTTTACTGATAGACTGGTTGAGAGATTTGACAGAAGGGATCCTGAGCTTTTCTTCAGAGATTTAGCACAGCTGAAACAGTTAGGTAGCTTGGAATCGTACATTGGTGAATTCCAAAGACTATCTGTTATGGTGACAGGGATCTCAGAGAGAAGGCTGGTCATATTATTCATTGAAGGTCTTTTCGAGCCCATGAAAGGTTGGATAAAGGCATTTGATCCACCTACCTTACAGGAGGCAATGAGGAAAGCTCGCAGCATGGAGCTATCTACACCTCGTAAGCCTTTTAGCTCGAAGCCTACCACATCAGACACGGAAAATAAATCAGATCCAAAGAAGGCTGATAATACAGATCAGAAAAAGAAATTTGCAGCCACTTTAGATCGAGAAACCATGAATGATTTGAGAAGGAGAAAACTCTGTTTTTACTGCAAAGGTCCGTATGATTTTAATCATGATTGCCCCCTCAGACCAAAAGGGCAAAACAAGCACATGGAGTGGTTTTATGAGGAAGAACCATTGACTGATTTTTCTGATCAGCGAGCTCCAATCTATGATACAGATGGAGAAGAGTCAGAAAATGAAGCAGAAATTGCAGAGGAAACAGAACTTAAGGAGGCTCATATGTCCAGCATGCAGAAAGAGGGTTCTTTCAGACTCCGTGGGATCCTAGCTGGTCAAAGGGTCATATCTCTCCTTGATACAGGTGCAACCCATAACTTCATCGATTCACGGTTGGTAGAGAAACGGGGTATTCAAACTCAGCAGTTTGAAGGCATTCGTGTGAGGGTTGCAGATGGAAACACTCTCGATTGTGAGAGGATGATACCTGACTTGCCTTTGAAACTTAACAATTTTGAGTTCAAGGCAGATTTTTATGTTGTAAACATGGGTGGAACTGATGTAGTTCTTGGCATGAAGTGGCTTCATGCAATAGGAGAGTTCACGCTTAATTTGCGTGACATGGAGATGAAATTCACCATTGATGGCACAAATCATATTCTCAAAGCCATCAGGGACAGCAACCTTAGGGAGATTTCACTTCGGAGAATGGAACGTTTGATTCGTAATGATATGGTAGAGTGGGCTGCTGAGTGCAAGCTAATGCCTTCACAGTTGGATCAGCAAGTTTCTTCATACCATCCAGATGTGCAGGAACTTCGAATCAAACATGCAAAGGTATTCAGTGCTATTCCACCAGGCAGGCCTCCTGATAGAGGTATTGAGCATATTATAGAGCTGGATGAGGGCACGAAACCGATTATGATTACTCCTTACCGGCACCCCAAGCGTCTGAAAGATGAGATTGAGAAGACTATTCAGGAGCTGTTAGCTATGGGGCACATCAGGCCGAGTAAGTCACCCTTTGCTTCATCAGTTGTTTTGGTGAAGAAAAAGGATGGTACACTTAGGATGTGTATTGATTACAGAATGCTCAACAAGAAAACCATAAAGAACAGGTATCCTATTCCTCGGATAGATGAGTTGATAGATGAGCTTCATGGAGCTTGCTACTTCTCAAAGATTGATTTGAGAACAGGTTATCACCAGATCAGAGTCCGAGAGGAGGACATAGAGAAAACGGCGTTCAGATGTCACTGTGGACACTTTGATTTCTTGGTTATGCCATTCGGTTTAACCAATGCTCCAGCCACGTTTCAGTCTACAATGAACAGGGTTTTCCATCCTCACTTGAGGAAATTTGTACTAGTGTTCTTCGACGACATCCTGGTTTATAGCAAATCATGGGAGGAACATATGGTTCACTTGGATGAGGTACTGAGTATACTTGACAGGGAGTCCTTGTATGCCAAGGAGTCCAAGTGTGCTTTGGGCATGGCAGAGCTTTTATATCTGGGACACATCATCAGCGGTGCAGGAGTCAGCATGGACCCAGAGAAGGTTCGAGCCATCATTGATTGGCCTACACCTGAGACTTTGACACAGCTCAGGGGATTTGTAGGATTGTGTGCCTTCTATCGTCGGTTTGTTAGTGGGTTCTCGCGGCATGCTGCGCCACTAACCGATTTGACTAAGAAAGGTGCTTTTGAGTGGACACCATTAGCACAAGCGTGCTTTGAGAAGTTCAAACTTCTCATGACTTCGTGTCCTGTTTTGGCTTTACCGGACTTCACTAAACCCTTTGAGTTACATTGCGATGCCAGTGGTGAGGGTATTGGTGCAGTTATTATGCAGGATCGACACCCTATAGCTTTTGAGAGCAGAAAGCTAAGAGGGCCTGAACGGAGTTTTAGTATCTATGATAAGGAAATGTTGGCTATCATGCATGCGATGGCCAAATTCAGGCAGTACTTGATTGGTAGTAAGTTCACTGTGAAAACCGATCATAATAGTCTGAAGCATTTTCTTGGGCAGCGAGATCTTAATGAGAGACAACAAAAATGGGTCAGCAAGCTTCAGTCTTACGATTTTGACATCTCCTATGTCAAGGGCACTCAGAATGTGGTTGCTGATGCTTTATCTCGCCGTCCTCACTTGAGTTCTATTACACTGGTTTCAGAAGACTGGAGACATCTGATAGTAGCAGAGTATGCTAAGGACCCATGGGCCTCTAGCATAGTAGATGGATCAGTGTTGGATGACAGGTATTCACTTGTAGATGACCTTATCATCTACAAAGGGAGGATTTTATTGGTCCCAGGTTCTGAGATGAGGGACAGGGTTTTGAGGTCATTGCATGATTCACCCATGGCAGGACATCCCGGGTACTATAAGACCTATAGGCAGGTACGGGAGAGATTCTCTTGGAAGGGTCTCAAGTCCTATGTTCTCCAGTATGTCAGGGAATGTCTTGTTTGTCAGCAGAACAAGCAAGAGCACACATACCCTGCAGGTCTTCTACAGCCGCTTCCTATTCCTGAGAGGAAGTGGGATTGTTTATCCATGGACTTCATCACGGGCTTGCCAAAAGCTCAAGGGAAGGACAGTATTTTCGTGGTGGTAGATCGATTGACGAAATATGCACACTTTTTCGCAATCACTACTACACACACGGCTACTCAGATTGCTGATTTGTTCTTCCGAGAGGTATTCAGGCTGCACGGTTTACCTCGCAGTATAGTTAGCGACAGGGACAGCAGATTTATGAGTAACTTCTGGCAGGAGTTATTCAAGCTTTGTGGGACAGAGCTCACCCCTAGTACCAGCTACCACCCCCAGACAGATGGGCAGACGGAGATCGTCAACAAATGGGTGGAAGGGTACTTGCGTAACTATAGTTCAGGGCAGCAGAAGGCATGGGTGAGGTGGTTATACTTATGTGAGTACTGTTACAACACCACCCATCACATGAGCATCCAGATGACACCATATCGAGCGTTATATGGATATGACGCTCCGAGCTTTCTTGACTTATTGCTGAGTGACAGTAGAGTTCCCAGTGCTGGTGATTTATTACAGGAGAACCAGGATATTATGAGAGCACTTAGGGAAAATATACAGAAAGCCCAAAATCAGCAAAAACAATATGCTGATCAGAGACGAGTAGAGCGGTCTTTCGAGATCGATGATTTGGTGTACCTGATGCTTCAGCCGTATAGGCAGTCTACCCTTCGCAAGAAGGGCTCCGAGAAACTTAAGCCGCGATACTATGGGCCTTTCAGAGTTGTCAGACGTGTGGGTCAAGTGGCTTATGAGCTGGATCTTCCGGTGGACAGTAGAGTTCACAACGTGTTCCATGTGTCGCGCCTCAAAAAGGCGTTGGGACAACACGTAATTCCTTCTATTGATTTGCCACCCCTGGATGATGAGGGGAAATTAGTTTTGATACCTGAGGCCATTCTGGACTCCAGAGAGCATCATCTTCGGAGGCGGGTCATCAGGGAATACTTGGTTAAGTGGAGGGATCTACCGGCTGAGGATCACGGCGTGGGAGAGTGGCAGTGTTCTTGCATCCGGCTTTGAGTTTGCTTGTGGACAAGCAAATTGAGGAAAGCGGACTGTGATGTCCCCTCGCTAGAGCAGTTCTCGGGAGCGGTGAGTTAGCCCTTTATTGGACCCTTGTGGGCTAGCCAGTTGTATAGAGGGTCAGAGATGCTTTTTGGAGAGTTTGATTGTTCGTGTTTTCAGTGGGCCAGTGCTTGGATCACAGCGAGCGTTTGCATTCCAGGAGTTCACAGCTTCTGACGGCACGAGATTATCCTGAGTTTTGAGCGTATTACGTAATTTTAAGTGATTAAGTTAATTATTTAACTTATACGCCTTTTATTAAAGTCACATTGACTTTAATATTATTTTATATCACTTAAGAAATGTCAAAAAGGGGACTTTAATATTTTAATAACTTAAAATATTGAAAAGTGCGCTCAAAGATTTTAAAGGCAACTATTGAAAAGGGTTATATTAAAATATTAAAATATTTTAATGATTGCCAAGGCCGTACTTTTCTTGAAATGCGTGCCAATTGGTATAAAGCATTTCCTGGCAATAGAAACTCATAACTTTTGACTATTTCGAATTGCCTTGTGCATTTTCTTCTGAGCATTCTCCTGTGACCAGGGTATGATCAATTTGTCCATTGGAGAACAGAAAACTCTTCAGTGTTGAGTACTTTTGAGGCTGTGAAAGATCAGCTGAATCAGTACAGTAGAGAGCTTCACACAGAGGTTCTACAGTTGCAGACAGAGGTTTCATATATGCATTGTTTGTTCTTTGCAATAACTTGAGGGTTTCTACTGGAGGCGCATCATTCTACAGTTCAGAGACCTTTCTTCAGAGATTCTACCTTTCTTTTTTTATAGCCGTACGGCCTGCCTTGGGTTTTGTGCCTTGAGAAAGGCGTGTGAAGTAATTAAGAGAAACGCCTTCTTTTTGTGAGGGTTTCAGCTTCTATCATTGGCGCCTAGTCCTTTCAGAGCATCGTGACCAGTTTCTGAGCAGGAGAATCCACTTCTGGAGTCATGGCGTACTTGCATGCTTGATTTCACCATTTCCAGCTGTAGATCTGGCCATTTCTTTATTTAAAATATCTGGAGATTCTCGGGTATGTCTGTTATGCATATTCTAATTGTTTCAATATAATAACAGCTTCTGTAATTCCAATTTGTGAGTTTTTGCTTTAAATTTCATTTTATAAGCAAAAATATGCTGCGCCCCTTCTCTTCTATCTACTAAGAATTCTCTAAAAAACTTTATAAAACATATTAAGACTTAAGAAACAAGGGTTTTGAGCTGAGAGCCAGCAGGGCTCATCACAAAGGCCAAAATTCGCCATTGCATCAGCAGCCACGTTGCCTTCCTTATAAATGTGACTAATCTTGCAATATTGAAAGGATTGTATCATTTGTTTACAATCATCCAAGATATATTTTAACTCCCATGGAACATCAGCCCTATTGTTCAAATAGTCAATAATTAGCTAAGAATCAACTTCCACAATAACTTTATTGTAGCCTTTATCTTTTAAATAACTTATTCCCACCCACACCGCATAAGCCTCAGCCAAGTTGTTAGTTGTTGTGCCCAAGCCTCTGCTGTAACCGGCTACATAATTACCTTGATGATTTCTTACTATTCCTCCCGACCCCGCCAAGCTAGGATTTCCTTTAGAACACCCGTCGAAGTTACATTTAATCCATCCCGGGTTCGGGGGAATCCAAATAGTGCTTTTTCTAATAAGCTATTTAACCCAATTGACATTAGTTAGATCATGAGATATTCCCCATTGTTGCTTGATTCGCATCACCTGGTACGAAGGCATTTTCTTTGGAGTAGCATACTTACAATTTTCAATGTTTTCTTGAAGCTATTTTATGATAGACATGCACAGCTCTTTACTATTCTTTGTTGTCTCCCTAAAAACTCTATTGTTCCTCTCTTTCCACAATCCCCAAGTGAGGAACGGGGGAACTTGCCTTCAGAGGTCAATAATAATATTGTGGGAGTAGGGACAAATACTCCAACCGTCAATAAACATTTTTACTGATGAAGGAAAGACCCATTCAATAATCAGATTCTTTAGGAAAAAAGACCACACTTCTTGAGCATAAGGGCATTGAAACAGCAAGTGTTTAATAGATTCCTCCACTTCATTACAAAGATAACATTTATTCACCAAATACCATCCTTTTTTCTTAAGATTATCAATTGTGAGGATCTTTTCATGTGTCGTAGTCCACCAAAAACAATTAATCTTAGGAATTAAATTCTTACTCCACAACATTTTCCAGTTAAAAAACCCCTTTTGGAATAACTGGGATTCCATAATTTCATACACAGATTTGACTGAAAATCTCCCAGAGGAGCTTTTAGTCCAGATCCACTCATCATCCCTATACATCAAGAATAGCTCAAGAACACCCATTTGTCGCAATAGGGAACCCAAAGCAACATTCCAATTTTTTTGTCTACCTCCCCTAAGAACAACAATATTTAAATAGTTCTTAAAGTCTATCCATTTTGGCCTCAGACCATCCCAATTTATGTAATTGGAGACCTTCTTTCCAATAGTTCTCTTCATTCTGATTCTAATTTGCTAGAGGTTATTGTTAGCTGACAAAGGAGCACAGGTAGTCCAGGCATCACCCAGAAGTCCGTTCTTTGACCATTTCCAATTCTCAATTTCGCTCCTTGTTTTAAAATACCTTTGATCTTTAACAAGTTATTCCAAAAACTGAACCATAGGGGAGATCCTCTTTTCTAAGGAAGCAGCAAACATCTTTATTTCCTAAGTACTTAGCCTGTAAAATCTGAACCCAGTCCTTTTCTCCTTCCAGAAAAAACCATCCCATTTTCGCCACAAGAGCTTTATTGAAAACTTTTATTCTTCTTATGCCCAAGCCACCATCTCTCTTCGGAGTGCAAACAGTATCCCATCTAACAAAAGCCAATCTTTTCCTTTCTTTCACACCCAACCATAAAAATCTCCTTTGTATCATTTCAATCTCCTCAGCAATGAAGGCAGGAATGTTAAAGAGAGAGAGATAGTAAACAGGGATGTTGATTGAGTTATTTTCAGGAATATCCTCAAAGGTTTCTTTGGGGTCTCAAGAGAATGTTGGAGGATTGGTTGTTTGCAAGTTTCTACCACTAAGACTCCTTGGTTGATGTCTCTGTTTTTAGATGTTTGAGTGGGGAAGAGGGGGGGGGGAACGACGGTGGGGGGGCCGTTGGCAACAAATCTTCCATGGGTTCTCTTTTTCTAACCATGCAAAAACAGAAGAATTCTTTTTTAAGAAAACAAAATCAAACAGAAAGACTATTGTTTGGACTCCTAATAACACCTAGTTTAAGTACACAAAAAATCCCTGGCAATGGCGCCAAAAATTGACAAGCTATCATCAGATCTCGTACTTTAATCAATTATCGTTTCAACCAAGGTGGTGTCTGTTGTGACCTTTTCACACATCGCCCCATCGCAAATGGGGACCCCCAGTAGTCTGCTAGTTTTTAGGGTTTTGTCTCCTTGCAGCGGTTTCGTGAGGTCACCTTGTTCAGAGTTTCAGGTCAGTTTTTCGAGAGTCATCCGAGCCAAGTCAATAATCCATGCTTGAATCAGTGCATAAACGTCATGGAAGTGCTTAGAAGGCCCAGGAAACCAAGATCGCCTGTGCATTCGGCCAATTCTGACACTTCCTATTTTTTAGGGAATCTGCTTTTTTGCTTTTTCGTTTTTTCATTTTTGGCATTTTTGGACCAAACAGGGTTCCCTATTTTTTAGGGATTTTGCTTTTTCTATTTTTAGAAAGTCAACCCTGGTCAACAAGTCAACTTTCCATCTTTAGATCCAAAAATCAGCCTAAAAAATCGAAAAAATCATTGAAAAATCAAAGAGAAAATTTTTAAAAAAATCAATCAAGTGAAAAATCAGAAAAAGAATGGAAAAATCAGTCAAAAATCTGGGAAAATCAAACTGAAAAGCATCAAAATCTGGAAAAATCAGTCCAAAAATCAGTCAAATCTGAGTGAAAATCACAGAAAAATCAACCCAAAAAGAATGAAGTTCATGATGAAATTCTGGAAAATTCGCCTTCAAAAGAATATATTCAACCATTGGAGTTCGCCATCAAGAAGGAAGGATTAGCCATCATAAAGTTGGCCCTTAAAAAGTGGGACGAAGAGAGAAATGGCCAAGACCCTTCAAAGTCCGCCAGCAAGAAGGATGGCAAGACTTCTTTGAAGTCCGCCCTAGAAAAGAGGGACGTCCAAGGGAGTGTGAAGTCCGCCTAGCACTTGGCAAGACATGCCTAAACTCCGCCCAGCTTTGGCAAGGAGTGTGGAAACCCTGCCCAGCCTTGAGGAAGCATGTCCAAGACCTTCTAAAGTCCGCCCTCACTTGGGCAAGATGCTTGTGAAGTCCGCCTTGACTTAGAGGAGGTTGGAAAATAATCTTTGAAGTCCGCCTTTACTTGGCAAAGTGCTTGGGAAGTCCGCCTAGGCATGTGGAAGGAGAAAATTACAATTTTTGCTAAGTGTTTGGGCCTAGTAAAGGAAAATCCGAAAATTTTCCTAAGTATAGAGGCCTAAAAGGAAGGAAATTTGGAATTTTGACTAAGTATTTTAATATTTTCAAGAGGAGAAGTGTGAATTTAAGCTAAGTATAAAAGGCAAGCCTAGTGGAAAGTCCGCCATGTCTTGATGAAAGGTGGAGAAGACTTAAGAAAGTCCGCCTAGGCTATGGCAAGGAGTAAAATGAAGTTCGCCTAGTATGATGGGAAGAGGAAAAAAATTAAAATCGCCTAAATATGGATGTCTAGGAGAAAAATGGGCCAAGTACACAAAGAAAAATGCACAAAGGCAAAGGGGTAGGAGAGTTCGCCTTGGCTAAGGAAGATAAAAATTTGTCAAGCGTCGAGGAATTTCGCCTAAGGAAGACATCCAGACCAAGACTTTGCCTAAATTAAATTTGCTCGAGCGAGAGCAAATTTGACTTCGGCAGAAGAAATGTGCCCGGTACAATTAAAAGTTCGCCATGGCAAGGAAAAATAAGGATCTGGCATAACAATTGTCGACAAAATGGCTAAAATTTTGACTTGGCTAGACAAAATTAGGAATAAAATCGGAAAATAAACTTTTAGCCAAAGAGAATGAAGAGAAAATCGAAATAGCCATGGGTCCAAAACAAACGGGTTGGAAATAAATTAAAATATTTTAATATTTTAATAATTTATTTTCAAATACTTGGAAATTTAAAAGGCCTTGGACAAAATTAAATTCGCCAGACGAGAGTTGGAAGAAAATAAATTGCGCCGAACAAAGGTAAAATACGATGGGCAAAATTAAATTCGCCATGAATTTAAAGCTGGAAAAATCGAATTTAATTGAATATTTAATGTTTATTTTCAAAAATTCAAGAATTAAAGATAAACATTTCAAGCAAAAATCGAATTTTTGAAAATCAAAGAGATTTGCCTGGATAAGCTCGACACGGATTCTTTTTCGAAAAATAAAGGAAACTTCCATGTTTGAACAAGAGAAGACAAATTGAGATCGAGAGAGAAGAAGGCAGTTGCTAAAACAAATCAAGATCTTCAGCATTATAATGAGTTTCAGCAACTCATTTTTCACAAACACAGCTGAAGAAAAGTTGAAACTCTCTCGAAAGTCTGAGGCAAGTAATTATTCTGCAGGCAAGATCGAATTTCCCAAAGGAAGAAGTAATTTTATGCTGAAGAAGAATTTTCTTGAGAAGTGAAGATTTATTGGCTGAAAGTCGAATTCTTCTGTGCAAGAGAGGCGCACTTCATCACTTGCTTTTTGATTTAATTCTTGAAGTTTAAATCTGATTTGCAGCCGGAAGTCTTTTACTGAGGTTTGATGTTCAGTTGAATAGATTTTCCATTCTTCTTCTGTCTTTTTTATCTTAGCAAAAGTTCTGGCTAAAATTTCAACTTCACCCATTTACTTTCAGCTTGTTTTTTCACAGAAATTTAATAAGCTGAAAGTAAATTATTCGAACACAAGGCGCGGAAATAAATTATTTTAAAAAAGTCTCCGTATTAATGTTAATATTTTTTGATTGCAGGTTGATGACCACGGTGGGCGAATCATCAAAGAAGGCAACAATGAAGTTCGCCAGCAAAGGTGCCCAGCGAGAGTCTAAAATTAATTCAAAATGGAAAAATGTCGCAGACACTGATCTGGGACATGTCGACTTCAAAGAGTTCAAGAAAAGAATGTATGGACAGAACGGACTTCCGACACCAATTGCCAGAAGAATGGTGAGAAATGGAATTTTTCAGGCAGCTGGATTCCCGCCTGCAATGGATTGTGCAGAATTGATGGTAGAATGTGCTATCAACTATGATGCTCAGAAGAGGCAGATCATTGCCCCTGACAGCAGAATTTTGGCACACTTGAGCGAGGTGGCAATTCAGGAAACTTTCAACATCCCAGCACATTCTTGGACTGTCTATAAGACCAAGGAGGAAGCTAAGCATTTGTATGACAGTCAGCCAGATTTATGCGCCACAAATGTTAACAAGGCATGGTTGGATAAACCTAAATCGTCAATAAAAAAGATGCCTAAAAGGCCACGTCGGACGGACTTTAAAGAGGACTATGGGGACATCATTTTGATGTTGAATAGAATAGCTGGCAACCCTCAAGGTACATTTTTCGAGAGTTGGATGTACTACTTCATAGATGAAATCACTTCTGGCGTAAAAATGTTCAATTGGTCTCGAATGATAAGTAACAATCTTCACGAGAAGTTGGTCAATTTGGAAGAGACTAAGTCTTTTCACATGAGCTCGTATATTGTCTACTTATTGGCCAGGTCATATAAATATCCGGGACTAATTTGCAAGGGCAAAGTTGGCAGCGGAGAAAACGAACTCAGACCTTATGATTGCTACCCACAACTCCAACTGAGGGAGAAGTCTCATTTCAGGCGGGTGCACGATGCCTTCTTAATGCATATTACCAGAACACTTCAAGGAAGAGTGCATCAAAGGTTGAGTCATGAGGCGAAGAGTTTGATCAGTAAATACGGATCCTGGTTCATCCAGTTTCCAAAATTTACATATGTCAAGATCCAGGGATTTACTAGAAATCCCTATAAATTGCCCATCTATCTGACAAATCGGATGATTCTGCTCGAAGTCCTGAGGCAGCTAGAGGAATATCAAAACATCCAGAGGCCAACCAAGAAGGCATCTGTTACATTCCCATTTTTCATCGGGAATATGTTAGAATCCTGTCCGTCAGCGCAGGCAGCTGAAAGTGTCGGGCTGGAGATCCAGTGGTACCCGTTCACAGCCTACAAGTCCAAGGTCAACTTTGACCCACATCATCATATCCGGACAGTGGATGGGAGAAGGTACAAGCATAGGGTGGAACTGGAGGACTTATGGGCAAACGCTACTGATGAATACGAGGTCAGAAGGAGATTATGGTCCAGAATGCCAGCAGACTTCATGAGGGCGATTGAGCTTTGTCGGGTGGCTGATCAGTTGCAGGACAATGGGAATTACATCCAGCCACGCTTCGAGGAAAGCCGACCTCTTCCTCCTGTAAGGTGGTCAGAGCCTGAGCACTCAAACTTAGCAACTTTGATGAGACCAATGACCAAGTACTCTCAGTGGTGGGTTGACCATCATGTCCAGGAGATGAGACAAAAAAGAATAATGCTCACGTATGATTTACTGAGCGAGAAAGAATCGTATTCCTCCAATGCTGGCGCATCCCATCAGGATTTGGTTGAGATTGGAGAGAAAAGGAAGGAGGTAGTTCCAAGTGTAGAGCCTGTTCAGAAAAGACAGAAGGGAGAGCCATCTCGTTCTACAGCGTCCCGGAATATTGACGAGCTAATGGCCACCATTGATGAATCCTTGGTCGAAATAATCGTACCTCCTACAGTTCAAGAAGAGAACAATGAGCCTATTCAGCTGGATGACGAGGAACCCTCATCACCTATGGGCACGGAAATACTAGGTTCAGATAATGAGATGGAAGTCCAACATAATGACTTCGAAGAGGGAATGATTTCCGCTCTCAGAGAAGTAGGGGATGTTCCAAATGAGGAGGATGTTCAGGTAGAAGATGGAATTGAGCAGCCTACTATTCCAAATTGGCTGATAGAAAGGATGAAGATTCAGGCGCCAGAAGAAGCCCAAGAGGAAGATGGTACTACGGATTTCTTGGCAAGGTTGGAACGGGTTGCAGTTAAGAAGCCGGCCAAGAAGTTTTCTACCATTCAGCGGGACAAGGCAGGCAATCGTTCCATACACATCGCAGTAGCAACAGTGGACAAGCCACGGGATGAGATCACTCCTCAAGAGTACGCCATAACCACCGTAGATCTTGGCCCAACTACAAAAGGTCAAGAAGTGGAGGAACTAGACAATTCCGTCTCGACCATCAAGGCGAGATTGGAAAAAGAAGTGGCGAAAAAGGAGTATAAAAAGGAAGTTGAACGCCTGAAGGAGTACATACGACATTTGACCCAGCCACTTAATCAGGGTGATGCAGTAGCTCCTCCCCTCCTTAATTCCTCACAGGAGTTAGCCAAGGATGTGGAGCAAGGGATGGTCACAGCCAAGGAGGCTCAGGAGTGGATGATAAGCGAAGGTGCGGAAGCGGCCTCGTTCATGGAGAAGCTGGCACTTGCCTATGGGCAGACCTCTTCTTTTCTTTCCAGACTTGTTGATATGGCAGAGACATGGGAATGTATTCCAGACATGCAGGAGAGGCTTATTCCAAGCCTTAGGGTCCCGAAAGGCCTCCCAAGAGAAGAGTTGGTTGAAAGAAGGGTGATTGCTATAGGAGCAGCATATGATTTTCACCATTGGTTTTGGGTAATGACTATACGGAGAGAAATTCTGGAGAGGGCGAAAGAAGATGGGCTCAGAATTGAAGAGCAGGTCAAAGAAATCCAGGGGAAAATCAATATGACAGCTGCAGAAGTGTTTGACCGTGAGATTGTCCGGGAAAACGACATGCAGCTGGAGAGGTTGAAACGTAAGGTTCAAGAGGTTTTCTTCTCGACTACTGGACCAATTCTAAGATGGGACTTCGCGAAAGTGGCGAGTCTCTTGACCATCCGGAATGATTTTGTGAAGCAGGAGGCGGATTGGGCAAGCACCTTCGCCAAATGTGCTAAGGACTTAGATGGATTGGAATTCCGGATTAGCATGTTGTCGCCCGTCACGATGGAGGAGGTTATCGCAGTCGTGTCCAAGTTCATTGAGTGCAATGCTGACCAAGCAAATAGGGACGCCTCTCCTTGATGATAGCTCCAACTGCCACTTCACTGCCTGTCACTAATTGTTCACTGATTGATAACTCATGTTATTTTGGGCAACCCTAATTAGGGTTGAGTTGTAATAATCTTGGCCGTCGATATTGTTTTAATCTTGGCCCTTCATTTGATTTTTGAAACTCTATTTGAACTGGTGATCTCTCACTTTCATTTGTGTGGAGACAGTATATGAGATTGTTGCATTGAGACTATTTCCGATAATAAAAGCTCTTATGCATGATTTGCTTTGAATAACTTTTATTGTCAAATAGTAAGTGAGGTTGCATATCTTCTTCCGCCATAGATTAGAGTTAGAATTAAGTTAAGAAGAATTTGCTTTTGAGTATTGGTTAAATGAATGAGAGATTGATCGTTTAGATTCAATGGTGAAGTATTGCTCATACTTTCTTCGAATGGATGATTTGCATTCGATGCGCAAAGTTAGCCTGAGCTTATAATTGTGGAAGTTTAACTTCAGTCTCATTCGAGGCTTGAAAATCATCATCACACCCCTTGAAGATTGCACCCACCTTGCGTAAGCTGTCCAATAGGAGGCGAAACAAAGTGCGGTTATTCCTTTCACCGGATCTTTACTGTCTCTTAAATTCTTAGGCATAGAATAGAATCCCCTGAACCCTTATCCTTTTGCCTTTTTTTGAGATCCAAATTGAAGTCCTAATTGAAGAAGCCTTTAATGATAAATCCGCCTAAGTCCCAAACTTGTGAAAATTCCTTCAACGTAAGTCCCCTTGTTCATTACCAGCAAATCACAACGCCCATTGAGCTTATCCACACGTCAAGACCTGACAAAAGAAACCTTGGAATCGCCATATGATCTTCTCGCAATCTTAGCATACGCGATGGTTTTTCAAGAGAGGATAGAGTGTCGTTGGACATTTTATTCTGTGTGTTCGGTGGATGATAAAACGTACACCAACAGTGTCCAAGGTTGTTTGCAAAAGGATTTTAGATATTTAATTGGAATCCTATAGAAATTAATTGCGTTAAGAGGGAAGGTTAACTAAGAAGCATTTGTAGTTGCAAGAGTCTATAAGAACATAGGAAATGTAATCTATGGAATTGGGAAATGCAATCTACGGAATTTAGGATAGTTAACTAAATCTCTACTAACTATTGAATGCTAATAACAAAAAACTAAACTATCTATTTTTTTGCTTGCTTTTCTAAGAAGGAAAAGAAAAGAATTTCAACATAAAATGACAGACTTCAGTAGATTCTCTAAAAAAGGATTTTCAACATGAAATCAATAGTCTATTCTAGAGCTACAGTTTACACAATCTTAAATACATAAACATAGACTCACACACAAATACAACAAATATATGAAACATCACAGATAACATTAAATAATATACTAAACACATTGCAAACATTTAACTTGTAGGTTTACAATAACATGAACTATGCAAACATAAATTAATAAAAAACTTAAAATACTTATCTCTACTTGTATGTTCAAATCCTTAGTTGAGTGACCAGCTCGACAGAGATTTTGAGTTCCTTAATTCACAGAATCATCCACAACATGCAATCATACTTTCAATAATCACCAGATAGTCATTCAACGGGTTCTCTATTATTTATTTCGTACAGAAATCAAATATCACGCAAAATGCTAGAACTATACTCTACTATTTATCACAAAGATACATTTATACTGTATCCTATTAACTAGATTTAAGGCATCATGGCGACAGTCCCTGATGTTTTTAAAAGTTGGTTACATAGATTACATAAATAGAAGTTTGAGTTACATTAATTGAAAAGCAGTTCAACTATTTGAAATGTCTACTGTAAAACAAGAAATTTAAATTCCAAAGATTAGCAACATGTTGGCATCCGCAGCTTAAGCAAAATGGGAGGCGTAAGTCTCTAGAATTCTATTTGTAGTGGCCTGGTCCATGATAATTTTGGAGATGCTCTGAGGATTCTCGAGCTCTGTAGAAATTTCTTCTTTTCTTGGTACACATCTTGTTTTCGCAAGATTCATCTTTTGACACATTATTAGTGGCATTAAGATCAAAATAAACATAGGAAAAGTAACAAGTATACATACATCAATATTGAACTAAAATTGCATAAAATTATTAGATAATCTTGTTATATTAAGCATGATTAAGGGTGTACAAGAGTGATGAATGGTTAAAAGGAATGGTCATTTGGTTCTAATGGAGAGATAAATGTTTGTACCTATCACTTGGCAACTTAAAAACACTCAAATTTTTGAAAAAAGCATATTTTATGCAAAAAACAACTAAAAAATGTATCAAATGAGTTTCGTGGGGGTTTGGGGATAATTCCCTCAATAGGATCAAGGGTCTGGGTGTAGCGCCCCTCGCAAGGTCCAGGGACAACACCCCTAGCTTGCAATACATGACGAGGTTGAAGGGCAAAGCCCTTGCCACCAAGCCTGAATGAAGAGCTTTAAAACCACACAAACCTTCATGGCGCACGCTATTTTCATGATTTTTTTTAGGCAAAAAATGATGCTTATAAAGCAAAAAAACTAAGTTTTTGGAGTGTTTAAGACACGTTTTTCCTACAATTTTAACATGTTGCTGGTGTGGCAAGTCAAGTCCTCAAACTCACCGATTTTTGGCAAGTCTCGACGAGCTTTTCCAAATAGGCAAAGAGTGAAACCTATGAGTACTTGTAGGGAAAAAAACTTTAAGTATTTAGCAACTTGCCGAATTCGCAAGCTATGATTGGATCCATCTTTGAATTTCTTGGAAGCTTTACCAACTAGCCTTCTGTCATGATCTCAAAATCAAACAGCCTACTCCTAAGAGGCCTGAATTTTTCCTTAAGACAGCATCAAAGTTTTATTTATACCGCTTTGTTGGCGGCAGAGTCCATTGTATACCCACTTGAGGGTTGGGAAAAGAATTAGCTCCGGCAGCCCCATCAATGGGGGTATTATTATTTTATATTTATATATATTTGATTATAGTTTTCCTGTAGGAACCTCCTATAGAGCAAGGGAATTATTGGAGATAGTTCATGGTGATTTATGTGGACCAATGCAAACTCCATCATTTGGAGGGAGTATTTATTTCCTAACCTTCATTGATGATTTTACAAGGAAGACTTGGGTATATTTTCTCAAGCAGAAGTCTAAAGCTTTCAGCAAATTCAAGGAGTTCAAGTCTGGTGGAAAAGCAAAGTGGTATCAGAGCCGGAAATTGGAGCCTGTTAAAAGTTTGAAGAAATCTGAGGATTGAAGAAGATTGTTGTTTATTTTAAAAATGTTTGTTGTTTATAAGAAAGGATTGTAGAACTTAGAAAAGTTCGCTGCATGTTTGTGAAAACGATGGCAATGGATAGAAGAAGCGAGCTCTAGATTTGTAACTCGCAACTTGAGAAGGATGAACTGATGATTTGGTAAAAAGATTGCAGAGGAAAAAAATGTTTGAATTCATAAAGGCTGTAGTTTGAAGGAATTCGCCATAGTCAAAAGATAAAGTCTAAGCCATCCGGAGTCAAAGAAAAAATAAAAGTTGCAGTTGTTATAATCATCTGAAATCGCAGGAAGAGAGAAAGGTTGCAGATTGAAGGAAGTCGTCGCTGTTGAAGTATCTGTAAGGTAATGTCATTGATTTTGGTTGTTCATAGTTTTTTTAGAAGGTCATAAGATGATAGAGAGTTGCTGAATGTGAAGAAGCCAAGAAAAGGCCGTTGCAAATTATTTTTGTCTAGCAGATCGTGGATAAAGAAAAGCAACTTAAGCACAGCTGTAGCTGTTGAAGTTCAAGTTTGGTTGAAGAAGAGTGATGGCACACGAAGTTGTCGAAGGAAAATAAATCGATGTAGCAAAATCACAATCAAGTCTAAAAGGTGAGTTGAGTTTAATTATTTGTTTCAATGGGAAAAGTTGGTAAACGTGTTAAGAAGGAAAAAGATAATTTGGAGGAAGAAGTGTTAAATGTTAAGCAATGCAATTCAAAATTGATTGCAGATTTAAAAGAGTTTGGAAAAGAAAGATGTGAATATTTGTTTGAAATTGAGAATCTTGAAAAAGAATTAGAGAAAGTGAAAAAGAAAAATAAAGAGTTAGAAGAAAGATTGAAGTTATCTGATGAGGTGAAAGAAAACCTAAAGAGGTTAGAAGAAGAAAACTGTTTACAGAAAAAAGAAATAACAAATTTGAAAGAAGAAAATGAATTTTTAAGGACAAAACCATTGGTATGTGATGTTTCTTGTGATACAAAAGACTTGGTTTGTTATGTTGATAAATCAGATGATTTGTGTGATGGAGCTAAAGGTGTTTTTGATAAAGAGTTCAATAATGAAGATGATGTGTCTACAAATCATGTTAATTGTCATGAAAAAAATGTTGGTATGAAAATAATGAAAAGAATGGGATACAATGGGCAAGGATTAGGAAAGCATGAGCAAGGAATCAAAGAGCCAATTGAGCCTGTTATGAGACCAAAATTTGAAGGTCTTGGATATATTGCAGGTAAAGGAAATGAAACGTGTACAAGAAAATTTGTTCAAGGAATGGAATGTGTCAAATGTTGTCATTGTAGTAGGAATGGGCATATAGAAGATATGTGTTCGGATCTACATCCCTGTAGCATTTGTGGTTTGAAAAATCATTCAAAAAAGACATGTTGGCAAAGGAAGTGGAAAGGATGCATGCACTTGAACTGCGGATGGAGTTTTGGATCGAATTGGCAACAAGTTACAAGTATGTTGAAAAAGTTATTCAAGTGCAAATATTCATATGACAAAGAAGATAGCAATCAAAAGATGTTTCATGGTCTTATAAGACATCATGCAAAGTGGAAAGATACAGATAGTGAAAGGACTTCTAGTTTGAAGTTATGAACATTTGAAGATCAAAGTTTAAAGGACTGCCGCAGCAGTTGAAGAGAAAGTTGAGGAAAGATTCACAGATCTTGAAGATAGTTTGAAGGCATCATTTAAGTAAGTCTCAAGACTTGGTTACAACTATCAAAGAGAGGAAAAATTTGCAAAGATAAAATTTGAAGAGTGAAAATGCTGAAGCATGTGTGGTCAAAATTAAAGGGGAGTGTTGGAATAAAGCATGTAATTTCTCCGCATGAAGGAAAAAAACTGCAAGTGTTTTTGTATCTCTTAAATTAGGAATTAGGTTAGATTTTTTCTGTTTACATGGTTTTAAAGCTGTTTTATCTGCATCTATTATTAGTTTATTTCTTCTTCTCGAATTGGCTAAGACCTCTATAAAAGAGAGGCATATGTAATCGGTTTATATATTATATTTTATATATTTATTTTATTTTATATATTTTTATTAGTATATATATTGTAGGGCTGAACCCAATCATACTAAACCCGGGGGCCAAAAAATTGTTTTACTGGCAAACCCAACCCCATACCTGAATTGGCAACTTAGCTTTTAAGCAATAGTGAAAAATCAAACTTTGATGTACAAACTATGACATGTAATGATGGTTACATTTTTTTCATTTCAAGTCTCTTCAAACCAATTAATTTGGTTAACCATTGATGTGACTAGCCAAAATGAGTTATAATTTTATTGTATAGACAGTCCTAATTTTCTTTATATAACCTATTGTAGCATAATTTGCAAAAATAATTGCAATTTTCCATACCTTAGTCTGCTCAATCACAATTTCATGATAAACTCAGCACAAGACTGTTAGTGTTCTACTTTGTCCTTTTCAAGAGTAAAGACAAATCAAATTAGAACAGTGTGTACAGAATTTTTCAAACTATACGGTGAAGCTCCCTAAGACCTAACTAAATGTAAACTTATAACTACAAATAGAATTTACAATCTTCAAATAAAAAACCAGCCCTGAATCCAACAGGACCATCAAAACTCATGACCTAAAATTGGTTCCTAATCAAGAAAACAATCTGTTATGTAACAGTTAAAGATGTGAAATGCACTGAACCTGACAAGGATTTGATTCCAGCTGTATTTTCTCTTCATATAATTTAGTACCCTCAGTGACTGCCTGGACCCCAATGTTATTATGGTATTTCACCAAGGCATTAGCCTCTGCAGCAGTCTGGATAGCAAGTTCTCGAGTAGGACACAAAATCAGTACAACAATAGGTCTCTTCAGATTTCGACTGGGTGGAGGCAACTTTACAACTGCCTCAATTGCTGGAAGCTGCAAAATAAAACCATAATCAAATCTTCTTCTAGCATGTCAAAGAACTAAATGCATGCATTGTCTTAGTAAAATTTGTTGGCAGAAAAATATATAAAAACTGTGTCAGATCAAATTACAATTCATTATAAAAAAATTAATATGCATACCAAAAAGGCTAGAGTCTTGCCTGTTCCTCTTTTAGCTTTGACTAGCACATCCTTTCCTGCATCCAATGCCTCAAAATCATTAGACTGCTTCTAGCTGATTTGACTACAAAGATTTTAAATGCATAGGAATACTATCCATTTCTTCCAAAGTGGTAGATAAGTCACTCTCTAGGATCCTCTCAAGAAAGACCCTAGTTGTCTGTAAATATTTTAACCAATTCCCTTAGATGAGCTTTCTTGGTGCAAGAATTATATCCCATGTGGAAAGGTTGCTGCTAATGGATCCTATGTCTTATTGTCCAAATGAGGCTCTTACTATGCAATACATCAAAAGAGGATGTATAATTATTATAAACAGAATTAATGTAAACATCTTATATCAAAATTAGTGTCAGATTAGAAGGTTTCTCACAAACAGGAAAAGGAATCTAAATATCCCAATCATCTGCATCTTTTGATACCCTTCAATAACACAAACATATTTGCCAGTTCCTGACATAACCTATATAACAAACCCTCCACAATGAAATAGATGGTTACAGAGGGCTTTCCCGTAAACAAATAACCCAAAAATTGGAATACAAATGTTAAATAAATTTATCAGAACACACTTTACTAGAGCATTCCAATGACAATTATGAATTCTTGTGCCAGTAACAGGTATAGATGCTTTGGTGAAAGCTAACAGGTCAGTGTCACCTTCAAGAATAATTGGAAGAGTGGCTTCCTGCATAACCGTCATTTGTACATACCCTGCTGATGAAAGAGCCTGAAGGGAAAGTGGTGAGATATTACAGTGATCAAATCTGCAAGCACAATATGAAATCCCTTAGAAAAATAATAATCAAAACAAGCTTGCTCAATATATACACCTCAAGAATCAAACATTCAATTTCTAGTGCATATCAAAAAACCAGTCTTCCACAATTGCTAATTTACTAGGCAAGATCACAAATATTGAGCAGAACCATAGTTGAAAAACTTATACTCGGCAATAACACGGCAGGCGCAAAAATTTTAAAAACTCGGGACTCGGGAAAAAACTCGGCAATAACTCCGCAAATTTATCAAACACTTGAAAATACACAATTTTTTAAAATATTCTTCAAAAACACACATATAAACTTAATTTGTAGAACATATTAGTTAAAACTGATTTCATCATTATATAAATCAAAATTAGAGTTTAATACATATCATAGACCAAAAAACAAGTTCAACTTCTAAATACACATCAACTTCAAGTTTTAGTATCAATAAAAATTATATATCATAAATTTATTCTACGGCTGAAACTCAAAAGCTTTTGTTGTTGTTGTGTGGGTGTTGCTGAAGTAGATGGTATAGCTGCAGTATCCTCAATAAGAGCCCCAACTAGTGCCTCATCCATTGTGATAGGATCAAGTTGTGTATGTGAAGAAACTACCTTTGTTGGTTGACCAAACTTGCCTTCTTCCTCCTCATACGCTGCCACTAAGAAGCGTTTACAGTTACAAGAGTCTATTAGAAAATAGGAAATGTAATCTACGATATTTGGAAATGCAACCTAGGGAATTTAGGAGAAGACAAATTATATTCCATTTTATATATTTTTTATATACATATAAAATTATATTCAACTTACTTGCCTTATTGATTTATCATTTATCTTCATTTATCTCTCATTGAACTATCCTCTTCTTCACACGTACTTCTTGATATCAATCCCTTATATAATGGAATATATATTATGATTATGCAATAATGATGCTTGCAGCAATTATTAATCCTTGTTAGTAATTATTCATCTAACTTAATCTATTTTGTTTCTCTTTAAGCAATATCTTTTGTATATTAAAATAAAAACATCAAGGCAATAGGAGCAGATCAGAATTAATTATCTGCACTCAGCAGGCAAGGGAGGAATCAGCAGTTAATATATATTGCATCTTAGACTATAGCAGTTTAATATTGCATTGTGGTATGCTCTATTATGATTGTTGTGTATAATGATATGTTTATTGTTGTCTAATCTCTGTGAATTTGAATATATTTGATGTTTGTAATTCTCATCAAGCAACCATAAAGAGTGGAGGAAATGCCAGTAGGGTGAGAAGGTACTAGATTACTTTCTAAGTGCGCCACTACAAGATGGCCACTTGGGGCCAAGGGGGTGAGTATCTGCCCTTGGGCTTAGAAAAAAGAATCTATGGGCCTTCTATGGTAGTTTTCCCCAACCTCTACATGATTGGTTGTTATGATGGATTCAAGGAGTTTCAATCATTAGAGGGATGGATAAGGCAGCAAGGGTAGGGAAAGCAGATACAAGTATATCCAAGTATGCCACCCCATGTTGGATGACTGTGTGTCTGCCACTTGGGGCCAAGAGGGATGGTAGATCCACTCTTGGGCTTAGCATGGTTAGCTTCAAGCGGACTTATCATGTTCCTCATCCAAATCGTATTATGATTAGACTTCCACTATGCATTATGGATATTGTGTATTTCACATGGTTTAAATAGATAAGGCATTTATTATATATGTGTTTGATCATATGAATTATATTTCCAATATTATCTAACATGATTGCAGGACCCAAACCAAGATCTATATTAAAGCATTTAATTGGTAAGTTATAACCCTAACTACATTAAACTTGTGATTCTAGAGCAAGATTTAGGGCAATCCCAAATGGGGACATTACAGCATTCTACCAAATGAAGCTACTTAACAGTAACCCACTGATAGTGGCTATCTGAATCAAAATAACAATGCTGACACTCTGTCGGTGGAGTGTGTCACTGATCAAAGTGGCCCAGTCATAGTATTCCCTCCTGCCAATGATTTTAGCGATGACATAGTACATCCATGGCTGGAATTGACGACCATCTTCTTCTCCAGTGACTCTGTTGAGTAGAGTGATTAACACTGCGTACTCGTCTTTACATTCTCCTCGCCCCAACAACTTAGGCAAGCTTGCCTTTGTCACTTTTAGCCATTTTTCGGCCATTATCCTTTGACATTTGTCCTTGGCCGTCTCAAAAGCTTTCTCACATTCCGTCAATGATATGACTTTGCTGTTAGGATGTGAGGGAATATCAAAACATCTTTCGATATCCTGAGGCTTTAAACTGCAAACAATTCTTCCATCTGCTGCTCTGATTTCTCTGGTGGTAGGGTTGTAATGCTTGATACAAGCGATTACGAGCTCTACGCTTTGTAGTGTGATGGGAATTGATGCGGCTTGCAGCAATCCGGATTCTTCGATATTCTGCAATGTTATTTGATTCATGCCTTCTAACTGCTCCAAATCGACCACTGGATTTACTTGGTGTAGATTTGTGTCAACTGTTTTCAGGTAATCATGGAGTAAGACCGTCTTGGTCTCGTATTGCACCTGGGAGTACTGCATCCTGAAAAACTTAAAGATTGACTGTAAGCTTGACCTAGTTCAGATGATTTTTGGAAACCCTTAAAAATAGCGCCCTGCCGAGAAGTATTTTTCCGGAAAAAATCTGGCACATGGGTTTTGTTCGTGCTTCAATGCTGAACAAACCCAGTTCCTCAGAATTTGGATTCTGAAACTTTTTCGGAAAAACCCCCAAAAATAGGGACAGCAAGTTTGCTGATTTTGTAAAATTTGTTGAGATGGGTTTCTCTGGAAAATGATGCTGAATCTACCCAGTTGATCTGATCTGATGTAGCCTGTTGCTTTTTCTGTCAGATGCAAGAAAACCTAAGACAAGAAGAGAGGAAAAAGACAGAAGGTGGATTGGAAGTTTTAGCTGATCTTAAAAAAAAACTATCTCTGATCCAATCCTCAAAATGGCAACCCTTTCCTGCTTCAGATCTGCAATAAAAATGAAGAACGGATGAAAACCTCCTTCAGATCTTCAATGGCGTCCTTTGAGAGCTTTGTGGCTGTTTTTTGTCTTTCAACCTGCAATGAAATAATGAAATGGACGCCATCTCCTTGAATATATATGTTTGGGCTTCAGATCCACAAATTTGGGGACCTAACACAAGCTCAAAAGGTGATTTGAGTTTGATCTGAAGTTAAAAAGGTGATTTCCACCAATCGTGGAGCGTTTTAGCCAACTTTAACTCAAAAAGCTTTTGACTTTAGTCAACAAATGACCTTTGACCTTTTTTAGGCGTCCCTTTTCATATTTTGCAAGTTTTTTGGTATTTTCTCTCCTGAAAACCCCCTGTTTGATCCTGAATCTGGCGTTGTCTGTTGATCTTGAGACGTCACGGACACATTCACTGCGGAGCAGAATCCATACTGGAAAGAAGTGCCTGGGAGACTGAATGATAAAAAGCTGAGTTAAGGGCTCCAAAAGACTGGGCGCCTTTCCCAAGAAAGGGCGCTTTTGCCAATGCCTTAGTGATTTTTCAGTCTTCGTTCTTCAGCTTATTTGAAATGACCTCTCGTGCCTTGAACTGGATTTCTCGTTGATCGGAGAGTCAGATGTTTTCACATGACGTTTCATCAGGTACTCAGCTCTGTTCTGCTAAGAATGACTGTCTTCGGGAAATCTGGATCTCAAATTAGGGTTCCTTTATCCAAGGGCGCCCCTCCTTGAAAAGGGCGCTTTTGCCTTTTAGCTTGATTATTTTCGTCTGACAAGTTGCCTACTTTGATCCAGATTATCCGTTGACTGCTCTGTCAGGTATTGATGCTTGCAGTTGCGTTTCCGAGATTTGCTTGAGCTGAGAAGGTCATCAAAGGAAGCCCTTTGTCATTGGTCAGCATCTGGAAGTCCAAAAGAAAGGGCGCCTTTGCTTT
Source organism: Sequoia sempervirens (assembly GCA_007258455.2). Lineage (NCBI taxonomy): Eukaryota > Viridiplantae > Streptophyta > Pinopsida > Cupressales > Cupressaceae > Sequoia > Sequoia sempervirens. Next base: position 655,193,347 of record VDFB02270651.1, on the reverse strand, counting down.
GAAAAGGCTCTTTTTCTTGCAACTTTGTCGTTAACTGTGATTTCCTGATAATTCCTTAACTGCCTCTTTTTGCTTTGTCAGCAGCTGCTTATGATCTATCCATCAGATGATCTGGATGTTTGTTTCACTGTTGAGCCAGCAACCAAACGTTGAGAATGACTGCTTCGGATGATCTTACTGACTTTGTTTGACCTTCAAAGACCATGGGCGCCCCTGCTTGAAGAAGGCGCCTTTTCAACATGTGAGCAATCTCCCCTTCGTAACATCTCCAGAGTTAGTCAAATTTTGACCTTTTTCGTTTTCAGGAATCTCCTTCGATCAAACAGCATCTTTTTTGACCTTTTCGCCATGGTTGTATCGTTGAAGCTTTTGAAGCTTAGCTTTCAGCGCCTGGTACTGGCCAATCGCCATTAATGGCTGTGGAGCTCTAACTTCGTTCCGAAAAAGAGAAATAGACCCACCAGAGTAAAACGTGTCTTTTGATGATTCTGACTTGACCAATGTGATCGTGAAGCCCTTTAAGCCTATCAAAATCATTTTCGATCATTTCTGGGAAGGTCCTATTTTCGGGGGATTTCCCTGAAAATAGGGGAAAAACCCTAATTTTCAATTTTTCAGAATTTTGTACATGTGTTCCTTGACAGAAACCCACCAAGATTCTATGATTGGTTTGACCTAAAACAGACCTTTCATGGCATTTTAACAAGATTTAGCTCAATTTACACAGAATGCCAAAAAATTTATTTGGGGTACAACATAGGCTCCGTCTGGTGACCATGTCGGATACCTACGGCATAGGAGAACCGAGAATCTCAAGTTTCGTAGACCAGTATATATAATCAGTTGGGTAACGGAGTCAGGACTTTGGTTCCATACATTCCTAAAAATAGAGTTCACCTTATTTATTGGGTTCCCCAATTTATTCACCTACGACAAAACATCTAAGAAATCACCTAAAACACGACAATACTTCACTGAACGGGGAAAAACATAACAACATAACGTTAAAGCAAGGAAAAGTATTTACAATATGTACTCACCCCATCCCCGAAGGGACGAAATGCTTCAAGTACTGCCCGCTGTAAGGCAGTGGAAAGAGCCTTCCGTCTGAATGTGAGAGAATATAGGAATTCTCTCCTGCAAGATTATGAATCAGGAACGGCCCCAGCCAAAGGGAGTCGAATTTTCCGTGCATTCCCTTTGGTTCGTGTCTCTTGTCCCATAACAGGACTTTATCTCCAATCTCAAAGTCCCGTTGCCGAGCCTTCTTGTCGAAGATCTTCTTCACTCGCTCTTGATGCTGAGTGATCCTATCAACTATCTCCACCCTTTCTTCTTGAAGTTTCATTAGGCACAAGATACGTTTCTCGATAGGATCTTTGAATTCCTCATCTTCTATTGTGGATGCCAGCTGTAAAGCGGACAACTCTAGAGTGATGGGTAACGCAGGTTCAGTGCCATATAGGATTATGAAAGGTGAAGTGCCGATAGCTCTTTTGGGCGTGATTCTGTCAGCCCAAAGAGCATCGTACAATTTCGTGTGCCAAGCCCGTTGATTGGAATCAACCATCTTGCGCACTATTGTGACTATGTTCTTATTTGACGATTCGGCTTGTCCATTACCTTGTGGATAGTAATCTGAAGAATGGGACAAGGTGATGCCGTAGTCAAAACAAAATTCTATCAACTCCTCTGACGAGAAGCTTGTAGCGTTGTCAGTCACGATCTTTTTGGGTACTCCGAAGCGTGTAATGATGTTCTCTTTGAGGAAATTACACACCACCTCAGAAGTAGCCTGCTTTACAGGAATCGCCTCAACCCACTTAGTAAAATAGTCTGTCGCTGTGAGGACGTAGACATGTCCTTTGCTGGAATGAGGGTTGATAGGTCCCACAAAGTCTATGCCCCATTGCTGGAATGGAGCATCTATCACCACCGGCCTGAGTGGAAGGTTTGACAGCTTAAGTTTACCAACAAATTGTTGGCACAATGTGCATCTATGCACCCAGTCATATGCGTCGCGGAACAAAGTCGGCCAAAAGAATGATGCCCGCAAGATCTTGAATGCGGTAACCCTTGATGAGAAGTGACCTCCGCATGCTTGATTGTGGAATGCCTCCATCAATCGTCTTTGTTGATCTTTGGTGACGCATAGCAGGAACGTTCCATCAAGCCCACGCTTGTATAGAACATTTCCTCCAAGCACATAGCCTTGTGCTTGTAATTTCAAAGTTCTTCTCTGCTGCTTGTCCAAGTGTGTTGGACATTCCCCGTAGGTTAGGTAGTACCATAATTCTGTGTACCACTCTTGAGCAGATTCAACTAATAAGACCATTGGGAGGTCTTCTTCCATTTCTGTTCCTGGGATTCCATCTTCAGCTTGATGTTTTAAATCACCATCTTCTGCCAGGAGTTGACATAGACCTCTCCCGCGAACGAGCTTGGTAGGCTTGATATCCAAGTCGTATTCTTGGACTCTTGCAATCCAGTTGCCTCTTTTGGTGCCCATCTCTTGTTGAGTGAGGACACTCTTGACCGCGGGGTCTGTAACATACACAGTGGTGTGAGAGTTTAGGATGTAGAATCTGAAATTCTTAACAGCCCTCACCACGGCATATGCATTTTTCTCTATTTGGGAGTACCGAGATTCACTATTCTTGAAGCTGCTGCTCATGAAAGCGATAGGTGACTCGGACTCTTCATTCAACTTCTGAGTCAGTATGGCGGAGAGAGTATGTTCCGACGCGTAACAATAAAGAATAAATTCTTTATTGAAATCGGGTCGAACCAACACTGGTGCTTTACTGATGGCCTCCTTTATTTTCTCGAATGCCTTCCTTCCTTCATCGGTCCATTTGAAAACAGTTGTTTTCTTCATCATTGCCGAGATGTCTTTGGTCAGCTCCGAGAAGTCAGGTACAAATCTTCGTATAAAATTGACTTTGCCGAAGAAGGAATGTACCCCAGTTTTATTTGTAGGGAGAGCCAGATCCTTGATTGCATCTACCCGATTAGGGTCTATCCTAGTCCCTTCTTTAGAGACGATGTGACCAAGCAATTTGCCTTCTGTCACTGCGAAGATAGACTTCTTCGGATTCAGTGATATGTGATGGGACCTGCATCTCTCAAACACTTTCACTAAGTGTTGAAAATGATCTTGCCGCTTCTTTGAGAAAGCGGTAAGGTCGTCAAGATAGACGACAATCAATTTGTCTTTTAAGTCGCCAAACGCCAAGTCCATGGCTCTTTGAAAGGTAGCACCGGCGTTGATGAGGCCGAAGGGCATCCTCTCGTAGGCGAACGTTCCCCATGGAGTGGTGAACGCTGTTTTGAGTTGATCCTCTTCAGCCACTGCAATTTGATTGTATCCCGAAAATCCGTCAAGTAATGACAGCATCTCCGAACCGGTTACTGTTTGCAATGTGTGTTCCATGATGGGTAAAGGATAGTTATCCTTTAGTGACGACTGGTTCAGGTTCCTGAAGTCTACACAAATCCGGATTTCTCCGCTCTTCTTGCGTACAGGAACGATGTTGGACACCCAGGTGGAATAGTGGATCGGATATATGATCTTAGCATCCACCATCTTTTTCACCTCCGCGTAGATTGTATCTTGGATACGCGGGTTGTAGTGTCTCTGCTTCTGCTTGAAGGGCTTGATGTCAGACTTTAGTGGAATTGTATGGGACAATTCCTTTGGCTTGAATGCTTTCAGGTCTTCATAGGACCATGCAAAGACGTCTCGATATTGCTTGAATAGAGAGATGAAATTGTCGCTTTCTTCCATAGTGCAACATTTGCCTAGGTTGACGAGCCGAGGCTTATCTTCCGTACCAATGTTGACTTGTTGGTAGTCGGCTGACGTCTTGTCATTAGAATTCCTTTGATCCTGAACACGTCTGTCGTGTCTATCAAAAATATCCTCCAAGGATACTAGACCTTTGGGGATATTATTGCCCTTTAGTTGGATGACGCCAGATTCCGTGACTTCGGAATTCTCCGCCATATATTCCTTGGAGGGAGAAGCACTACCTTCAAAGAATAGTTCTTGATAATTGTCATCCATGCGGAGAAATTCTTGAATGTCTTTATCATTAGTAAAGACCTGCCAATTGTCACAGTTGTCGGGGATGGCTGGCCTGTAAATGAGCTCGACAGCAAAGATATTCTGACGAAAGTCAGAATGGGGCATGAAAAGAGCTGCTGATACCGCAAGGGAATCCGCTCTGCTATTCCGCTCACGTGGTATGTACTCGATGTTGAATGCTTCGAACCAGTCGATCGCATTCCATACCCTTTGTCGGTAAGAAGAATGACGACTCCTTATTTGCTGCAGTCCTCTGACATGTTGAACGATCAGCTCTGCATCACCTTCGACTTGAAGGTATTTTATACCCATATCTCTTGCCTTTTTGAGGCCAAGTATGAGCGCCTCGTATTCTGCGGTATTGTTTGTGTTATCAAACTGCAAGCGATAAGCAAAAGGGTACAATGTTCCTTCGGGAGAGGTAATGACAACTCCCGCTCCCGATCCTGCTGTTGAGCAACTGCCGTCGAACTGCATATTCCACATTCTTGCATCTTGATTCAACGTTTGCGTGGTAAGTGCAAGATTTTCATCTTCTTTAGTTACTTCTGACAGCATGGCATACGTGCCAGGACCCGTGTTTTGATGTAGCACTTGTGCTTGTGGGTCTTGAGATTTCACCACCGTGAATGTTGACTTAGCCTCAGGTTCCAACTTGAAAGTGCCCTTTTTCAATGGGATTGTCGCGTACGACCAATCCAATTGAATCTCGCCTCCGAGATCTTTGCAAAAGCTTCTGCTCAGGAGCATTCCATAACTGATTGGGATGTCAGCTATGAGAATGGTCATCATGATCTTCTTTTCTGGGCAGGATGCCAATCTTACTTGAGCATCCTTCAGCTGACCTACCAACGGCACGGGTTTTGATTCAAGTGAGTAACACTTTTCTTTGGTTTCCGTGCATGATAGCCCTAAAGCTTTCATGATTTGTAAAGGCATGACGTTATCAGATGCCCCTGAATCAATTATACAGTTGCTAAGCTTATATCCTCCCATATACAAAGATATGTAGAAAGGTTTTGGCTTTTCTCCCGCTGGTACGGAAGATGCTAGCAATGTGGGCTGTATGACGATTGGCTTCTGAATCACCTTAAGAATCCGATCCATTTGATCGGGATGATCCTGGAGATACTCCAGCTGTGAAATTTGTACCTTCGTCTTCATCATGGATGTCACTATGTCAAAATTCGTTGAAGACGGTTCTTGAGGAACTGGTGTGACGTACTCATGTGTAGACTTGGGATTAGAAGTGGAAGCTTCTTTTCCCTTTTCATTGGACTGCCGTCTTTCGTCTTCTTCTTTCTGTGCTTTGAAATGCTGAGCACGTGTAAACACGGGTGTTGACAGGTTCTCGTGATTGACAGCAAGATTGTACTGACGGTAGTCTTCTTCTTCTTGATTTACGGGTTCGTTGTGAAAGTATCCCGTTGCGGAGTCGCCATCGAAATTGTCCATTTGAGGTGGAGCAACGTTCGAATTTGAAGGTACTGTATTGGAGCTTGGAACTGCATCTCCGGCATATCCCATTATCTGATTCATCCTCTGATTCTCAGGGCATGAAGATCCAGTGTGTTCATCTGAATCGTGGAAACAACAGAACACGTTGGATTTCTCAGGTTCTGCTTGTCGAGGCGGTCCTGAGAACTTTGGCTTGAAGTTGTTAAATGATTGGAAATTATTTTTCTTCGGCTGATAAGGTTGTTGAGGCTGGTACTGCTGTTGAGGCTGGTACTGCTGTTGTTGATATGGTGGTGGTGTGGGCATTGCTTGCTGCCCTTGGTTGGGTGACTGTCTTTTGAGGATGGTCACCTCGTTTGCTACCTTTTGTAGCAATGGATCTGCTGATGCTTGGACCAGCGGTCTGATGGCATCATTCTTCATCTTCCCCGTAGTGATCATGTGATCCTCAAGTTCGATAGCCTTCTCTTGAGCTACCAACAAGTCTTCTTCATGGCTGCCTTTTATGAAAAAGGCTATCTCTGAGGGTAGGGCGTTGATGAAGCTGCTCATCAGGATCTCGTCGGATGGATTCATTGTGTGGGAAAGTCGTGTAACAAGGCGGTTAAACCTTGCTACGAACTCCCTCATTGGTTCTGTGGACTCCATCTTTGAGTTAGATAAACGGGCAAACAGTTGATGACTGTCTTCAGCAGGTCTGAATCTGGCCAAAAACTTTTCGCTCATGTCTTCCCAGTTTGTGATAATCCCTGGTCGTAAATGATTGAACCAATCAGCTGCATTTGCTTCAAGAGTTTCGACAAAGAGTCGAACGGCGATATCTTCGTGTGGCACAGACAGAACGGAACAGGCCGCTGTGAATGCTGAGAGATGTTCATCGGGATGTTTAGTCCCGTCGCCATAGAATCTTGGGAAATGCTTCCGTGATCCCTTGGGAAGTTCATGATTGCCTTGTAGGGCCAATGGACCTATGTTATTACCCCATGGAAGTGGGGCAGCACGTCTGGCAACAACTCTTGCATTTCGGCCATTGCCGAAAAGATTGTTGATGTAGTGGCCATTGCCATTGTTGCCATTGCCATTGCCGTTATTACGGCCAATGCCGTTATGAATGTTAACGTTGTCGGCCATTGCTTGAGCAGGAGGTTCTTGTTGAGGTTCTTCTAGAAATTGCTCTCGAACCTCTTGAAAGATCTGCTCTGTGTTGGATGCTTCTCCGACTTCTTCTTGGAAAAGAGGATTAGTCCTCCTTCTTGTATATACTTGGTAAGCCAGGATGTTTACTGCCACGCAGGTGGTGGTAACACTGGTCTCTCGGCTGCTAGATCAGCCTTTCTTTCTTCCTCGTCCAGAGTAATGGCTGCGGCTCTCCACTGAGCTGGTGATGTA
>VDFB02270651.1:654955221-655186313 GCA_007258455.2 Sequoia sempervirens | reverse complement strand
ATAGGAGAACCGAGAATCTCAAGTTTCGTAGACCAGTATATATAATCAGTTGGGTAACGGAGTCAGGACTTTGGTTCCATACATTCCTAAAAATAGAGTTCACCTTATTTATTGGGTTCCCCCAATTTATTCACCTACGACAAAACATCTAAGAAATCACCTAAAACACGACAATACTTCACTGAACGGGGAAAAACATAACAACATAACGCTAAAGCAAGGAAAAGTATTTACAATATGTACTCACCCCATCCTCGAAGGGACGAAATGCTTCAAGTACTGCCCGCTGTAAGGCAGTGGAAAGAGCCTTCCGTCTGAATGTGAGAGAATATAGGAATTCTCTCCTGCAAGATTATGAATCAGGAACGGCCCCAGCCAAAGGGAGTCGAATTTTCCGTGCATTCCCTTTGGTTCGTGTCTCTTGTCCCATAACAGGACTTTATCTCCAATCTCAAAGTCCCGTTGCCGAGCCTTCTTGTCGAAGATCCTCTTCACTCGCTCTTGATGCTGAGTGATCCTATCAACTATCTCCACCCTTTCTTCTTGAAGTTTCATTAGGCACAAGATACGTTTCTCGATAGGATCTTTGAATTCCTCATCTTCTATTGTGGATGCCAGCTGTAAAGCGGACAACTCTAGAGTGATGGGTAACGCAGCTTCAGTGCCATATAGGATTATGAAAGGTGAAGTGCCGATAGCTCTTTTGGGCGTGATTCTGTCAGCCCAAAGAGCATCGTACAATTTCGTGTGCCAAGCCCGTTGATTGGAATCAACCATCTTGCGCACTATTGTGACTATGTTCTTATTTGACGATTCGGCTTGTCCATTACCTTGTGGATAGTAATCTGAAGAATGGGACAAGGTGATGCCGTAGTCAAAACAAAATTCTATCAACTCCTCTGACGAGAAGCTTGTAGCGTTGTCAGCCACGATCTTTTTGGGTACTCCGAAGCGTGTAATGATGTTCTCTTTGAGGAAATTACACACCACCTCGGAGGTAGCCTGCTTTACAGGAATTGCCTCAACCCACTTAGTAAAATAGTCTGTCGCTGTGAGGACGTAGACATGTCCTTTGCTGGAATGAGGGTTGATAGGTCCCACAAAGTCTATGCCCCATTGCTGGAATGGAGCATCTATCACCACTGGCCTGAGTGGAAGGTTTGACAGCTTAAGTTTACCAACAAATTGTTGGCACAATGTGCATCTATGCACCCAGTCATATGCGTCGCGGAACAAAGTCGGCCAAAAGAATGATGCCCGCAAGATCTTGAATGCGGTGACCCTTGATGAGAAGTGACCTCCGCATGCTTGATTGTGGAATGCCTCCATCAATCGTCTTTGTTGATCTTTGGTGACGCATAGCAGGAACGTTCCATCAAGCCCACGCTTGTATAGAACATTTCCTCCAAGCACATAGCCTTGTGCTTGTAATTTCAAAGTTCTTCTCTGCTGCTTGTCCAAGTGTGTTGGACATTCCCCGTAGGTTAGGTAGTACCATAATTCTGTGTACCACTCTTGAGCAGATTCAACTAATAAGACCATTGGGAGGTCTTCTTCCATTTCTGTTCCTGGGATTCCATCTTCAGCTTGATGTTTTAAATCACCATCTTCTGCCAGGAGTTGACATAGACCTCTCCCGCGAACGAGCTTGGTAGGCTTGATATCCAAGTCGTATTCTTGGACTCTTGCAATCCAGTTGCCTCTTTTGGTGCCCATTTCTTGTTGAGTGAGGACACTCTTGACCGCGGGGTCTGTAACATACACAGTGGTGTGAGAGTTTAGGATGTAGAATCTGAAATTCTTAACAGCCCTCACCACGGCATATGCATTTTTCTCTATTTGGGAGTACCGAGATTCACTATTCTTGAAGCTGCTGCTCATGAAAGCGATAGGTGACTCGGACTCTTCATTCAACTTCTGAGTCAGTATGGCGGAGAGAGTATGTTCCGACGCGTAACAATAAAGAATAAATTCTTTATTGAAATCGGGTCGAACCAACACTGGTGCTTTACTGATGGCCTCCTTTATTTTCTCGAATGCCTTCCTTCCTTCATCGGTCCATTTGAAAACAGTTGTTTTCTTCATCATTGCCGAGATGTCTTTGGTCAGCTCCGAGAAGTCAGGTACAAATCTTCGTATAAAATTGACTTTGCCGAAGAAGGAATGTACCCCAGTTTTATTTGTAGGGAGAGCCAGATCCTTGATTGCATCTACCCGATTAGGGTCTATCCTAGTCCCTTCTTTAGAGACGATGTGACCAAGCAATTTGCCCTCTGTCACTGCGAAGATAGACTTTTTCGGATTCAGTGATATGTGATGGGACCTGCATCTCTCAAACACTTTCACTAAGTGTTGAAAATGATCTTGCCGCTTCTTTGAGAAAGCGGTAAGGTCGTCAAGATAGACGACAATCAATTTGTCCTTTAAGTCGCCAAACGCCAAGTCCATGGCTCGTTGAAAAGTAGCACCGGCGTTGATGAGGCCGAAGGGCATCCTCTCGTAGGCGAACGTTCCCCATGGAGTGGTGAACGCTGTTTTGAGTTGATCCTCTTCAGCCACTGCAATTTGATTGTATCCCGAAAATCCGTCAAGTAATGACAGCATCTCCGAACCGGTTACTGTTTGCAATGTGTGTTCCATGATGGGTAAAGGATAGTTATCCTTTAGTGACGACCGGTTCAGGTTCCTGAAGTCTACACAAATCCGGATTTCTCCGCTCTTCTTGCGTACAGGAACGATGTTGGACACCCAGGTGGAATAGTGGATCGGATATATGATCTTAGCATCCACCATCTTTTTCACCTCCGCGTAGATTGTATCTTGGATACGCGGGTTGTAGTGTCTCTGCTTCTGCTTGAAGGGCTTGATGTCAGACTTTAGTGGAATTGTATGGGACAATTCCTTTGGCTTGAATGCTTTTAGGTCTTCATAGGACCATGCAAAGACGTCTCGATATTGCTTGAATAGAGAGATGAAATTGTCGCTTTCTTCCACAGTGCAACATTTGCCTAGGTTGACGAGCCGAGGCTTATCTTCCGTACCAATGTTGACTTGTTGGTAGTCGGCTGACGTCTTGTCATTAGAATTCCTTTGATCCTGAACACGTCTGTCGTGTCTATCAAAAATATCCTCCAAGGATACTAGACCTTTGGGGATATTATTGCCCTTTAGTTGGATGACGCCAGATTCCGTGACTTCGGAATTCTCCGCCATATATTCCTTGGAGGGAGAAGCACTACCTTCAAAGAATAGTTCTTGATAATTGTCATCCATGCGGAGAAATTCTTGAATGTCTTTATCATTAGTAAAGACCTGCCAATTGTCACAGTTGTCGGGGATGGCTGGCCTGTAAATGAGCTCGACAGCAAAGATATTCTGACGGAAATCAGAATGGGGCATGAAAAGAGCTGCTGATACCGCAAGGGAATCCGCTCTGCTATTCCGCTCACGTGGTATGTACTCGATGTTGAATGCTTCGAACCAGTCGATCGCATTCCATACCCTTTGTCGGTAAGAAGAAAGACGACTTCTTCTTACTTGATACAGCCCTCTGACCTGTTGAACGATCAGCTCTGCATCACCTTCGACTTGAAGGTATTTTATACCCATATCTCTTGCCTTTTTGAGGCCAAGTATGAGCGCCTCGTATTCTGCGGTATTGTTTGTGTTATCAAACTGCAAGCGATAAGCAAATGGGTACAGTGTTCCTTCGGGAGAGGTAATGACAACTCCCGCTCCCGATCCTGCTGTTGAGCAACTGCCGTCGAACTGCATATTCCACATTCTTGCATCTTGATTCAACGTTTGCGTGGTAAGTGCAAGATTTTCATCTTCTTTAGTTACTTCTGACAGCATGGCATACGTGCCAGGACCCGTGTTTTGATGTAGCACTTGTGCTTGTGGGTCTTGAGATTTCACCACCGTGAATGTTGACTTAGCCTCAGGTTCCAACTTGAAAGTGCCCTTTTTCAATGGGATTGTCGCGTACGACCAATCCAATTGAATCTCGCCTCCGAGATCTTTGCAAAAGCTTCTGCTCAGGAGCATTCCATAACTGATTGGGATGTCGGCTATGAGAATGGTCATCATGATCTTCTTTTCTGGGCAGGATGCCAATCTTACTTGAGCATCCTTCAGCTGACCTACCAACGGCACGGGTTTTGATTCAAGTGAGTAACACTTTTCTTTGGTTTCCGTGCATGATAGCCCTAAAGCTTTCATGATTTGTAAAGGCATGACGTTATCAGATGCCCCTGAATCAATTATACAGTTGCTAAGCTTATATCCTCCCATATACAAAGATATGTAAAAAGGTTTTGGCTTTTCTCCCGCTGGTACGGAAGATGCTAGCAATGTGGGCTGTATGATGATTGGCTTCTGAATCACCTTAAGAATCCGATCCATTTGATCGGGATGATCCTGGAGATACTCCAGCTGTGAAATTTGTACCTTCGTCTTCATCATGGATGTCACTATGTCAAAGTTCGTCGAAGACGGTTCTTGAGGAACTGGTGTGACGTACTCATGTGTAGACTTGGGATTAGAAGTGGAAGCTTCTTTTCCCTTTTCATTGGACTGTCGTCTTTCGTCTTCTTCTTTCTGTGCTTTGAAATGCTGAGCACGTGTAAACACGGGTGTTGACAGGTTCTCGTGATTGACAGCAAGATTGTACTGACGGTAGTCTTCTTCTTCTTGATTTACGGGTTCGTTGTGAAAGTATCCCGTTGCGGAGTCGCCATCAAAATTGTCCATTTGAGGTGGAGCAACGTTCGAATTTGAAGGTACTGTATTGGAGCTTGGAATTGCATCTCCGGCATATCCCATTATCTGATTCATCCTCTGATTCTCAGGACACGAAGATCCAGTGTGTTCATCTGAATTATGGAAACAACAGAACACGTTGGATTTCTCAGGTTCTGCTTGTCTAGGTGGTCCCGAAAACTTCGGCTTGAAGTTGTTGAATGATTGGAAATTATTTTTCTTCGGCTGATAAGGCTGTTGAGGCTGGTACTGCTGTTGAGGCTGGTACTGCTGTTGTTGATATGGTGGTGGTGTGGGCATTGCTTGCTGCCCTTGATTGGGTGACTGTCTTTTGAGGATGGTCACCTCGTTTGCTACCTTTTGTAGCAATGGATCTGCTGATGCTTGGACCAGCGGTCTGATGGCATCATTCTTCATCTTCCCCGTAGTGATCATGTGATCCTCAAGCTCGATAGCCTTCTCTTGAGCTACCAACAAGTCTTCTTCATGACTGCCTTTTATGAAAAAGGCTATCTCTGAGGGTAGGGCGTTAATGAAGCTGCTCATTAGGATCTCGTCGGATGGATTCATTGTGTGGGAAAGTCGTGTAACAAGGCGGTTAAACCTTGCTACGAACTCCCTCATTGGTTCTGTGGACTCCATCTTTGAGTTAGATAAACGGGCAAACAGTTGATGACTGTCTTCAGCAGGTCTGAATCTGGCCAAAAACTTTTCGCTCATGTCTTCCCAGTTTGTGATAATCCCTGGTCGCAAATGATTGAACCAATCAGCTGCATTTGCTTCAAGAGTTTCGACAAAGAGTCGAACGGCGATATCTTCATGTGGCACAGACAGAACGGAACAGGCCGCTGTGAATGCTGAGAGATGTTCATCGGGATGTTTAGTCCCGTCGCCATAGAATCTTGGGAAATGCTTCCGTGATCCCTTGGGAAGTTCATGATTGCCTTGTAAGGCCAATGGACCTATGTTATTACCCCATGGAAGTGGGGCAGCACGTCTGGCAACAACTCTTGCATTTCGGCCATTGCCGAAAAGATTGTTGATGTAGTGGCCATTGCCATTGTTGCCATTGCCATTGCCGTTATTACGGCCAATGCCGTTATGAATGTTAACGTTGTCGGCCATTGCTTGAGCAGGAGGTTCTTGTTGAGGTTCTTCTAGAAATTGCTCTCGAACCTCTTGAAAGATCTGCTCTGTGTCGGATGCTTCTCCGACTTCTTCTTGGAAAAGAGGATTGGTCCTCCTTCTTGTATATACTTGGTAAGCCAGGATGTTTACTGCCACGCAGGTGGTGGTAACACTGGTCTCTCGGCTGCTAGATCAGCCTTTCTTTCTTCCTCGTCCAGAGTAATGGCTGCGGCTCTCCACTGAGCTGGTGATGTATTCTTCTCGAAGATGAAGATTCGCAAGCTGCTGATAATATCCGATTGCTCTCCTTCAATGTATGTAAGATCTGGTTGGAGAGTTGCTGGAACAAGATCAGGTTGCTCTACTGGTGCCCAAGGACGCCAAATAGTCATTCCCGTGACATAAAAGCGTTTAGCTTTTCTTGAAGTTTGATGCCTCGTTGCCCCACGGTGGGCGCCAGAAAACTGTTGGCGTTTAAATTAGCACCTCCGGAGTGCTGATTGTAAACGTTCAGCTATTTCAAATGTTTTGCAACACTTCTTCGTTATTTAAAGAGGAGAAGTCCCTCTCTGCTGGGAGCAATGCGTAGGGAAGGGAAATGTTTAACTAAGTTCCTATCTTTTTATGCCTACCATAGTGACAATAAGGGTGCACAAACGCAATGCTCGTAGAGCTGCTTCTCCGTTTCAGATCTTAACTACTTTACTCAATTCAGCTTTATCTATCCAATACCTTCAAGATGAAATGGCATGAGGGTAAAGGATGAATGGGATGGTTGGATCAATGGAATTCACTGCTCCAAAGGATATGACTGAAGCCCAACTCCTACATACCGATAAGGTTGGCATAAGCAAACACTGCAGACGAACTAGGATCCGGATCCGGCTAAGGAGGAGGGACTCCTATCCGAGGTATGAGCTTAAGAAATAGTTTACTAGAAACAACAAAATCACGATGCCTTGGCCAACGAGCTTGCTAAGGAGGAGGGACTCCTATCCGAAGTATAGCTTGGAAGTCAACACATTAAACAACATCAAACGACAACTGTCAATAACAAATATCCAAGGAGGAGGGACTCCTATCCGAGGAGGGAAATGAGACAACAAGCTATTAAACACAGGACGTAGACATAACTCAAATAAGATGATCAAAATGCAAGCGCCTTCTGATATTCTTCTTCAATGCTTTATCAACTAACTACAAAAGTTGGGAAAGCAAAGGCACGTAAATCATGCACACCATAATCATCCAACTTAACTCTCATCCAAGAGTGAAATAAATATTCACAAAGCGTTGGCAACAATGCATAATTTCGGTATAGCAAGTAAAGGTTAAATAAATAATGAGCCTAAGGTTCTATTTTCTATAGAACTCAAAGGAGTGGCAACCCTAAAATCTCCTTTGAGTTAATAACGAGTTCTTAAGCAATCAATTCAGTAAAGACGGTCTTTAAATAGGGGAAACGGGCGCTTAATCGAAAGCTACTTCCGGGGCTTAATCAAAGTCAAATAAAGAGTTGGACCGAAACTACTTCAAATGGATCGAAAAGTAAACGGTAGAACTTAAAATGTGCCCTCCAAAATGTATATCCACATTTAGTGGAGATTCAAGATCCACAAATCGTGGAAGTCAATTAGACATCCTTAATTAGTGGGATCTGATAATGCATGATTTAAGGAAAGTGGAGTTAAACTTGGAAAGAAGCATCAAGTTAACTCCAACTACATTTAATAGCATCTCGAGTTGACTTGGAAAGAAGCGTCAAGTCAACTCAAGTCTCATGAATGCCACTTGGAGTGTGTATGGCGTCCCTTTCTGGTGCATTTATAGCTCGCCATTAATCAACAGTGTCTCAATCCATTGATTGACCTCATCAGCTTCTGGGGAGTTAATGCTCCGTAGGATGATGACGTGGCGTCGGAGCATGACCTCACCCGTTGTGAGCTGCTTTCCGAAGTCAATGCATTGAGATGCTGCCTCTTCTAACTTGGTTGATAAAGCTGCTACCTTAGCCAGCTTACAACCCTCTGGATCGTCAAGAAAGGTGCTGCGGATGACATCCCTGAACTGGTTCTGTACAGTCACCAACTCGACGTATTCTCCTCCCTCACGCCGATATTCCATGCAAGGGAATGATATTACCAACATTCTTGCGAAGTTGATAATAGTGGCAACCACCCTTCTGTAATCAATCAACTCTACTGAATGAGCGTCGTAGGCTTTCACCTTGTACGCCAATTGTTCCTTCCAAGCAAAAAGATGTTGCTTGTTTTCCTCAGAGTATACTGATTGATAAGCTAATTGCAAATCTGCAATTGTACTTTCGTCTTCAAGCCTCTTTTCTGCAATCTTCTGTTCTGACTGCTGGATCTCCACACGAAGTTCATGTGCTCTATCCCGTAACTGGTATAGGTTTCCCAGTACGTATCTGCCCTTGAGAACAAACTCTTCCACCTGATTTCAAGCGTTTGCCGCCAATGTTACCAATTGCCGATGATTTTGTTCTGCATGTGAGATCTAGTGAGGTCCCGCCGCAGAATACTGACGCCAAGGTGCCATGCATCGCCGGGTGCATGTAAGACTCAGCTCGATTTTCAGCCTTAAGGCTGCCTTTTCTTTTACTCATCCTCGCCATCCTTTTCTTGTGCGCCACTGCTTATTCCGAAGGTTCCACCACCGGCCGGATTCCCGAGGTTAAGTTGAGACAAAGTGTAGTCCTCTACTTGAACCTCGTGTATGCTTTTCTCTACTGGTGGAGCGGCAGTCTCTATGATGATCTCACATTCTGCATTCCTTTCTATGTGAACTTGCTTCTTTAACTTCTTCGCCGACGTGTCTTGAGGGACGTGGTCGAATTCGGTAAAGTCAAGCTCATATGAGGGTTTTTCCCTCTTCCTTCCTAGGAAACCTTCGAGCCAAATAGAATCTCATTAACTTACTCTGAGGGATTGATGGTCCCCCGGAACCGCATCTTTTCGCTAACCACCCACGTCAATGAGGACCGGCTCACTGCGGACATCGCGATGTTAAGGGTTCGCTTCCATGGGTTGCACTGCTTTCAGTTTCTACTCTGTTACCTCTCGCCATTGGCTCACCCATCGTTCTTCTTAACAACTACCGGGCCGTTGGTTCTCCGTGGATAACTCTCCCACTTAACTCGTGGTGGTAGCAAATTTCTACTCTTTGTTCCGGGGCAGCAATACCCGTGATTATTTCAGGACTGTGTGGCTTTCTCCACTGGTGTCCTCTGTGTTCTAGGTTTTGACATCCTCATCCCTTGGGGAGGATTGCACCATTGCTTTTGTCTAGGTTTCCTCCTTGAAGTGGAAGGTGGTGTAGACCTAACCTCGGCATGCCCTTTCGTCTCGTGGAGGTATCACCTTCCTTTTGATTTTCTGTCATTTGTGATAGAGTTGGCTATTTCTAACCACTCTTACCTGCTTCTTTCTTCTATATATCCTTCTTGGCATACTAATCCAATTTCTGAGCTGCTTGGGAGTCAACTGACCAAGAATGTGGGGAGAATGACTTCTCATCATCCGGGACAGTTCCTCAATGTCCGGCCGACATGAACTGAACTGTGGAGTCCGACCGGGCCAGAAGTTCCTTCTTCGCACTTCATACTCGTCTTTACAATTCACCCAATAATCTTCCATAGAAGACTTATGTGACGAGTGTTGCTCAAGGTGCGCTACATAGAGTCCTCTGGGATCATAGGATCTTCTATCAATGAGATATTTGAGGTTAAACCTCGCTGTTTCTTGACCCATCATCTTTGCATCTGCCGCGAATCCACATCTATATAGTCCCATTTCAACGGGAAAGTTAACAGCTGTCTTCCTCTTCGCTAGGTGGATATGAACTCTATAACCGTCATTCGTGAACTCCATGAAACTACTCCTATCCTAAGGGTGTCTTGGTAACATGGCGGGTAAGCAATGTAGCCATACACGCTTATGTAGGAGAATGTAGGAAATTGAATGAACCAATCTGCCCAATCCGCCATTGCCTCTCTGGCTGCTTGTGAAATACGCACGTGCATCTCATGGTCAAGCTCACGTACTGTGTGCATAATGAAGAGATCACTTGTTTTCTTGAAGTGTCTTTCCGCTTGAGTAAACTCAAGACGGTGAAATACTCGCGAACCTTCTAAGACACCTAAGGTTCCTATTACATTGTTCACACACCTCGTAAAATCGCCTTGAAAGGCTACTGCTATACCGTAGGAGCACATGTGGAACCTATGAGCCTGTGATACCCGCTGATTTGTTCGCGGAGGTGCTTCACCGGGATCAGTGGCCCAAATTTCATAGTGTATTCTCCTCGGCCAATGATTTTAGCTGATGATATAGTACATCCATGGCTGGAATTGATTCCACCATCTTCTTTCTCCAGTTGACTCTGCTGAGTAGAAAGGATTACCGACCGCTGCGACTCAGTTTCTTTACATTCTCCTCGGCCTAAATAACTTAGGGTAAGCTTCTTGCCTTTGTCACTTTCAGCCATTTTTCGGCCATAATCCTTTGACATTTGTCCTTGGCTGTCTCAAAAGCTTTCTCACATTCCGTCAATGATATGACTTTGCTGTTAGGATGTGAGGGAATCAAAACATCTTTCGATATCCTGAGGCTTTAAACTGCAAACAATTCTTCCATCTGCTGCTCTGATTTCTCTGGTGGTAGGGTTGTAATGCTTGATACAAGCGATTACGAGCTCTACGCTTTGTAGTGTGATGGGAATTGATGCGGCTTGCAGCAATCCGGATTCTTCGATATTCTGCAATGTTATTTGATTCATGCCTTCTAACTGCTTCAAATCGACCACTGGATTTACTTGGTGTAGATTTGTGTCAATTGTTTTCAGGTAATCATGGAGTAAGACCGTCTTGGTCTCGTATTGCACCTGGGAGTACTGCATCCTGAAGAACTTGAAGATTGACTGTAAGCTTGACCTAGTTCAGATGATTTTCGGAAACCCTTAAAAATAGCGCCCTGCCGAGAAGTATTTTTCCAGAAAAAATCTGGCACATGGGTTTTGTTCGTGCTTCAATGCTGAACAAACCCAGTTCCTCAGAATTTGGATTCTGAAACTTTTTCGGAAAAACCCCCAAAAATAGGGGCAGCAAGTTTGTTGATTTTGTAAAATTTGTTGAGATGGGTTTCTCTGGAAAATGATGTTGAATCTACCCAGTTGATCTGATCTGATGTAGCCTGTTGCTTTTTCTGTCAGATGCAAGAAAACCTAAGACAAGAAGAGAGGAAAAAGACAGAAGATGGATTGGAAGTTTTATCTGATCTTCTTGAAAAAATCTGTCTCTGGTCCAATCCTTAAAAATAGCAACCCTTTCCTGCTTCAGATCTGCAATAAAAATGAAGAACGGACGAAAACCTCTTTCAGATCTTCAATGGCGTCCTTTGAGAGCTTTGTGGCTGATTTTTGTCTTTCAACCTGCAATGAAATAATGAAATGGACGCCTTCACCTTGAATATATATGTTTGGGCTTTAGATCCACAAATTTGGGGACCTAACACAAGCTTAAAAGGTGATTTGAGTTTGATCTGAAGTTAAAAAGGTGATTTCCACCAATCGTGGAGCGTTTTAGCCAACTTTAACTCAAAAAGCTTGTGACTTTAGTCAACAAATGACCTTTGACCTTTTTTAGGCGTCCCTTTTCATATTTTGCAAGTTTTTTTGGTATTTTCTCTCCTGAAAACCCCCTGTTTGATCCTGAATCTGGCGTTGTCTGTTGATCTTGAGACGTCACGGACACATTCACTGCGGAGCAGAATCCATACTGGAAAGAAGTGCCTGGGAGACTGAATGATAAAAAGCTGAGTTAAGGGCTCCAAAAGACTGGGCGCCTTTCCCAAGAAAGGGCGCTTTTGCCAATGCCTTAGTGATTTTTCAGTCTTCGTTCTTCAGCTTATTTGAAATGACCTCTCGTGCCTTGAACTGGATTTCTCGTTGATCGGAGAGTCAGATGTTTTCACATGACGTTTCATCAGGTACTCAGCTCTGTTCTGCTAAGAATGACTGTCTTCAGGAAATCTGGATCTCAAATTAGGGTTCCTTTATCCAAGGGCGCCCCTCCTTGAAAAGGGCGCTTTTTCCTTTTAGCTTGATTATTTTCGTCTGACAAGTTGCCTACTTTGATCCAGATTATCCGTTGACTGCTCTGTCAGGTATTGATGCTTGCAGTTGCGTTTCCGAGATTTGCTTGAGCTGAGAAGGTCATCAAAGGAAGCTTTTTGTCATTGGTCAGCATCTGGAAGTCCAAAAGAAAGGGCGCCTTTGCTTTGAAAAGGCTCTTTTTCTTGCAACTTTGTCGTTAACTGTGATTTCCTGATAATTCCTTAACTGCCTCTTTTTGCTTTGTCAGCAGCTGCTTATGATCTATCCATCAGATGATCTGGATGTTTGTTTCACTGTTGAGCCAGCAACCAAACGTTGAGAATGACTGCTTCGGATGATCTTACTGACTTTGTTTGACCTTCAAAGACCATGGGCGCCCCTGCTTGAAGAAGGCGCCTTTTCAACATGTGAGCAATCTCCCCTTCGTAACATCTCCAGAGTTAGTCAAATTTTGACCTTTTTCGTTTTCAGGAATCTCCTTCGTCAAACAGCATCTTTTTCGACCTTTTCCAAAATAAGAGTCAGGGTTTTTTGAGAATTGTTGATTTAGATAATAGGTGATATTTTATGAACTGGGTTGTCGATATTTTGTGAAAATAATGAGTATTTAGGCTAATATAAAAATCTGGAATTTTCAGCTGTGTATTCCCTATGTAATGTTCAGTTTTTGAGTTGAAAATATTATTGCAATATCTTTTATTTTGCTGCATTATATTGTTGTACCAAACATTGCAAATATATCACAAAACATTCATCAAAACAAAACCAAAAACAAAGGCAAACAGGGCTGCATATTACACCGACCTCCTAGTGTTGGCTGAGTGCATAAAAGTCCTCCATCTTTATGTCTAATCACACAAGTGCCCTCCCATCAACTTTCTCTCCATTTTGGTCAAAATTCTTACTCTTAGTGAATAAAATGTATGTCATAAACATTCAACATCTCAACAAAAAAAGTAATGAAGAAAATTTCCCCACAAATAAACTGATTAGCATTCAAAATGAATTTCTTAAGTACATTACATGGCAAATCCTCGAAGCTTCAGAACTTGCATAACATTGTTTTTATTGTGTCTTTTTCAGATCATGCCAAAACAGGTTCCTTATTTCAAACACAAAACAGTTTTCTACAAATATTTGGTGCATTTCAAAATATTCTCCAAATCTGCTGAATTTAGGAACTGAAGCCACTAATTCAGCAAACCTGATAAACTTGGTCTCATAGATTCAAGAAGGAAATCCCAACAACGCACCTCGACGAACTTAAGTAAGATTCCTCCTCATTAGCATTCCTGCCATTTGGTTGCTCTGTCTTGCAGAACTCACGTGTTAATGTCTGTGTGTCCAATTCCTCTTCTTTATCTTCAGACATATCCATGTCTCTTGAGGTTTCACTTTTCAACCTCGAACCAAATTTTAGCCAATTGTCATCAGCCATGGTCTGTCCATGCCCACTCTCCTTGTCCTCAATTACTGTCTTTTCTCTCAAAGATTCCCTCCTTGGCTTTTGAACAGAAAACCGTGACATGAAATCTCCAATTCTGCTAGGTTTGGGCTGAGTAAATTCTATTTCCTTTTCAAAATCAAAATATCTCCCCAGTGTTTTTTTTGCACCTGAGAAAGATGAAAATGATCTTCCCCTTCTATTGGATCCAAGCTGTCGAAATCCCATCTCCCCTGGTTTGTCAAAACTGCCCATAGATTGCCTCTTTGATCTTGAACCCCAGTGAGATGGCGTTGATCCCCCAACTCTACCAGTTTTTGGGTTCCTGGAGACTTGTCTGCCCTCATTCTCATTGAAAAATCTTTCTCTTGATTTGTGACCAGAATAAGCATCTGTCGACTCTCCCATCCTAATAGGTTTGGAATGTCTGGAAACCTTTTCACCATCATCATTATGCCACCTGGAAAAATTCCTACTTGACTTCGACAACTCTTCCCTAGAACCATTCATAAACTGCCTCTTTGATCGCATGGACCCTCCAACTCTGCCAGTTTTGGGGTACCTAGACTCTCTCCACTCATCTTCATCATCAGAAGAATTTTCTCTTGATCTGGGATCAGAAAAATCCTCCATGGAATCTACCATACTAAGGAATCTGGATCTTCTGAAAGCTTCCTTATCATTGTCATAAAATTGCCCGAAACGTTTCCCACTCAACAACTCTTCTTCAAACTTCATACCAGCTGTCATCTCCTTGTCGATTATATTATCCAATTCCATTTCATCCTGAATCAAACTTTTCGGTATGGCACTACTCTTCCTAATCTTCCTTTCCGTTTCCTCTTCATCACTAAAGCTCCCTAATCTCTCAAACTCCGTGCCCTTTCTCCAATTCGACTTTGATTTTGAGCTGCTGAACCCAGTATCCTCTTCCTTGCTATGACTCCCAACCCTATCAAAAGGTCGATCCCCATACCACTCATCATCCAACTCTTCATCCTCACTAGATGTTCCTACTCTTTTAAATCTCCTACTACTTCCACTCGAAAAATTCTTCCTGAATAAAACTGATCCACTCTTGCCCAAACTATTATCCATAGCGTCTCGGCCATCCAATTCCCGACCCTCGCTAAATACTCTTACTGTATTAAATCCCCTAGAAAAAGCTCTCCTAAATATAACTGATCCTCTCTTGCCCAAATTATCCTTAAGAGTGTCCCCATCATCCAGTTCCTCGGCCTTCATAAATAAGCTTCTTACACTAGAAAAACCTCTCCTAAATCCGATCGACCCACTTTTGCCCGAACCATCTTTTACAGTGTCCTTCCTCTGCACTTTGCCCCCATTTAATGAACCACTCGCCTTACTAGAGTCTGTAGGTGGAGGAACAGTTGTTAAGGGCCCGTCTTTTTCATTCCATAAATCTATAGCACCCATCTTCATAAATTTATCGGCAAGAACGTTAATTTGATCCTTATAACCTTGTTTGGCAGAATTTTTACTATTTTTACAAGAATTAGAGTTATCAATAGTGCTGTTGCCAAATAACTGACCCTTTTTTTGTTTATTTATGGCTTTCTTCTCCTCCAGTCTTCTCTGTTGCCATTTGTTCAACGCTCCACCAGAGCTCCCCTTGTTGCGAACATGCTCCCATCTGCCCAATTTAGCAGAGAAAGTAGAGGAAATGGAACACACGAGATCAAACCTACAGGCATCAGAAATGGTGGTATCTGAGAGACAGATTCTGCGTAAATGTAATGACAGTAGGCGCCCTACCATTGCAAAGTATCAGCTCTACACTCTGAGAAAGAATCAGATTGTCTTCGTCGGCCAAGTTGGCCAGAGGTTGAGCCGGCGGTTTAGGGTATTGGTAATCTTCAAATCGAAAAAGTGCTCGTCAAAATATTTCACAAAGTTGGACACAATTTCAGGAATTTTTCAGAACGACGACGGGGCTAAGGGTGAGGTCTCATGGAGGGGGCTTCCTGAAAAATATGAGTGGGTGCTGCTCAGAATTTTTAGGAATATTTTAAAGCTGGTGACCCCATGAATTTAGTAAGGCAGTTCAGCTTAAAATATTATCTCAATTTTTCTTACATAGTAAAATTTGTCAATTTAAAAAGACATGGTAGCATAATCAGAAGTTTACAAATAAAATATATATATGATTGAGCATTGTGGGAGTTTTAGACCCTTGCATGATATTCAGACCTTCCAAAAATGACGTGTATGATCTATTAAGGAGCTGTAACTACTGGTTTTTACCTGTTATGTGATTCCGTACAAAATGGCCACCGCCACCGAGGAATCTCCGTTACTTCCTCAAAAACAATTTATTCTAAGAATTTGTCCTCCCAAGGCAAAACCTTGGGTAATATATTGATATCAATAATAGGGGCAGGCATGTTGGGACTGCCTTACACTTTTATGAAGACAGGATGGCTTTTGGGGATTATTGTGGTTGTGGCAGTATCATTTATTGCTTACTATGGTATGATGTTACTGTTGTGGTCCAAGAGAGCCCTGCGCAGACAAGGGTTTCAAAAGATAGAGAGTTTTGGAGATCTAGGTTTTGTTGTATATGGCCTCATATTGTTTTTTACCTGTTGTGCTATTCTGCCGGGAATCTAAAACTTGAATGGATTTACGAATGGCAGATAAAAATCCTAAACTGTAGGGGCAATCTCTAGCCCCACCCCATTTTCACCCCCTCAAATCTACAACCCTAAAAGGTAGGAGCTGCTATTCTTTAGGAAAAAATTCCAATTAATTTTGTATCAATTTTTTTTTAACTTCATGAGACCTCCTGCTCCTTAAAAATAAACCCTGAAGCCCCTCCATGGGACCCCACCCTAATAGATGATTATTGATCACTATCAAAGTATAATATATGCTCTCAAAACTCAAAACAAAATGAATATATGCCCTTAAAATTAAACACAATGAAATATATTTTTTAAGATTAAAGTATAATGTCAATAGTGGCATGGTGTGATGGTTAAGTTGTGTTGTTATTCTTGCATTCAAACTTCATTGGGGTGTAATTGTTGAGAATTTATATTGGGAATGAAGTCTTTTGTTTGTAACCTCACCAATTCATAGCTCCAAAGCGTTTATCTCTCTTAATAAAAAAAAAAAAGATTAAAGTATAATAGTGTAATTTTGGATCTACTAAATGGAACAACATAATTGGATTCATCTTATGTTTCCATATCAATGTTTGGATCTACTAGATGGTTTTAAGTATCTAGGCTCTAACTTGAAACCAAATGGTTATGGTTGATTGATGAGGTACAAAATCGTATCAACTTGTGGTGTAACAGATGGCTATCCATTGTGGGAAGACGTATGTTGATCAAATTTGTTTTGGAAGCTATACCTATTTTTTTGGCTTACTTTAGCTCACTTTCCCAAGTGTGTGTTGGAGACAATAAGGAAAAAATGCTTCACATTTATGTGGAAAGGGAAAAAGGACAAAAATGGTATTCCACATACTAATTGGTTGTCTATAGCTAAGCCAAAGGATGAGGGGGTGGGGACTAAAAAATATTCATTATTTTGGTACTGCTCTCACAGCCAAGAGTGTCTGGAGACTCATTTTGACACATGGACTATGGTATGAAACATTTTATCAAAAGTATATTGCTCTAAAACTCATTGTTGATTGGATTAGATGTTTGGTTAAAACTTCTCAAAATGCCATTATTGTTTGGAAGGTTGTAATTCTTTCTTTCCCTATTATTGGACACTACCTGACTTGGAAAGTGGGAAATGGTGAAAATGTCAGAGTGGGAGTTGATCCTTGGGTCGATTATGGTGAAGCTTATCTTCTCCCTAGGGGTTTAATGAATCAATTGACAGAGAAAGGGATTATTACTCTTGCACATGTTGTTGACCCTAATACCACCAATTTTTTGCAACAAGGGTGGAAATCTATTGATTGGTTTAGTTTGTCTAGAGTGGATTACGAACAAATGGAGTGATTATGTTAACAGGCTAAAGTGGAGTCATGTCACAATCAATAATAAGGAAGATATTTCGGTTTGGTCCAAGAATATAACCCAAGGAGTATATAATGTCAAATTGGGGTACAAGCCTTTGTTTCCTCCAAGAAACCATGATGTTGATAGTTGGTGGTGGAAGTGTATTTGGAAGATTCATGCTCCCCATAAGACATTTTTTATGTGGCTTGCACTCCAAAATAAAGTTTTGACTTGGGATGTGTTGCAAAAAAGAAGTTGGCAAGATTTGGGACTATTGAAGTTGGGAAAAATCAACTCCACAACTCCCAAGGATCACCTGCAATCAAACACCTATCACAGAAAGAGAGAATAGCAAAGTTATGGAGGCCAAGAGCTATTGATCCAAAAATGCATGAATCGTTGATTAATGTGCATTTTCTAATGATTATATAATAGAGAGTCTTTATAAAAGGATACTTAACTTAGAAACCCTAGGTGAGGATAAAACAAGATCATGACATGTGTCGTAATCCTATGACATGAGACATAAAGAAAACATGACTTAAGTAAGCTCAAGTAATTAGAGGAAAAGGAACCTAATAATTAATTAATTAGGAAGTACCTTTTACTCTAACACCCCCTTAAGATAAACTTAGGGAGTAGCTAAAAACCATAAAAAAAAAGTATGCATGATGGGTCCAGAAAAATAAGTCTTGGTGAGGTACCCATGTATAAACAAAAGATCACTCAAAATCAAAGAAAAGGAGAAAACCACATGGAAAAAACTCTTGTCTAAAGAGAGAAATACAAGTGAAGGATTGAAGAAGCCTCCAAACAAGAGTAAAGGACTGAGAAGCCTCCAAAAACAAAGTGAAGGATGAAGAATCCTCCAACTAAGAATGTCCCAAAATATAGGAACAAAGGATGAATAGAAGAACACTACTTAACCATGAAAAAGTTGCAAACACTATCGAAGAATGACTATTGTATTGTTGAAAGAACATCTACGAAAATAGATGATGATTAGGATCAAGAAGACAAGAATCTGCATGAGTTCCCCCAATGACACTACTCGAATCAGATGGAAAACAAAGGAAAACATCTAGAACTAGAAGATATAGATGGCACATGTACCAAAATTATGAAGAACTAATCAAGTGAAAATGGAAGGTCACCTCCTAAAATAGGAATACAAGAGTGTCTATATGGTAAGTGCTATCTCACTGAAATACAACCACTACATCCAAAAATACATAGGAACAAATATTGTATACATAGCTCACCCCAATGCGAACCCAAGGAAGCATTAGCACCAACAATAGAAACCCCCCATAATGATGACAAGGGAGAGACATTATAGGTACACTAAAATTGAATGCCAGAAAGAAGTGCATGAAGAAGAAGCAAGAACATCTGAACATGCAAACATGAAAGTACCAACACATATAAAGGGTGTCCAAACAAAAGGCACACTCGCATGGGGTTGTTGTTGTGGAAGGGACACTCACTTGACAAAGTATGATGGAAAACAAAGGCAAAACATCAAACCCCCCATGGTACTTTATATTATAATGTGAGTACAATAAGGCACAAAGTGGTGTGTAAGATCCTAGTAATACATACACCAGAATGTTGAGGCACTTTATTTCAGTGTGTTTACATAATAAGAATGCATATAATAGAAGCCATAATGTCCAAAAAAGGAATACATGTTGAAAATATAATTCTCTAATAAAAAAGAGGAAACTAATAGTACCATGAAAAAGTACATGAAAAAACATGCACATTAAAAAAATGGCACCCAGAAAGGAGTTTGGATGCAGAAGATATGGCCTATTAAAGTCTCCAAAATGAGAACTAAACAACAATAACATTGATAAAACTAAATTCTAGAAAAAATCAGAAGTCAGAACTAGAAACCACATATACCACTACGAAGAACACAAAATTCTACCCCATGTTAAAAAAAAATTGCATTGGAAAAGACCATCGTATGGTTGAGATATGGCCTCTGGAATATAGAGTGCAAATCTTGATATGCATGCTAGGGGAGTTGTATGGTCTCCCTGAAAAAAAAAATTACCTCAGAAGCTTCCGACACCAAAATGTTGAATGAACAAGACAACTGATGTAATATCCCTTCTAGTTGACATCTCTTAGTACATGAGATTAGCCTATTATGTGGCCCTCGTAGGCTAATATGGAGGATAGAGGGTCTTGTTGAGGCATGGCTTGGCTTCAGTTGTCAGAATTATTCAGTTTGGCTTTCGTTCGGGGTCTTTTGGACATCATTTGCTTGACTTACTATTTTTAGTAAGTAGAGACACTCAGTGGAGCACCCCTGCTATTTTTAGCAGTATGGTCTGGTCATATGCAGATTCAGTCACTTATCATCCGGCTTCAGACGGTTTGTCATTTGGACTTATATTGAGGGAGATATTAATATTTATTTGCCAAAATAAATATTAATTTAATTGAAGCTTATATTATAAAGTTATAATGTAAATTTATGTTATAACTTAAGTGACTTAATGAAGGGGTCGACCATCATGAAGAAGGGGCCACATTTTCAATTAATTATTATAATTAAAGGGCGCCCAAACTATTGGAAAATTAAAAGTGAAATTCAAGTTTATTTTAAATGATGCTTTTTGAAGGAAATCGACTTGCTGAGGAGATATAAGGTTTTCTTTTGAAGAAATTGATCATTATGCATATGAGAATCGATTTTAGCCAATTTCTTCTACAGAGAACGAAGCCAAGGGTTTTAGTTTTCTTTTGCATTGGAGAACGAGCCATCTTCAGTGTTTGCAGTTCAGAGGCTGTGAAATATCAGCTGATTTATTGCCTGTCAGTGAAATAGCTTCATTCAGAAGTTATTATAGATCTTATTGAGAAGTTATTATTCAGGGTTTGATTCAATATTTGTCAGGGAAAAGTGACATCTTTGAGCGGCTGGTTTAGTTCTTCATCTGGCACAATTTTCAAGGTTGTACGGATTCTATTATTGCTAGTTTGGAGGCCGTACCACTCAGCTGAAAGGCCGTACTTCTTCCTCAAGCCTGGATGCCTTGCTTTTTTGTCTCTTTCCTTCACCAGATGGGACGCCTTGGTCTCTGGGATAGTTTGCACCAATTTCGAGGCTGGAGAAGGTTCTTCTGAGGTTGGCCGTACTTCATCTTCACCATTATTGGTGGCTGCAATAACCAGTTTTTTTGAATAAATGTCATTGCTTTTTTCTATGCATGTTGTCTGATCACAGTTGTAATCAGTTTGGAAGAACAATAAATTATTTGGCATCAGTATATCGATTGGATTCCTTCATATTTAGTTCTGTAGTATTTTATTTGCATTTTTCAAGCATTTTCTTTCAAAATCGCACCATTATCATTATTAGCAAAACACAAAAAAATCAAAACCTTCAAAAATACAAAAAATCAGCTTAAGCATCGTGGGTTGAAGTTGAACTAACAGGGTTCTTTACAACTGAGAGGGGGGTGAATCAGTTGTATCAAATTATAACATTAAATCCCTCAACAGTAATCAGATCCACATGCATTCATTAAACTGTTAATCTATTATAATGTTTGAACATGAAAATCATATAAAAGAAACTGAAACAACCAACACCATACACAAAAGAACACCAGATTTACGTGGAAAACCCAAAAAGGGAAAAACCATGATGAGGATTAGCTCACAATATAAGTATTTGCAAAACTGGTACAAAGAGGCTCATTGCCAAAATAGGACACACTGTCCAAAAAGTCTCATAGCCCAAGCTCACTACCAGAATAGAAAGAAGAAAGAAGATAGAATGTTACACAAATAAAACAATCTCAATGCAACAAAGATTCCACTATAATAGCTCCAATAGCACTAGCAACCTTCAAGAGATCAAGATACCTCAGCTCACTACATTTAGCAATCTTGCATTATAGCTTGTAGTATATTTTACACCTCTACACTTAATTTTGCATCACAATACTCAACTCTATTCCACACTTTATTTTGCATCAATTCACCTTGCATTTATACCATCTGCACCTTGAAAAGCATCTTCAAGTCGACTACACTCACTTTACACTCTACAAATTCAAAATAGGTCAGCATTAAACATTCTCGCGGTGGATAGGAACAAAATGGACCAATAAAAAACTTAACTGGGATCCAAATCAACTCTCACATGCCATGTTATACTTTCATCAATACACAAACATCTTTGAATGTAGTGTAAACACTAGGTCAACCATTACCCATGCAAACACCATTAAACTTTTGAATTACATGCTTCCTCAAATTCAAGGACTTGCAAAACACATACCATGCTTCATCATGATCTAGAATATTCCTCTAACATCCTGAAATCCATCAAACTCCTTCGTAACAACTCACACCTTCAAAATGTACACGTCCAGTACACTCAAACTACACTACCAAACACTGCAACTCTAAAAACTATTTTCTAGAGTACCAAACCACAAATCCTCTTGACACAGGCAAGAGATCAACACCATCTACATACCTTCAAAATTGCAAGACCTGAAGAGAAACTGTAGAGAAACACGGAGCAAATACATTTCTCCCAAACACCTCTATAAGCAACACTATAAAACCAATTCACACACTAGTGAACATAACTTCCTTTAACCATCGATCTAGAAGCCAAAATTTTGGATATAGAAACTCTGAACACCTCTAACCAACATATCCAAACCACACAAGCACGTCTTCAACTCAAAAGAAATGTGAAGCAAAACTAGAACACCTTTGCAACACCTTGTTTCCTTATTTTATCAATTTTCTCAATATCCTCGACATCTAAGCCATAAGTAGAAGCTTATCAAAGCAACACCAAAGGTTAACATAGACAACTTAAATGATGACAACATAATGCAACTAATCAAAGAAACAATCTCTTCTCAACCATTGCATAACTATCATCAATGACAACACAAGCTTGTTGGCATTGAAATGACAACACCTTCATACTTGCAACAATATCCCCCTTTGTCATTGATGGAAAAACATGATGTGAAAAACCATCAAAGACACAACACTCTAAACATACCTATTTTCTTTTCTCTTTTCTCCTC
Organism: Sequoia sempervirens; assembly: GCA_007258455.2. Taxonomy (NCBI): domain Eukaryota; kingdom Viridiplantae; phylum Streptophyta; class Pinopsida; order Cupressales; family Cupressaceae; genus Sequoia; species Sequoia sempervirens. The sequence goes on along the minus strand of VDFB02270651.1, from coordinate 655,163,790 downwards.
TTTGCACAACTAACTCATTACAACCCCTCCCCCTTTCACAAACTTTTCACATGACTTCTCTCTCTCCCCCTTTGACATTAATGGCAAATGATAAAATATTTTGCATTGTTCTCCCCCTTTGACATAGAACCCAGATACTTGCAACTACTCTAAACACTCCCCCTTAGGAGCATACACCAATCAACTAAGTAACCTCTATACCATGACAACATATATTCCTATAATGTCACTACCTACTCCCCCTGAGAGGTATCCACCAACATCAATCTAGACAAAGAATGAATCCATAGATCCATTGTATTGATGCATCTTCATATGCATCTAGTTCAAAAAGGAGGGGCAATAACCCCCAACTTCTCCCGAAGATACTCAAAAGTATCCTTAGGAAGAGCCTTAATAAATATGTCAGCAATTTGATCCTTTGTAGGTACATATTCAAGCTTCACTTCATTCTCCACAACCTTCTCTCTCAAAAAGTGATACCTAATTGATATATGATTTGTTCTTGAATGCATCACTAGATTCTTTAAAATATTGATTACACTTGTATTATCACAAAAAATAGAAATAGGCACATCATACACCACTCTGATATCCTTCAATGTATGTCTCATCCATAATGCCTGTGTGCAGCAAGATGCTATTGCAATATACTCAGCCTCTACAGTAGATAAAGAAACATAATCGTGTTTCTTGCTAAGCCATGATACCAATCTACATCAAAGAAATAATGCACCACCACTAGTACTTTTCCTATCATCAACACAACCAGCCCAATCTTCATCTGTATAAGCACTCAATGTGAAATCAATATCCTTAGGATACCACAAGCCATAATCCAGAGTCCCTTTCAAATATCTAAATATCATCTTCATTGTTGCAACATATGTCTCTTTGGGTTCTTCTTGAAATCTAGCCACAAGACAAACTACATGCATGATATATATTCTAGTAACAGTTAGGTATAGCAGTCCACCAATCATAAATCTATACTTTCTCTGATCAGCCTTAGAGGATTCGTCATCCTTGCTTAGTTTGCAACCAATAACCATAGGAGTGCATACCAGTTTGGAGTCATCCATTCCAAATTTCTTCAACATCTCTTTAGCATAATTTGATTGTGAAATGAATACGCCTTTATTTGTTTGATTGATTTGTAGCCCAAAGAAGAAATTCATCTCCCTAAACATAGACGTCTCAAACTCTTTATGCATCTCTTCTGCAAACTTCCTGCACATAGCTTCATTTCCTCCAAATATTATGTCATCAACATACACAACCACTAGAAAGATTTGATCTTCCCCAACTTTAAAGTAAAGATTACTATTTGTGGTACCCTTATTGAATCCTTGTTGTATCAAATATTTGTCCAACCTTGCATGAAAAGCTCTAGGAGCTTGCTTCAATCCATACAATGCCTTCTTCAATCTGTAGACCATATTAGATTTATGTGACAACTGAAATCCTTCTAGTTCTTCCATGTAAACTTCTTCTTCCAGCTCTTCATTCAAGAAAGCAGACTTCATATCCATCTGATAAACTTTAAAGTCTTTATGTGTTGCAAAAGCCAAAAACATCTTGATTGCTTCCATTCTAGCCACCGAAGCAAATGTCTCCTCAAAGTATATTCCTTCAACTTGTGCATAGCCCTTACACACAAGCCTTGCCTTGTTTCTTACTACTTCTCCATTCTCATTCGGCTTGTTTCTGAATACCCACTTAGTACCAATAATATTTTTTTTAGGTCTAAGAACAAGTTCCCAAGTCTGATTCTTCTCAATCTACATAATTTCTTCTTCTATTTCCTTCATCCAATGTTCATCTTTGCATGCTTCAATCACTTTTTTTGGTACAATTTTAGAAAGTAAACACAGATTTACCTCATGCTCAACAATTTTTCTTCTTGTCAGCACACCTTTATTTTTGTCTCCAATGATTTAGACTGCAGAATGATTTCTCTACACATACTGAGGGTTTTTAGGGGTATTTTCCAAAGCTTCTTCCTCTTCATTCTACACTTCTTTTTCTTTAGCTTTTTCTTCTTCTTCTTTGCAAACAAGCTCATCTAACTCATATCCATCTATTACAATTGAATTCTGCAAGTCTTCATCAACCTTGACACTTGCATTTTCAACAATCCTTCTTAGTATTTTGTTGTAACATTTGTAACATTTGATTTTAGTAGAATATCCAAGGAAGATACATTCATCAGACCTTGCATCAAACTTTCATAAGTTTTCATCATCTCTTCTGATATAACATTTATTTCCAAACACTCTAAAGTACTTGACAGTAGGGATCCTTCCATACCACAACTCATAGGGATTTTTTGTGTTGTTAGCTTTTGCTTGAATTTTGTTAAATATGTAAACAACAATATGAATTGCTTCTCTCTAATAGATTTATGATAGGTTAGCTTCTCTCATCATAGTTCTTGTGGCTTCTTGAATAGTCTTGTTTTTCCTTTCAACTACTCCATTCTGCTGAGGAGTTATAGGGGTAGACGAGTGCCTCTTTGTTCCATTAATCACACAAAACATTTTAAATTCATTGGAAGTGAACTCTCCATCTCTTTCAAACCTCAAACATTTGATCTTCAAATCCATCTCATTTTCAACCATAGCTTTAAATGCTTTAAATTTGTCTAGGGCTTCAAATCTTTTTCTAAGAAAGGTAACCCATGTCATTCTAGAATAATCATCAATTAAAAGCATGAAATACCTATCACCTTGAAGAATTCTCACTCTTTCCGAACCTCAAAGGTCTATGTGTACCAATTCCAACAATCTAGTAGAAGATTGTTCCTTTCCCTTGAAACTACTTCTAGTTTGTTTTCCAAATTGACAATCTCTTCAAACAACATTGATAGGCTTTGTAATCCTCAACAAATCTCTCACTACTTGAACTAAACTAATTCTAACCAGGTTATCAAAATTGATGTGACACATTCTATTATGCCATAACCAACTATCATTAATCTGAGTCATAAAACAGTGACCATCAACACCCTTGAGTTGATAGATATTTCCATTTGTCCTCTTTCCAGCAGCAATTACATTCCAATTTTTTTTTTGATCTCACATCCATCATCCTGAAACATAAGATTGTATCCTTTGCTACGCATTTTTCCAACACTCAAGAGGTTATTCCTTAAACCTTTAACATAGTAAACATCTTCAGTATTATGCTTGCCATCAAAACTGACTGAACCTATTCCTCAAATCTTAGCACCTGAATCATCTCCAAATTTAACAAGTCCTCCATCATATTTTTCAAGTTTAACAAACTTACTCTTGTCTTTGATCATATGGTTTGAGTAACCACTGTCAATAAATCAATAGTTCTTATCTTGTCTAACATGAAAATTAGATGCCAAAGTACCTTTAGTCTTATCCTTCTTCTTTGAGACACTTTCCTTCACACATCTTTCAAAGTTAGCAGAACCAAATTCATCTTTTAAAGTAAAAAACACATTCATTATCATCATCTCCATAATCAAATTCATCATCATATATACCATAATCTTCTCTAACATAGTAGTTTTTCTTGATCATCTTACCTTTTTTCTCCTTATTCTTATTGTTCACAATTTTGTTTGGACATCTTGAAGCATAGTGACCTATATTTTTGCAACTAAAGCACTTGAAAGGTAATTTACCCTTGTACTTACCGGTGCCCTTTTTTATTTTTCTTACAAAGTTAGCTTCCACATCATTAAGATCATCTCCATCTGAATCTTCAACTTTTTCTGATTTTCCAGTATTGAAAGTAGTCTCTACTTTTGCACCATTTTTTAGACCAATTTTCCTCATTTCAAATGTAGTTAGTGTAACAACCCCGATGCTCTGCTCAGTAAAATTTTCAAAATTTTCACCTCAAGTGAATGAACCATGATGTCATAACATAGCAATAAAAAAATTTATTTCCATAATGTAAATTACATACACATTTGAAACAAACATTATTCCAAACTTCCATTGCATTCCATTGTAATTTCATAAATCTTTCCATAACATAGATTTCATATTGAATAAACTCAAGTTATTCAAGATTACATCCTTCCATATAAATGGGATCATGATATAAACATAGGTCTTTTGAGCTTCATCTGACAATAGATATACAAACTGGTCCTAATGCCGCTACAATGGTGCATACATTCTAGATTTCCTTGCTCCCTAGTGCATACACTCCAACTGTCCTCAATGATTAGCACATACATTTACAAACCTCAGCCGCCATCTGATGAGGAGAAGCATCACTCAAGCACTTTTCCACCAACCATGGACTCAAATGCGGTCCCTCGCACATCTGCCACATATGACAAGATGGCCCTACCCTTTGATGAGGAGATTGGTTGGTAAATCCCATAACAATAGCCTATATGAGCTTAGTGTTGTGTCCTACAAACCATAACCTAATCGTACAGTCGTTTCCCTACGAGTATGAAAATCCTAAACTAGAATGCATAAAAGGAACATAGTGAACTGACAGTGTAACCAATGGAACTTACACTACTTTGGCCAAAGTATTCTCACCCAGTACTTCGAGTGACAGTCTTCTTATTCACATACACTTCTATGGCTCGGTTTGGATTATGATCATTCATATTGTATACGAAAAATTTGGATAAATAAAAAATGATAAAACAATAACATGTGTTACCTAATCCAAATCTTTAATACCTCGAATAAATGCAATGATGGTTGAATGGATCGATTGATTCAGTATGTTGGTTGCTCGATTCAACAACATAATGATAGGATGAAGGTGATAAATGAGGGATGATAGATAGAGATGGATGAAAGGTTCAAGAATGATTTTGATAGCATAAGGATGCTTGAGGAATCAAATCCCCCTAAATGGCTTCTGAGAGACTATATTTATAGAATTTTGATGTGGAAGGAGATAAGATTTGATAAGGATTTGATTTTTGCTTTCTTTGATCAAAAGAGGAAATAAAACGAGATAAGATAAGATTTAAAAAGATAGAAAGATATTGATTTTCTGTTTTAAAGGAAATAAATCCTGAAAAAGATGAGAAGGATAATTGATGAATTATCTAATTAAATAAGTTAATTAGATACACATGAGTTCCAATTTTGGAAAGAAAGCAAGAATATCTTTTTAGGATTTTATTAATTAAATAAATATTTGATTTGTTTAATTAATGTTGGATTTATGATTTCATTAATTAAATAATACAAATTATTTAATTAACATTAGAAGAACGGAGAGATTATGGGGTGAAGCATTTGATTTAAATGAAGTTAGTTAAATAAATAAGATTTATTTAACTAATTAGACAATGACATGAATTCCTAGAGGGCAAAACATGTTGGGATGTGTAAATGATGGCAATGTAGGTGATAAGATTGTTGCAGGGACATTTTGGGTGTCTACTATGCACTAAAGGTAATTTCATTCCATAGGTAATCATTAACCTCGGAAATAACCTATTCCCCTTTTCCCAAAACATAATGGTATCTCTACCAATAAAGCATAAGCATAAGTTACCACCTTCAATGGATATTTATTCCATCCAAAGTATAGCGTAGACGTAAATTGACTACCTTACCCATCACAGCTTCGAAATGTCTTGAAACAACAGGAATCAACTGAAACATCTCTGAAGCGGCTCTAAAGTGTAGAAGCATCTTGGAATGTGGCTCTAAATCAACTTACTGACATCTTAGAATCAACTCGAGGGCATCTCAAAACATCTCGAGAATCAGCTTCGGAACATCTTTGAAACATCTCACCATCTCACGGATATTCGAAATCATCCCACGATCATGGCGTGTATCGAGCAACATCAGAAACTGACATCAAAGGCGACATTTGACCTAATTTCCAGCATTAATTGAATAATACGGCATTTATTTAATTAAGTCATATTTCTCATCATTTCCGACAGAATTAAATAAATAGCATTTATTTAATAAAGTCTTGAAAACCCTAATTCTACTATTGATCAAATAATACAACGTTATTTGATTAATTTGCGTTTCATCGTTTTGACTAATTAAATAAATTTCATTTATCTAATAAAGTCTTAATCTAATCTTACTTCATTCTGATTAGTCAAACAACGTCAATTATTTGATTTCATCCCTAAATTTACCTTATTCCTCAAAATTAATTGAATTATTAAAATCCTTAATAATTTGTAATTATGACACTTTCCTCAGAATTTTTGAATAATCCAAATCAAACTATTCAAATCGATACACCGAGAACAATTCCCAATTATATTCCTCACCCTTTTTGATTGAAAGTAGTTGCTGGCAACGTCAAATTTTGTAACTCAACCATCTAATTCTAACTAAACCCTAACTAATCCAATCCAATTTGCTATTTGGGCAATCAGGTATTTCTTGAGCAATGGAACTGTGGCACATTGTCCCGATCTAAACCTAACTAGCCAATCTATTCTTCAATCACCCTAATTGGTAACTTTGCACGATCTTCTCATCATCTAAATCCTCTCAGCTTTTTATGTTGTTGTTGATTTGGATGTTCTCCCAACTTATGATCCTGATCGTTGATTTGAAATCTCTTTTCCTATAATTTATAACAAACCTCTCCCCTCACAAATATGGATCGAAGAATCAACATACTTTTGCAACGAAGTGTTGTCACAATCACCATTGATAGAGCTTCAACCTTTTTCGATCAACCAAGCATCATTCATCCAAATTTTTCGCACGAACTTTGAAGGCTTCATGTTGACAAGAACAATCCAACACCAAGTGAATACACTCTGCTATGGGATGGTAAAGTTGTGCTTATTGCGTGTATTCATTTTGATAATCATAGGTTTCTTAATGTATGTTCAATTAGCTTAGTTTCATTTCATATGTGTAGGATAGGATTTTAGATTTTATGTGTTTGATCTTAGTTTAGATCCTAATTTCAATTATACCGGTTTGATCTTCATTTCGTCCTAACATCTTTTCCTACACATTTTGGCATACTAGTGGGACCCTGGGTCTTCCTTACTAGCGTTTTTATAAACAAATTTGAGTTAGAATCTAAAGAGACCTTTTGGGCGTTCGCGATTTTAATAAAGAATTTAGCTTTTGACTATCAATATTTTGAGCTTTTTGCCAGAAACTGCCTTTGCCATGGGAAGCTAAGCTAACTGCCGCTAAGAACAAAATTTTGCTCCAAAAGCAGCTTTTGATTTTGGGTTTGCACCACCACCGCGAAGATCTACAAGCTTTTGCCCTGAATTCTACGAACATTTGCAAAATTTCTTAAGAACTTTTAGTTTTTTCAGCATTTGCTCACGGAAGACAAAGTTATGGATCACCACTTTAACCGTAATGAACCTCCTTTTCCCTAACATTTTACGGCGTTTTTGAAGGGAATTAATGGATTTTTATGCAATATTTTGAACATACTAACTTATTTTGTGTAGAGAAGACAATCGGTCCAAGATCTTTGGAGCCACAAATATTTTTGTTTATTAACATAGGAACTTTCTTTTTGTGCATTAAAATGAACAACAACTCTCACATTTGATTTGGTGTTGCTAAAATGAACCATTTTTAAGTTTTCTAAGTTGGGAATTTCCTTTTGGTGCTCTAGAATGAACAAACAATAACTCTCACATTTTGATTTTGGTGCTATCTAAAATGAACCATTTTTAAGTTTTATAAAGTAGGAACTTCCTTTTGGTGCTCTAAAATAAACAAAAACAACTCACATTTGATTTGGTGTTGTTAAAATAAACCATTTTGAAGCTTTCTAAAGTAGGAACTCTCTTTTGGTGCTCATAAAAAGAACATAAAACACTTCAATTTTGGGCTCTAAAAATGAACACATTTCATGTTTTCATAATTAGGAACCTTTGAATTTGGTGCATAAAAAGAGCGCAAATGTTTTCCATTTTGTTGATGCATGTTCGATTTACATTTTTGACCAATTAAGACCAGGCCTGATTCTCTTAGAAACACTTCAATTTTGGGGCTTAAAATGAACAAATTGTTCTTGTTGTTTTCACACAATTGCTATCTTAACTGCTTGATGTCTTGAACACTTCAATTGGTGCAAAAATAAAAAGAACATTTTGTTTATATTATTCACATATTTTTTGGTGATAACACCATTCGAGGTCTTTAAAATGAATCAATTTTATATGAATTGTATGTCGTGTATTCATCGATTGGAAAATCTAAATGTTTTTCTTCTCCCCTCGCACCTTTTGGCGATCTTGGGTGAGCAAGGAAATTTTGATCTTTGCACCTTTCTTTTTAAGCGTACCTTTTTAGAGGGCCTACCTACTTGAGGAATCTCCTATGTCAAAGGACTCATAGGCGACCCAAGCAGCACTTTCATTCTGGACTGCTATATAAATCTTTTGTGAGTGTGAGGAAAGTTCATCACTCACCGGGTGCGGATGTCCTATACCGACGTATTCTTCCTTAGTATCCTTGTGATGCGTGAAAACCCGCAAGGGTTGGAAGGTTCTTAATTGAACAAAACACCGCATGTGTAGGTGCCTGAAAGTAATATCCCCAAAACATGACTAAGAGCCAATTGTTTTAGAAGCCATCCATTTACCCAAAAGATTATTTTAAAGTAGTGCATTAGAATAGCACCGTTCCAAAAAGTTACTTGCCATGTTTTGTTTTTTGTTGAGGCAATAAAGCAAATAGGGAAGGGGCTATTTCACTTGGCGTGTCAATATGGTACATTTCCTTGACATAGCCTATTTGTCCATTCCATCTTCTCAAATTAATCATCCTGGGGATGATTGGTAAGCCTACTAAGAAATACGTACCCATTTGAGTTAGTATTGTAAAGTTCTTGTTAATGTTCAACTTACCTAATTACATTCAAAAAACAATTGTGACATCAACTTCTATGTTTGATTTAAAGAAAAAGAACACATCAAAACAAACATTGAACAAGATGGTCAAACCAAAAACTCTTTGAATTAGTGTATACTTGTGAAATAAGCCCTATGTTTGCACTCCTTGAAAGGATTTATCCTAAAAGGTTTTTGAACATTTCAATTTTTATTTTTAGGTTGCATTGATCAAAGTAAACACTTTAGTAACTATGGCTTGGGTATTGTGATTTCACAACTTGAGCTATAGAGATTCAGGTCACATAAAGTCCATGCTTTTGAGCCAGTCCATAGTTGCTCTATCATTTTCCATACTAAAAAACACAGAGGAAATAAAAGAGAGGTTATAAACTACCATTCCAAACTCACAATATTTTTTTCTAACATTTAGGAAGATAAACTAAAGTTATAAGGTCATTGTTTGAGCCAAACACTTGTAAAATCAGATTGGTCACAAAGTCTCCCACCCATTATTCCCATACTACTTATTTGAAATCAAAATCCAACAAAACATTAGGATCATTCCTTCACTCAAAAAGTCTATGATATCAACAGTTACTTGGAACTCACAGATAGTTCAAGTATCTTTCCCACAACATATCCTTTAGACAAGGAAGTGGAATATTGACCCTCATTTCTTCAACATTTTGATTTCCAAAAAGCAGCCACATTCCAAAACAACACTCAAGCCTTAGGGTTTTTGAGTTTCATAGCAAAGCACCTCACAACACCATTTACACCTTATGACCATCTGATGACCAACAACTCCAGTTAAACAACCAGGCCTTATAGCACCAATTATTCAACCTAGTCGCACACACATTGAAGGTGCACAAACTGACATCATAAGCAGTTTGAGAACCTTTATATTTGAGAAAAATGAAACACCCTGTCAGTTTCTCACCACATCAATAATCTTAAACGAAGAGGAAGAAAAAGCAAACATAGCAGTTGTAAGACTTGTATTACTGCCTCCTGCATGGCAATAGGTATGATCCTCTTGGAAATATAAATAGAGTGACCTTATGATAGGGTATTGAGCACCATAACATCCCTGAAACATGTCGATCTATTACCCAAATTACTTTTATCAAGGGTCACAACATCAAATAGGGCAACAACAACGAGGATTTCAAAATTACCCTCAAGGAATAAATCTAGAACATTAAATTTCCCTAGATAAAATTGAGAGAGATCTTTAGGAAATTAGATGAAATTGAAATCCAACGCATTGCCAATGCCATGCGCAACATCAGAACATTACATATCCACAACAAATAGACATTATTCCACAAACACCTCAATATCCACATCAACAAAACTTCCAATATCTGCAATATCAAGAAGTTCCGCAACACCAAGGTGTACCTCAAGTGCAATATCAAAATATACCTCAAACACAGTATCAAGGAGTTCTACAAAATCAAGAGCAAAATAATCAAGAAAAGCCACAAAGGAAAGACACCCCTTTGGGAGAAACTTTAGAGGTAATCATGCATGAACTAGCACAACAAGAATTTATCAATATCAACGATAGTCCAATTTATGGTATAACAAGTACGAACAATGTAAGTTCCACAAAATCAAGGTTCACAAAATGAACAGATGTGCTACACTCAAAAATCTCATCCAAGACCTCATTGATCAAGGAGAAATAGCTATTAAAGGGCCATCAACCAATGAAAACAATGATAATGCCTCAACCTCAAAATTTGAAAATGACATTCAAGGCTCAAACACTAATGACAACAATGACAATGTCTCAACCTCAAAAGTTGAAAGCAATGATCAAGAGCTATCTATCACCGATCACATTGACAATATCTCTACATCATCCAATGAGCAAGAGAACATACATCAAGAATTTAGTCCCAAGCATGATCAAAATAAATCACCCAAGTCTAGCAATGATTTAGTCCAAAATGTATTGACATCATCCAACCTCATGACAATACATATTGATGAACAAGAGACTCCTAAGCCAACACTTATACCCATTGTTGAAAATCTAAGCCAAGAGTTATCACCCATATGCCCAAAATTTGAGGAAATCCAAGGATCTTTTATAGGTAATCATTTCTTTGAAATTGATCCATGTCAAGAATGTGAATCAAAGCATTTCAAAGATAATACCATACAAAGTCAAGATCAAGAGACCTTATCATCAAAATACTACAATGACTTGGTAGATATCTTCCAAGACATCAAAGGCTTTTCAAAAGAACACATCCATATGCCAATCACACATACATTTACCCATGAGATGCTTAATCCTAATGGACATGTAGATGATCTTCATCCAAAACAAGAGTCTCATGCTCTTGATAGCATTACCATGGAACAAGAGTCACCTACTCTTCACATCTATACACATGATCAAGATATAGCATAATCTATAGACCTATCCGAAAATGATTAAGAAGAAGCATTAAGATCAAAAACATCCTCCAGGCAAGTTGGAGACATCAAGCATGAAAATATGGAGCACAATATTCTAAAATTAGCAAAGATAATGGACAATCTTGAGTAGAAAAATAGTGGGTATACACTAGTCAAAGGAGCACTAATATATTTTGAAGGGCCATCAAATTCTAATATTTCACAAGATCAAGTTGAAAATATCAATCAGGAAGTTATCCCACATATGAAGGATCCTATTAATGAAGAATCTATCACCTTTGAAGACCCACAATAGAGCAGAGAAGGATTAGCACCTTGTTTCCAAGGTAAGACATATCCTATTGCAAATGAAATTTCTCAACAGAGTCATTATCAAGATAGAGGATTAGGCCTACATGAACATGGTATCCTAGCACTAGTGCAAATTATTGGCAATCCTAAGCATCAAGATCTTGGTTATTCAACAAGGGATCTAAACATATCAATCATACCTCTATAATACTGGAGGAAACTTTATCTAATGCAAGCATCAACATAGAGAGCACAAAGAGTCCTTATGATGAAATTGCTACCAACCCTACAACTATCCATGTCATAAATCATCATCCACACACTTTTCCACCCTCTCATTGGTACCAACAACAAGAGAAAAAGTTATACCTAAGAAAGGAATAAGCCATTGAAGTAAATGAATCAACAAAAAAAAATGGATAGGAGAGATTCAAATGGATACAAAAGAAAAAGAAAGAAAATCATCCCTATCAAACTCCATTAGTCAAAGAAACTATGGAGCAAAATCAAAAAGGAAATTTCATCCATCAAAAAAGTTCAGCAATGCAAAATAAAGCTTCAAGAGCAACCTACAATGTATATCAAGATGTTGGTCCCAATCAAATCTCTATATCCACCCATCATTTCTCATCATCCCAAGTTTGGAGAGTCAAAGGTTCCAAACTGTCGACCAATCAATCTAAATATCATATCCCTCAACGCATTTTTCCATCCAAGATATCCAAATCTTGCATTAACCATGCATTGGCAACAACTCTTTATCATAAGGATTCTAAGGGCACTCTATCACAATGTATGCATCAAGGTATGGTTAACTATGGTATCGACAAAGAAAACAAGAAGTGTTAGGGGTTACATTCAAGCGCTTGTATCTTAGCAAAACAACTTCTCCAAGCAAGATATCGTTGGCACATCATGGCAACAACAACAACTATATTAGCACCAACAACATCTACATCAGCACCACTAGGTGGTTCATACATGAGCAAAATCGTCACCATGATGAAAACCTGGTAAACAGGCATTTTGTGTGGCATAAAAAATAAATTAAAAAAAACAAAAAAATTCAACAAAATAGTCAAGAGAAAAATCGTCCTCTAGTGAAAACCACTATGGTGGCGCTTTGGACAAGTACTGTGATGAAAACCTGGAAAAAAGGTGTCATGTGTAGAATTGAGCATCTACATGCACCATTTCAAGTGGAAGCATCTCAGCCGATCCATAATAAATCCAATCCATTTTTATCCCAATCCAACTTACCTTGATCTTGACAAATGTTTGGTGTACACTTTACACTTGTTTATGGAAAACATCTTGACATGGGTCACTGTCGTTGATCTTTTCCTATCCAGCATTATCTGAACCATGAGGTATTTTCCACAAGGGAACACTCTATCCAAACATGTTATCCTATCACAAGATAACCCATTACCTACATTGCTAGACACTGGGGGCAAGTACTTACATCTTGCTTCATAATAAATCTTGATCTATGTCTTCGAGCTCACATTGTGATCTGGGCATTATTCAGACAACAAGGTGTGCCACATGGTACCCTTTGCAATTCATCACATCAAAAAGGTATCCCACCAACGTACCACCAGGGTAACCTTCAAAATAGTTCATCCCAACAACAAGGTATACCACCAATGCACTACCAAGGTAACCTTCAAAGATACCACCAACATGGATTATTCCTTCACTCGAAAATTCTTAAAAAAAAGACGTGGATTTCAGTCAAAGGTGAAGGTTTTCAACTAGAAAATGTGAGAAAACTGAGGCAAATTCTCATAAATCATGAAAACTTCTCTATTGATTGGTAACTAGGACCCTTTTTTACCCTATCTTCAAACGACCATATCTTGGTCATACAAAAGTATTTTTCAGTGTTTTTTCTTTTTAATGGGGTAGAATTTCATGATCTTTGCAATGGTGTAGGTGGTTCTCATTTTTTGTACAATTAAATTTTCCATTTGGTTTCATGAGTTTGACCTCAAACAAACTTTTTTTTTGGCCAACCTCTTGAGGGGGCAACACAGATTCCTACCATCGTTCCACGAAAAATTGAGCATAATTGTTTTTAAAAAACTTGATCTTAAAAATAGAATCTTTGAAACAAAGCAACCAATACTTTATATCAAAGAGGGGCAAAAGTAGACATGTAAAATTGACTTAACACCTATCACAACTCAGAATGTCTTGAAACAACTCAAAATCAACCCGAAACGTCTCGAAACGACTCTAAATAAACCTTAAATGGCTTAGATGACTTTGAATCAACTCAGAACATCTCATAATCAACTCAGAATGACTTTGAATCAACTTGGAACATCTCAAAACATCTCATAATCAACTCAGAACATCTCTGAAACATCTTGCAACATCTCTAAAACATCTCAAATCATCTTGAAATCATCCCACAATCATTAAACGACATCTGAAACCCTAATTTCCTCTATTAATTGAATAATACAACATTATTTAATTATTCCACTATTTCATCATTTCTAACAAATTAAATAAATACCATTTATTTAATAAAGTCTTGAAAACCCTAATTCTACTATTGATCAAATAATACAACATTATTTGATTAATTCATGTTTCATCGTTTTGACCAATTAAATAAATTACATTTATTTAATAAAGTCCTAATCTAATCTTACTTCATCTTGATTAGTCAAACAATGCCAATTATTTGATTACATCACTAATTCACCTTGTTCCTCAAAATTAATTGAATTATTAAATCATAATAATTTAATTATGACACTTTCCCTCCAAAATTTGAATAATCAAATCAAAACACAAAAAGGAATTAACTAATTAAATTAATTAATTAATATTCCTCACCCACTTTTTGATTGAGAAAATCATGGATTGCTAACTAAGTAATCTAATTTTGCTAACTCAACCATCTAATTCATAACTAAACCCTAACTGATCAATCAATTGCTAACTGAGCAATCAATTGTTGACTGATCAATCTAAACCCTGACTAGCCAATCTATTCTTCAATCACCCTAATCGTGCAATCAACTTTGTACAATCTTCTCATGTCTAAATCCTCTCAACACATGTTGAATGTTGATCTGGATATTCTCCAACGAGATCCTGATCATCGATTCAAAATCTCTTTTCCCATATAACAAACCTCTCTCCTCACAAATATGGATTGGAGAATCAACATACTTTTGCAACGAAGTGCTATCACAATCACCATTGATAGAGCTTCAACCTTTTTTGATCAACCAAGCATCATTCATCTAGCTTTTGCACACGAACTTTGGAGGCTTCATGGTGACAAGAACAATCCAACATCAGGCGAATACACTCTGCTACAGGATGGTAAAGCTATGCTTATTGCTTTCATTCATTTTGATAATCATAGGTTTCTTAATGTACAATTAGCTTAGTTTCATTTCGTATGTGTAGGATAGGATTTTATATTTTATGTGTTTGATCTTAGATTAGATTTCCTAATTTCAATTGCAGTTTGATCTTCATTTTCGTCTAATATCTTTCCTCTCACACAATAACATATGAGCTTTCCTAGTCCATTAACTTGCATAAACAGGCTATTCACTTCCAAAGACAACCTAGTCACAAGTATAACTTTATAAGCTAAAGTTTAGCTACATAAGCTTCATCTATTCATAGATTAAATATTCATAAATAACTAACTCCATTCAGTAATATATCACATTAATAAGTGGTTCTCACCAAGAGTATAGTCACATCAATGAATGACCTCAATCAAAAAATAATCATATCAATAGATGATTCCATTCGAGAGTGTAAACTCCTTAGTAGAAAGAGTTATTCAAAAGAGTAGAATCTTGTCAATAATATGACTTCATTTCAAGAGTGTAAAGAAACTAATCAAGTAGCAACTCTAACTCAATAGGTAATCCCACCTATGTCTTCAAACCTATAGTATCTTATAAATTCAAGTGATCTACTTAATCACATAAGTGAGTCTCAACCATAGTATACCCTAATTCTAGGATAAAGACATCAACCAATGACTAGTCTGATCATGCATAGGTTAATCTAACCCTATATGTTTCAATCAAGACCAAATGAACAACCCAACCAAGTAGGTTATTTTCAACCTATAGGTTCCAATGGGTAGTTAAGTACATTTCCCAACCCAATAGGTAAATCATAACCTTGGGTTTCATCAAATAAACTTCTCTACTCAGTAGGTTATTCCAAACCTAGGATTTCATTCGAGAGTTACATATGATCAAGTGATCATTCAAGTAACAATAATTGATGTGGTTTACATAACATCACATCATATCTTTCATACCCTCACTTTTGTAATGCTAACCCTATCATTCCTAAGGTTCCCTAGCATAATAAGCTATAGTGTCAAGTCACTTCATGACGTTGATACATTTCACAATATACAAGTAGTATTACTACCTATGTACATAAAAAACAACATCAATATCTAAATCCCTGTATAGGGTATATAAGAGTATTAAGGCACTTCCTTAAGTTAATCATGTTTCATCATTCCTAGTATACTTATACTAATGATAAACAATCCCTCCTATTATGAGGTAAATACAAACTCTTTCATAGAAAGCACAAAACAACTTCTTTTCCTTTCCAAAGAAAATGCTATGATTTCCTAATGAATGTATTCACAAGCAATTCCAAATCAAGCAATCAAAACTCATTCGTTCATAATAAAAGACAATTCAAAGAAGAGTAGATCCTCATGCCTATAATACGCTTGATCCAATTGACTGACTTGATGATCAGTCTTCCAATGGCAGCTTGCTAACCTTCACTTTCATACTCAAAGAAATACTTCACAATATCTTCTTCCTCTAGGCATGCAAGATAACTCTATACTCTCACAATGTAACTCTAGCTCTCACAAATTATAACACTCAAAATATTTACAACAATATGAAACTACAGAATTGTGTGTCCCAAATGAGAGAGCTATCCCATCTATTTATACAGATAAATGAGACATTGATGCCAAAAGATAAGGCATGTTGATTGACAACACTCCACATGCAGAATGACTCACCTCTCATAGCAAAAAGGTGGCAGAAAGCTAAGTGAAAATTCAAGTTGGTATTCTACAGATCGACCCCCTTTGCTTGACAACAACTCAAGACTAATTCAAATATGCATGTGCCTAAAAGATGAGAATTGACTTGCAAACAAGATATAATTCTACAGAAAGAGAGTTTTCATTTATTGGCACCATGTAACAACCATCTTTCCTATTCTTTTGGTGCAGTTTATCTCAATGAAACGGTCCACTTTAAATAGGCAATACATACCCCTTGTCGACTTAGTCATAGTCTATTATGTTGATAGAGAAAAGATGAGTCGATTCCTCTATAATAGCGTTCAAGTTTGTGTTTTGACCAAGCATGTTCTTGATGATTATTCCTTTTATCATGCATTTAAACCACTTGCACAACAAACATGTTATTTATTGCATTTGCTAACTTCACTCAATACAGATTTAAATTTGTATTTCCATCATCTTTTATCTTTGATGATAAATACTTAACATTGCATCTTTTTTACTTATAGCGCTGGCCTTCATTACCATATATGCTAAGGTTTCTTGGAAAAACATTTTTTATTATTACCCACATAGTATTCTATGTGTTTTCAAAGACTTCTCCTTTTTTTATTTACATGGCTACACTAAATGAAAGCAATGACTTCCAATGCATTGTGTATTTCCTCCACATAAATGCTTCATGCGCAGCCACTTTAGGCTTTAGATTGCATTCTTTAAAAGCTCATAGTATTTCTCATAAACTATGCGCCCATCATAGTATGGCATTCAAATCCATCTTTATTTTTACTCATCAAATCGGCCTACATACATACATACATACATACATACATACATATATATATATATATATATATATATATATATATATATATATACATTTCTATATATATATCTATACATCTATATAATCACATAGACAAAAATAGTTATTATTCCACCATAAGCATAATGCATGTATATATGTTTGTACATATATCATTATCCCCATGTATTAATGTACCAGTATATAGTGATACACATACGTACATACATACATACATACATACATACATACATACATACATATATACATGTATATACTTATATATGTAATGTACATTTCCATTACGTACTTCTCACACATATATTAGTATATACATAGATTAACATACATATCGTTACACTGATTCTTACATTTAAACACACATATCATTTTACCATTTCATATCAACATGAACACATTCATATTCTCTTCGACATGCATATTCATTAAGTATATACACACACACACACACACATATATATATATATAATTGATTCTATGTGTGAGTATGCTTGTAATTATTTTTACTTACATACATATGCATATGATTATGCTATCATGCATAGATCAATGCATATATATACCCATATACACGTATATAGTTAACATAGATACGAGTCGATAGAAAGCTCAAAGACTCAAGATTCAATCACGACAACATGATCAAACAATCAAAGAATCAAAGACATTGCTCAAGCATTTATCACAAACCATGAATGATCCTAATAGAAATCGTGATCCTATCTAATGCAAACACAACATGTATAAAGGATGACTTACTAGTTTTCCCCAAACTATTATATGACTTTATCATTCTATAAGTGAGTGTGTGTTTAAGCTCATATAGGTTTCATAAAGGTTACTTGAGCAATCACTTCTCATGAGTGATACTTCCCCTCCCTTCTGGAGGATTGAACTTATCCCTGCAACCAACTTAGTACAACACCAAAGTAGTTAGATGTTCATGATAAATCCATATGCATCATAAAACTTTAGCATATTCATACAATAGTGTATGTTCTTCATCAATGTAAACATAATTACTCTTTCAAAGCAATAATACCTTAATACCTATTTCAGTATTCCATTCATTTAACAAATATATCAGAATCATGATTGCATTTACCATCCTATTTACCCATGAAGGTAATAGTAAATCAGTAACAACAAGACGAGGTGTGACAGTTAGTGTACCATACAATTGATCTCTAGTGTATGTATTAAAATCTACAAATTCCTCAATAGCATAAAATTTTTCACTATAAGAATCAGGAAGAGTTCTAAGAATTTTCTTTACCACTTTAGGTTCTTTGACTTGTGCACCAAGACCTCTCATTGCACTTACTAGTTCATTAACCCTTTGCATGTAACTTGTGATTGTTTCATCATCAGACATTCGCAAAGTCTCAAATTGTGCCTTCATATTCTGTAACTTAGCTTGTTTAACCTTATCATCTCCTTCATAGATACTTTCTAGCTTATCCCAAACTTCTTTAGCAGTTTTTAGATCCATAACTTTCACTAATTCAATATTTGCAAGACTAGTCAAAAGAACAAACCTTGCCTTACCATTTGTTTCACAGGCCTTCATTTCATCACTCATGTGCGGTCCATTTGCAGGCATGGTGTATGTAGTCTTTACTGCATTTGCAACTTCATATCCAAGATAAATCAGATAGCCTTCCATCTTTGCCTTCCAGAATGCATAGTCTATACCACCAAACATAGAGATCTCCTTCTTGTTCACCATCTGGATCTACCTCAAGTGGTCAAGATTTTTCTAAGGAACCTTGCTCTGATACCAATTGTTGAATGAACAAGACAATTGAGAGAGGGGGTGTGAATCGGTTGTATCAAATTAGAACATTAAAACCCTCAATAGTAATCAAATCCACATGCATCCATTAAACCCTTAATCTGTTATAATGTTTGAACATGAAAAGTAGCAAATAGAAACTGAAACAACCAACACCATACACAAGAGAACATTGAATTTACATGGAAAACCATAGAAGGGAAAAAATATAGTGAGGATTAGCTCACAATTTAAGTAATTACAAAATTGGTATAAAGAGGCTCACTGCCAGAATAGGACACACTATCCAGAAAGGCTCAGTCAAAATAGAAAGAAGAAAGAATATAGAATGTTACACAGAGAAAACAATCTCAATGCAATAGAGATTCCACCATAACAGCTCCAACAACACTAGCAGCCTTCAAGAGATCAAGATACCTCAACTCACTGCATTCAACAATCTTGCATTATAGCTTGCACCGCATTTCACACCTCTACACTTAATTTTGCATCACAATACTCAACTCTATTCCACACCATTTCACATCAATTCACCTTGCATTTATACCATTCACACCTTGAAAAACATCTTCAAGTCGGATACACTCACTTTACACTCTACAAATTCAAAATAGGTTGGCACTAAACATTCCCATGGTGGATAGGAATGAGAGTGGACCAATACAAAACTTAACTGGGATCCAAATCAACTCTCACATGCCACACTATAATTTCATCAATACTCAAACATCTTCAAATGTAGTGTAAACACTAGGTTAGTCATTACATTTGCAAACACCATTAAACTTTGAATTACACGCTTCCTCAAATCCAAGGATGAATTGAGAACCACATACCATGCTTCATCATGATCTAAAATATTCCTGTAACATCCAAAAATCTATCAAACTCCTTCGCAACAACTCACACCTTTAGAATGTACACGCTTAGTACACTCAAACTACACTGCAACTCTAAAAACCATCTTCCAAAGTACCAAAACACAAATCCTCTTGAAATAGGCAAGAGATCAACACCATCTACATACCTTCAAAATCAAAAGACTTGAAGAGAAACTACTGAGAAACAAGGAACAAATACATTTCTCATAGAGACCTCTGTAAGCAACACTATAAAACCAGTTCACACATTGGTGAACATAACTTCCTTTGACCATTGATCTGGAAGACAAAATTTTGGATATAGAAACTTTGAACACCTCTAACCAACATATCCAAACCACACAAGCAGATCTTCTATTGGAAGAATGAAGAAGGTGACCTCTGGGTTTGTTGTCATTGATGCCAACACTGATTGGTATCTGACTGAGTAAACTATGTGTCTACACTGATCCAATATCTTGATCCGAAAATCCTCTCAATAAAAGGAAATTCTACAAGATTTTGATATGTTGCTCAGGAGTGTCAATTATAGCTATAAACAAGTTTTCAACAAGTTTGTGTGATTCAGTTGAGTTATCCAAATGACAGAAGATCGACATTCTTTTGGGTGACAGGGTTATGAACTATTTATCTTATAAATGTTTAATGTGTTCCTCATCAGGTCCAGGCCAGCCTAATTAATGTTTGTTATGATTTGTTGAATGCACCAAAAGGACTTTTGATTTAATCCAACAAATATTTTTGTGTTATGCATTCAATTAGGCTAACCTAATTGATGTATAAGGCTGAAGCCATATATATATATATATATATATAAGTAATGTGGATGAAGTATGATAATAATAATAAGGTGATGGATATAGATGAAGGAATAGTGTGAGATACAATGATGTGACAAGTATGATAGTGCAAAGTTTTTAATAGTGTTGTATGCCTGTGACCGGAGTAGAAGTTTTGATATTCCAGAGCCTAACTGAAACTAATCTTTGCACATTGAAGGTGTATTTATTTAGTTCATCAATTGGCAGTGAGCCATACTTTTTTGTATCTTAGCAATAAGCCATCTTTATTATTCAAGTTGTGAGCCTTTCAAGGATAGTGTGTCTTGGTAGTGAGCCCTGTAATATCTTATAACTGATTATAATATATTGTGAGCTAATCCTCACTATGGTTTTTACCTTTTGGGTTTTCCATGTAAAAATTCTAGTGTCAATGTGTTATGATCTCTTTTATGTTTTGGTTTACTCTTGTAGCTAGATGTGGATTGATAATTGGATGGTTAGTAATTAATTGTGTTAGCAGAATACTGATTCACCCCCCCTCTCAGTATTCGGTGTATTCAACAATTGGTATCAGAACTTGGTTCCTCTGAAGAAGTCTTATAGGCCGAGGAAGGTCCCATAATTTGAATACATGGCTAACAAAAGCTATCTTGTTCCTTTGGAAGAAAAATTTGTATATGAGGAAATCAATGTTTCCCTTGAAGAATTCAACAAAAGTGAAGATGAGAAGGAAACTCTAAAAGGAAACTTAAAGGAATCAAATGGATGCATCATAAAGTTAAGAGAGCAAATAAAAAATTTCAAGGAAAGGCATAAAGAAGTCAATGATTAGTTGAAAAAGGCTAATGAAGACATTGTCAGACTGAAGGTGCAAGTAGAAGAAAAGGAGAGAATTGAGGGTCAGAAAGTTGAGATTTAGAATAAAATTGATGAATGTACAAAGCTTGAACAAGAAGTGGTAACCCTAAGATCTGATATGGAAAAAAGCAAAATCTCATGAAGAAAAATTCAAAACAAGCTCTACAAAGCTTGATGAGTTGATTGCATCTCAAAAACCTCCTAAGGATAAAAGTGGTCTAGGACTTGAAGAAGGACAAAGCTCAAAGGAAAAACCTATTTCCAGCAAAGTGGACAATCTGAAGAAGTTTCATGGAAATATTCATCAAATTAAGAACCAAAGGAGTAATATTAGAAGAATTCCCATCTGACAACCTAATGCTCAAAGGTACCCATCCTTTAATGGCTTTTGTTTCTCATGCAATAAACTTGGTCATAGAGCAACAAAATGTAGAAGTAGGATGAACCAGAATAGAATGAGTCATAACGTTGGATTCTTTACTAGACAATGCTATGCTTGCAATAAGTTTGGACATAGAGCTACTGAGTGTAGAAGCCTGATAATGGTGAACAGGTTTAATGCTAGTAGAAGGATTCAATATTTTCAAGGCTACTGTTACACATGTAATATCTTCGGATATAAGGCTAATCAATGCAATTCAAGGATGAATGAAAATCATTTTGATCAAAGATATGTTGTGTGCTACACTTGCAACAAACAAGGACATATCTCAAAATTTTGTAGGAGCAAAATTGGGAAGAAACCTAATCCGGAACAAAAGAACAAGTCTGTGAACAAAGTGGATCCTACCGAAGTAAGAAAAGAAATGGCTAAGATTTGGAGGAAAAAGGAAGAACTTGAGAAAAAGGTTGAGTCAAATACATCTGTATCTGCATGCAGTGTAGATACCTCTTCCAAAAAATGAACCTAGTAATTGTTTCAGGGGGAGCAGTTATAGAGAAATCTAAAAAGCCCTTGATATATGTGGTGTCAAGTAGTGACACAAGGATATGTGGTGTGAGTCATCATTCTAAAGGAATTGGAGAAATTTCTGGCAAAAAATAGGCAGATCCGGAGAATTGCAAAACCTTCTTTGGTTTACA
This sequence comes from Sequoia sempervirens, assembly GCA_007258455.2. Lineage (NCBI taxonomy): Eukaryota > Viridiplantae > Streptophyta > Pinopsida > Cupressales > Cupressaceae > Sequoia > Sequoia sempervirens. The sequence goes on along the minus strand of VDFB02270651.1, from coordinate 655,140,955 downwards.
GTGTGTTTCATAAAGTGTTTGTCAGCTTTAAAAGTTGAAAGGCAATAAATGCGAATTAGGGAACAATTCATAAGTAATAAAGCAAGAAGCTAAGTTAAAGTAAGGCACATTTGCATAATTGGGAAGAAACGGTGAAAGTTGAAGTAAGTTAAAGGTGATTCAAAGCATCGTACATCAAAACCCTAGTTCTCGACAAGCAGAAAAGGTATTCTTTGTTATTTGACTTTTATGGATTTTAAAGGAACTTTTTGTTAAAGCATATTCAAGCTATTTGAGGAGAATGGCTACTCCTACTATTGTGGAAATCTCTGAGGGACCCTAGATTAGATTCAGAAGAATTTCATGGAAAGTGTATGAAAATGATCTCATGGGTGCATTCTCACATATTCCAAGCCATGTGCTACCCACTGAAGATACATGAACATACATTCATGGGAATTTAGAAGAATTCAATCACCAAGAGCTGAAGGATTTGTAGGACAATGAGTTGATGGGAGATGATCTACTGCTTAAGCCAGAATATGAAAACCTAGTTCGAATGAAGCTGAATGTTTGGAACTGGTTTCCAAAATTTTCTAGTGAGAGTGAGGCAAAGTTTGTTAGAATTTCCCTCAGTAGGGTTCATAGGAAATTTGTGTGGATAAATGAACTAGGGGTCATCAACAAGGAGGCAATTCAAGCTGTAATTGGTCTTTGTGATACTTGAACCATTCCAATTCTAAAGGAAGTGAAAATGATGAAGTCACAAGGTTGACTAGTGTTAAATTTGATGAAAGAGCTTTAACTACAAATTCTATTATAAACCCTGCCATCAAGTATGCTGCCATCATGATTGGGCAGAAAATTTATTTCACCAATAGGGTAAATTCAGTGTCTGCTACGACAATTCACACTGCATATGAAATGGTGGAGAAAGGAAAATATTTTGATCTTTTTGAGTTGCTTAGGTTGCAACTTATGGAGAACCTGAGTATGACTAAGGCAAAGAATCATGTATTTAAATTTGACACTCTAGTTGTTTGTTTGTTATTCTATTTCCTGAGGGAATTACCGGGAAGAAAAGGCATAATATGGGATAACACCAGGCCAGTTGCTCATTATATTTTTGATCATTTGCACAGTTTAGGAGGTTTTAGGGCACAAAAAAATTCCCTAACTACTTTCTTTGTAGTATTTTAGAATGAAATGCACGAAAGAGACTAGATTCCAAGGAGTTTGGTGAAGAAGTATGAAAAAGAGATAACCTTTCTTGTATCTACAGATGAATGCATCATTTAGGATGTAGAACCTAGAACTCGATGGAATGAACCATTGGGATATGAGATTGATGAAAAAATGGTGAAGAGGTACATTAAGATTTTGTTGGACAGTCTTAAGGACCCCTCTACCTAGGCATGGAACTTATGAGGAGAAATCTATTGAAGTACATTTAGAGGCTACCACATCTAAAAGAAGAAAGAAATTTGAGGCTTTCTTCCAAGGTCAAACAATTTCTAAGGATGATATAGAACAATTGAAGGAGGCTCTTGATGAAAGAAAAGCCAAATCTACTGAACAACCCTTTAGACCCAGAAAATCAGGAAGACTATCTTTCAATGCTACACCAACACCTATATCCAGTACTGCCACCTCTAGTGCTACTAATATTGTGAAAGGGAGGAAGAAGGAACAAATTTTCCCTGCATCTGTTGATATTGTTTCCCCTATTGGTCCTAGTACCAGGAAATCTAAGAAAAAGGACATACCTCCTGCTGCACCATTTGCTGCTTCAGGAAGAAGAGTGAAACAAAAGGTTGACATGAAAAGAATTTTGAGTGATGTTGTTGAGGAAGAAATAGAACTTGGATTAAAAGAGAGGAGCATTAGTTGAAAAGAAAAAAAAGGGTAGTACCTCTGATGAAGAAGCCAAAACTAGTGTTGTTATCTCTACAGATGAGGACTTAGAGGAAGAGGAGGATACTTACCAAATCCATGCACATACAAAGAAGAATGAAGAAGGCTCATATGATCCTATGGAGGACATTCCTAGATCTCCTCTGGTAAGTGATCAACCACCTTTAAATCTAGGAGCCTTAGTAAACAATATGATTGATGATGACCTTATGCCAACTGTTGAGTTCTATGATAAGGTTAATAATGAAGGGAAAGAAACCATCATAAGTGCATTGATTAAGTACATAGTTATTTGTAATATGAATATGGATACCATACAGTCCAAAGTTACTAAAAATGTGTGGAAAGAATTAGTACTTAGAAGGAAAGAGGCTTTAAATGTTGAAGTCAAGATGAGATGTGAAGCCTTAAAATCTATTAGTTCCACTTTTTTGGAGATAGAAGCTACAAATCTACTAAAAGAATGTTCTAAATTGTTTAGAGTCAAGCAAAGAGTTAATATATTAATGACTAAGGAAGATGACTGTATGGAAAAAGTAAGGAAAGAAACTCAAGATGTAATCAGGAAATTAGCAAGGATCGATGGGGCAAGAACCAATTCTTCATCCCACACTACTTAGGCACACGAACATGCTACAGTTGCATAAGTAATGGATAATGTAGTCTTGGAGATTGTTGATGAGACACTTGGTGTTTCAGAGACCCTTGCCCCTCTGACTGACACAAAAGAAACCACCAACAAAAGGTCTGATGATCAACATAAAGATCATTCCTGTGATAAGAGAGAAGAACATCAAGAATCTATAGAAAACAAGGAAGAGAAAAACAAAGATGAAAGTGAAGGGAGTAAGGACAAAAAGAATAATAATGACAAGGATGATGAGGATATAAGGGAGAAAGAAAAAAAAGACAAGTCCTTTGGAAAGTCATTTGGAGAAGAAGAAGAAAAAGAAAAAGAAAAGGAAAAAGAAGAAGAAGAAGAAAAGGAAGAAGAAAAGAGGAAAGAGGAAGACAAGAAAGTCATTCCAGTTGAGAAGAGCAAAGGAGACATTTCCAAAGGCCTTAAACTATAAAATCCATTTGGAGAATCATACGAAAATACCCTTAAAGGTCTTCTTTCAAGGCAAACTGCACTCTAACCTGTCCTTCCACCTTAGCTAGTTAAGCTACCATCACACCTAGGTTATGTGGACTTGACAAAGATTACACCGATTGACAGAATAAATCTAAGTGATACCTTTCTTAGCTTTGTCAGACAAGAAGCTACATAGTCATATCAAAAGGGAAATGAATTGATAAATGAAGCTATCAAAGTTTTACAAGAGACAACCCCCAGTGTTACAACATATAACTCTTTAGCTCCAATTGAAAATTTAAAGCTCATAGTTGATTCAGTCAAAGAGTAAACATCTAACCTCAAAGTACAGATTGCAAAAGAAGTGGAGTTCAGTCTGTTAGAGAAAATACTGCTATTTCTACAAGACAAGTGTACAATTGCACATGAAAAGGCTTTGCAAACTTTGAAAGGGGTAAGAGAATGTGATGAAGAAGTCCAACTGTTATTTGTTTACTGCATGAAGTGGCCGGAAGCCACTTGAGGTATCAAGGATTTAATGGACTTGATTGAGTCTAACTTGCAGATGCCTCTAAAGATTATAAGATTACAGATGATAGAAACTATGTTAGGTGGGTTTCTATTGTAGATCTTTAGAGCAAATTTTTCATCCTGTAGAGGTAGAAGGAAGATGCTATGAGACGTTATTCCCAACTTGGAGACCTAGTTATGTCCAGACATCTCTCTATATCAAATGTGTTCATGGAAGCAGAAAAACTTGAGAAGATGAACATTGTTCCATTCACTCTGGAAGAAGGAGAAGAATGCCTGGAAAAATTAGAATCTTTGCATTTCTAGGGAAAAAGGAGTTTGGGATGATGGAAAGCTAGCTTGGGAAGTGATTGTCAGGGACTTATAGGGTGCCCCCAGTTCTTGATTTGAAGTTTTTATCTTTTCTCGATCCTTTGTCCTTGATGTCAAAGGGGGAGAAGAGGAGAAGAATTCAAGAGGAGAAGAGTATGTATAAAGAATGTTATGTTATGTGTTTGTGTCCTGTACATATGTTAGGGGGAGTTGAGAATAATATTTTTTTTTGAAGCAAGTCTCATTTTTGGCACATGTTGCCATCAATGAAAAAGGGGGAGATTGTTGGAAGAATGAAGAAGGTGACCTCTGGGTTTGTTGTTATTGATGCCAACACTGATTGGTAACTGACTGAGTAAATTGTGTGTCTACACTGATCCAATATCTTGATCCGAAAATCCTCTCAATAGAAGGAAATTCTACAATATTTTTATATGTTGCTCAGGAGTGTTAGGTACAACTAAAAACAAGTTTTCAGCAAGTTTGTGTGATCCGATTGAGTTATCCAAGTGACAAAAGATCGGTATTCTTTTGGCCGACAGGGTTATGAACTGTTTATCTTATAAATGTTTAATGTGTTCCTCATTAGGTTTGGGCTGACCTAATTAATATTTGTTATGATTTGTTGAATGTGCCAAAAGGACTTTTGATTTAAGCTGACAAATCTTTTTGTGTTATGCATTCAATTAGGCTAACATAATTGATGTATAAGGATGAAGCCATATACATAATGTAAGTAATGTGGTTGAAGTGTGTTAATAATAATAAGGTGACAAATATGGATGAAGGAATAGTGTGAGATACAATGATGCAACAAGTGTGATAGTGCAAAGGCTTTAACAATGTTGTATGCCTGTGACTGGAGCATAAGTTTTGATATTCCAAAGCCTAACCGAAGTTGATCTCTGCACATTGAAGGTGTATTTACTTAGTTCATGAATTGGAAATGAGCCATACCTTTTTGTATCTTGGAAATAAGCCATCTTTTGTATTCAGGCTATGAGCCTTTCAAGGATAGTGTGTCCTGGCAGTGAGCCCTGTAATATCTTATAGCTAGTTATAATATATTGTGAGCTAATCCTCACCATGGTTTTTCCCTTTTGGGTTTTCCACGTAAAAATATTGGTGTTAATGTGTTATGATCTTTTTTATGTTTTGGTTTACTCTTGCAACTAGATGTGGTTTGATAATGGGATGGTTTGTAATTAATTGTGTTGGCAAAATACTGATTCATCCCCCTCTCAGTATTTGATGTATTTAACATCTTCAACCCAAAAGAAATGTGAAGCAAAACCAAAACACCTCTACAACACCATGTTTCCTTATTTTATCATTTTTCTCAATATCCTTGACATCTAAGCCATAAGCAGAAGCTTATCAAAGCAACACCAAAGGTTAACATTAACAACTTAACTAATGACAACATAATGCAACTAATCAAAGAAACAATATCTTCTCAACCACTGCACAACTATCATCAATGACAACACAAGCTTGTTGATGTCAATGACAACACCTTCATACTTGCAACACAAAATAGGTCAAATTTAATATCAAAATTTGTCGAATGAACCTTCTAAATGCGACCATGAGGTTCTTTTTAGCCCAAAATACTTCAAAATTGTAGCTACCCTCTGGATCTAGAGATAAAACAACTACTTCAAACCCTTGTAGATCTAACTTTTGAAGTCCAAATCAGGCCAAACAAAATGCAAATGACTTTCTCAATAGCTCTAAATACAATGGAAAACATTGATTTTCTCCAAGATGCACCAAATAATAGCTTAAGGAATAAAATTTCTCATAGAGAGGAGAGGGGATTATAGGTATGGAGTTCTGATACCATGTTGAAGTTGGGAAAAATCAACTCCATAGCTCCCAAGGATCACCTGCAATTAAACACCTATCATAGAAAGAGAGAACAAAAAAGCTATGGAGGCTAATAATCGTTGATCCAAAAAATCATGAATCATTGATTAATGTGCATCTTCTAATGATTGTACAATAAAGAATCCTTATAAAAGGATAATTAACCTAGAAACCCTAGGTGAGGATAAAAAAAGATCATGACATGTGTCCTCATCCTATGACATGAGACATAAAGAAAACATGACCTAAATAAGCTTAAGTAATTAGAGGAAAAGGAACCTAATAACTAAATAATTAATTAATTAGAAAATACCTTTTACTCTAACAGGGATGTTGTTCTTTATGGTTGATGGAATTATAATCCATTGACCACCTTTTAATCAATTGTCCTTATACTATCACAGTTTTAGCTGATATGGAAAGATTGATTGGTCAGAGGGAAGTATGGGCTGGAAATACTCTATTGAATTGTTTTGAGAATTGGTATCAACATAGGTATCTACATTCCTATAAGACTCTACCACTTCTAGTTGCTTGGGGTATTTGGTTGGCAAAAAATGCTACAATTTTTCAAAATAAATTGATTCCTTCCTTTCAATGCACATCTTAGATTCATTCCATTTTTGTACACTTTCAAAATATTTCTAAGGTGAATATCCAAAGATCCATAACTCCTTTGTTGATTGATAAATCTCATCCTTGGGGTTTCTTTGATGGGACAAGTTAAGGTTATTTTTCTCTTTGTGAGGTGGGAGGCATAATATTTTACAAACCAAAACTTTATCTCTTTTAGTGTTGGTTTGGGTAGTGGTACAAATAATTTTGTGGAGATTATGGGTTTAAAAATTTTGTTGACTTTGGCCAAGGATAGAAGGATGGACCAAATTCAAGTCTTTGGTGATTCTGAGATCATTATCAATTTGAAATATCCTACATAGGATATTGACCTAAATTTTGATTTTTGAAACTCAATTTTCTACCCTAATTTCTACACTTCAATTTTCTGCTCAAACCCTAACTTCTGATATGCAATTTTTGATTTCAAACAAGGATGAACAACAACATATATTTCTCTAAAAATTCTTTAAATAACACATAAAATATATCTATCTTCAAATATGAATGTAACCATCAATATGAAACAACAATATGACCACCCAAACATACAATAAATCTGATTATTGGTTTGTCCAATATACTACTACGTCTAATGACCATGCAATTACACCACAAACATGGGATCAACATTCCCAAAAATATTATAGAAGTTTGTTGACAGGAATTAACCCTAGTTACATGCCCAAAAGTGCATGAAATGTTGCTCCACAAAACCCTAGCTAGGTGAACTACTCCAACTATGACAATATCCAAAGATGAATACAAAATATTGATGAAAATGCATCCAAAACCTACCTTAGTTGGTGCACTAGCCTACTAGTCTGTAGATGAGGGTTAGTGACCGTTAAAACCTCGCCAAAATTTCAAAATTGCCTCTCCAAAGCAAATCACACCACTTCCAACTTGGGTGCTCCACTCTAGGGTGAAACCTTAGATAGAAATGCGACCAAATCTACCCTCAAGAAGTCACCTAATCTGATATGAAAATATAAGCATGAATTCTCCCAAAATACCATTGAAGCACAAGTAGACCTTCGTCATGAAGTCCTCCCAATATGAGATAGGTTTTTGTCCAACTCACCCATAATTCGCAAGGGCTTTTATCCTTGAAATAGCTATAATAAATTTGTGATTAAGATTGAAGGAAATATACATGATGATCCAAAACCTCCAAAATGAATATGTATATATAGCATCCTCCCCTCATCTCTCCAAATTGGTCAACCCAATTTGGGTGCCAATTCCCCTCTTTTCAAATTTGATTTTATTTCATTTTTAAAACCTCGACTTGGGCACACTTTTCATAAAATTCAAAATATTATTATTTTTATTTATTTTTTCCACCTTATAACTCCCAAAAAGGGGTCGCCTAACCCCAATAAAAATATAAATTATTCCATTTGCCAAAATCATATTTAAATATCATTTAACCTCCTCCCCTTGTGTACCAAAAAATAAAATAATAAATATAAATTTTTGACTTATTTTTTTGCTTAGTTCAAAGCCCCAAATGGGTCACTCCTGATCAAAGAACAATAATTAAATATTTTTACCCATTAATAAATATTATAAAAATATATCAAGTCACCTCCAAGGCTCAATTTGTGCTCCAAAATTCTCGAGGTGAGGAATTAGGTCTTCTCTTGTGATCACTCTGAAAAGGGGACATTATAGTCCTCAAGCCATGATAAGCATATCACCACTTGGGTCCCAAATTTTGATAACATCACATCTGACAAACATGAAAAAATAGGAGTATCTCAAAGTGCTAACACTAGACGACTCTCCAACCCTTGTAGATCTCAATCCTTTGGAACTAATTGATGTAAGAGTCCACACACCCAACCTATCTCAATTGTGCCAAGTCCCTATAATAGACTTCTATATTCTTCCTATCAAACCTTGCAATGAGTTTGTTTGTGAACTCCTCGTAAGAATGAATCATAGAATGTTTTTGTGTGACAAGCCCATGATCTCACCAATCATAAGCTACTCCCTCTAGGTGCATAGTTGCAAATTGAATTGCATCCTCTTCTGACATGGGTTTAATCTTCAAGAATGTATCTAACTTGTGTACCCATGCTCTAGCACTTGTACTACCATCAAATTTAGGGATATGAATCTTGTTCAATGCTTCTTTGTACTCTTTGTGTTTTCTTTGAGGTCGCCTTTCTTGATTTCCTTTCTTCTTATTCATCTACTGGTTCATTTATTGATGTAATTTGATGGCAGTCCTAACCTTAGTTGGAAGTGCTTGGTACTCATCATAGGAAACCAATACATCATCATTTACATGGGTGTCTTCTTCCTTAGATGCTACTTCTTCTCTTCTTTGTACAAAATTAGATCGAAGTGGCCTATCCAACACTGTAGTAGTAGCTCTCATTGTATAGGTAGCTGCTCTATCTATGTTGTTATTACTGGAATTGTTGTTTTCCTTTGGGGTATGTAGGTATACCCTCAATTTTCCAATTTTTGCTATTATCTATTGTTGAAAGGTTTCCAACACTTGTTGTTGGTGTTGGGAAAAAGTATGCAAAAAGTCTTCCCAGGGCTGATCATTCCTCCTTGGACTTCCTTCTCCCATTTCTTGTTGTGTAGCTTGCTGCCTTGTTCTTCTATGATAGTAAATTTGAAATGATGATTGCATATAAGACCCTCAAGCTGATAGGATCAAATTTATAATACCATTAAAATATCCCATATAGGATATTAACATAAATTTTGATTTTTGAAACTTAATTTTTTGCCCTAATTTTAGCACTCCAATTTTTTTTCTCAAACCCTAACTTCTGATATGAAATTTTTGATTTCAAACAAGGATGAAAAACAACATATATTTCTCCAAAAATGCTTCAAACAACATAGAAAATATATCTAATCCTAAAATATGAATGTAACCAGCAATATGAAACAACAATATGACCACCCAAACAAGCATTAAATCTGATTATTAGTCTGTCCAATCTGCTACTACATCTAATGACCATGCAATTACACCACAAACATGGGCTCAACATGCCCTGAAATATTACATAAGTTTACTAATAGGAATGAACCCTAGTTACATGCCAAAAAGTGTATGAAATGCTACTCCACAAAACCCTAGCTGGGTGAACCACCCCACTTATGACAATATGTAAAGATGAATACAAAATATCGATAAAAATTCCTCCAAACCCTACCATAGTTGGTGCGCTAGCTTGCTGGTTTGTAGATGAGGGTTTGTAACCCTTGAAAGCTTGCCAAAATGCCAAAATTGCTTGTCCAGAGCAAATTGCACCACTTCCAACTTGGGTGTTCCACTCTAGGGTGAAACCCTAGACAAAAATGCCACCAAATCTACCCTCAAGAAGTTTCCTAATCTAATCTAAAAATATAAGCATGAATTCTATCCCAAAATACCATTGAAGCACAAGTAGACCTCCGTCATGAAGTCCTCTTGGGATGAGCTAGGTTTTCATCCTTAGAATAGCTACAATAAATTGTTGAGTGAGACTTAAAGAAATATGCACAATGATTCAAAACCTCCAAAATGAAAGTTTACATATATATTAGTGTAGGAAATTGTATACCTTTACAATTTCACACTATGTTTGGGTCTCTTAATTTATTAGACTTGATTAAGCTTCTGATTTTCCAAATTATGCATTTCAAAGCCTTATTTTCCCCATTTCTTAAAGGAGAATTGACATTAAATAAATGCAATCAATAATTAAATCACCATGGAATATGTGTGTCTCGGACTTATAGGCTAGGACCCATTTTCCCATGGGCGAATGGGTCCCCTTTAAGTGCCAAGACCCATTTTAAAATATGTTTTTGGTGGTATTTTAATGATTCAAATTCAAATTGCAATTGTCAACTTTTGGAATCTAAGTTTTGGGAAATTAGATAGACACCTATAAATACATAGTCTTTTTATCATTTGAAATCTAACATTAAGAAATATTTCATATGATTAGATATTATTGTCAAGAGTATTTAAGAGCATTTTTATTAGTCATTTGTTGTAGCAATCAAGATCCTAACATCATGTCCAAGTTTATGTGTGTTCATGTCATCTTGTGAAGGCTAATATACAATGTTGATCCTAAAACATCCAAGCATTTCAAGTATCCAAATCAATCAAACAAAGAAAGATCAAATTCCTTTGGAGAGATGTGTTTGACTTTAGTCCTCTAAGGGAAGAAACTGAAGGGTGGTGAGTTTTAGCAAGCATTGTTCATTCATCATTTCCTTCCTTTTTAGTATCTCTCTATCAAGGTTTAATTACCAAACTAAGGTTTGACTAAGGTGAACCCCCATACAAATAAAACATTTTTTTTCTTCTTTGTGTATGTGTAGATTATAGGTTGTTGAAGGATTGAAGAGATTTTGAAGGAGAAATTTTTCATTGTTGCACAAGTTTTCATCATTTTCATCAAGCCACAAAAACTAAGTTGTAGAATCTATTTTCATCACTCCAACAATAGGACCTATGTCAAACAAAAGCCAAGGTCCAACATCAAAGGACTATCAAAAGTTATTTTGGAAGCCCTAACTGAGAACCATTCACCCATGGGTGAGCCAATCCCTTAGCAAACCTCAAAAACAACTTTTAGTGATAGGTACATGCCATCAGGGCCTTCTCAAATCTACCTGCAAACTATCATTTCCATTTCTATACATGTAAGCATCTATATTTTAGGTATTAAGTCTTGTTATTCATTTAGTTTAATTTCTTCAAATAATTTTAGTTTAGTTTCAAATATTTCCTATTGTCCTAAGGACTAAGATCCAAATCTACTCGACTCACCATTTAGGTTGAAAGTCAACCTTTACACCTTGTGATCTATTTCCTAATTAAATCCCTAAGGAAAGACACTTATTGAGATTCCTAAGTTTTATAAAACCACATATAAAACTTTTGGGATCCCTTTCCCCACATTTCATTTTGGTGAACTTGACATTCTTACATCATAATTTTTTTGATTTAGAGTTCCTTAAAACCCTAGATCTAGGTTTTGCATTTAGGGTTACATATTGCATGTTTGCATCATTAAAACTCAAAAAATCCCAAAATATTGCATACATTTGCATTAAGGTGTGTTTCAATCATTTAGATCAGAATTTCAATTAAAATTGCATTAAAAAAATTGTAATTTGGTTTATACATTATCATACAAATTCTATTTACATTTAATCAAAAAATCTAGAAAGCCTGTCACTAAAGAATATGTTTACAGTTAGGAATAGTGAACTTAAATATCAAGTCAAACACTCAAATTTAAATTTTACAAAAACCTATGTAAAGACTCATTCACCCCTTGGTGAACCTGTCCTTGTACAAGTGATTTTGCAAAATTTTGTGCATATATTTGTCTCTATCTGCTTCATTTTCTAGTACTTGCAGATCTCTATTTTAGTTTCAAAAATTGCATATTTTTGTAGAGGTTTGCATTTAGTTCAATTGTTGAAAGAAAGTACATTGTTTAAGATCAAAATTGGCATTCAAAAGTAATCATTTTTTAGGTTTTTGCATCTTATAATTAGTCAACTATCATACTTTAGATCTGAAAGTTGCATAAAAAGTCCATTCATTTGACATTTAAAGTAAAGTTTCATTATGGACATGTATTTTGGTACACTATGGATGTCTTTAGAATCTTTGGTTGGTGTTTCAAGTTGTGTGCTTGGTGGTGATCCTAATAAAATTAAACATATTCACGAGTCTTCACCTCCTAATGAATGTCCTCATGAGATAGATATCTTAGGACAAGATGAAGATAAGATGCAAGAATTCATACACAATTACTTGTGTAATCTTGAGAACAACGCATCCTTCTATCCCTCCATGCAACAACCAACACCTCCTATCATACCACTACTTGACATGTTTAAACCGTTACATCCCAAAATTGAATCACAAAGAAAGCCTCAACCACCAACAATGAAGGAACTTATTCACAACATGACAACTTTGATACTCTTCTATCATATGCCCATAAAGTTACTGATACACCTATCAAAATAGAAGAGCATTATGGTCAAGGATTTAGAATCTTAAGCAAACAAGGATGTGACATAATGAATGAGTATGAGATCCATCAATTGTTGGAAAAAAACCATCAAAAGATACTAAGGGATTAGGATATCAAGATCCTCCCCCTCCACATCAAGCAGTTGTTCAGTCAAGTAAGAAACCCAAGCCCTATAAACGTAAGAATCTACCATTTTTACATAGTATAACCAAGATCGAGTGGACCCTAGATCAACTTCACCTAGGATTGATTACATTACCACCTATACGAGAAAACAAAAAATGAAAAAGTACAAAGATGTCTGACTATGCATATCATAAAAATCTTGGGCATCTTATTGATGAGTGTCATGCTTTAAAGAAGGCTTTAGATGAATTTGATATCATCAATATAATTGGATAGCATGAACACACTTTTCTCCTTGCCATGTGATAGTTTTAGAATCTTAGCATACTCACTATTACATGTATTACACTTTATGTAACTCATTTTTCCATATTGCAAGGAGCACCATATCATCATTTATCTCAGCTCATCCTCATCCTAGATTTGGGGGGGCAAGGGGTTATCTATCCTTGTCCTAGTATGGCACTTGTTGTAGTCCCTTTGGCTAGTTATCTGCCTTCCATATATGATGAGAAATATTGGGATGTAGATGAAATGTTGTAGGTTGGCTTGCATGTGACATAGTTTCTTTCTTTTCTTTTCATGTTCTTTGTGATTGCATGTATGTAATGTGATCCCTCGTATAGTTATGCTTGGAATTTCCTTATGTTTGTGAGCTTTCTTTGGATAAACCTTGTTACTCTGTTGGTGTAAGGATACAAAGGAAGTGAATTTGTTGTGACATTCTTCTATTTGTATCTACATTCTTCTATCTATTGTAAGCATTTTCTTTTATTTTGTCTTGTTTTTTCCTTTGGGGATGATGCAAGGCTTTGAAACATCTAAGTCTCTTCCATTTTGATCCAAAATATTTTATTTTCTTTCAATTTCTGTGTGTCATTCTTCCTTTGCATTCATTGTTTTATGAGTATTTGGGGAATGATGATGATTTTGAGATCTATTATATCACTGTAGCAAAGACATACGCTGACCCCAAACCCGTGGATCCCTTATGTGTTATCTTTTGAGATTGCATGTGGAGGAAACCCTTCTTCATGAAGCAACTCTATTTGGAAACATATCATTGGCATAGACCTTTCCAAATAAGCTCTCATTGACCTTTTATCAATTGAAATTTATCATTTTCTACTTTAAAGTAATTGCTCACAACATGGTGTTTAGAAATTCCTTTAAACTGAGGGAATACATTGGCATTATTTAATTTTGGCATTTGCACCTCCTAAGGCAAGTTTCATTTTCAATTTGACATTTTGCTTCACTTTTGTTAATAGGAGTTGAACTTAGTGTAGCATTAGCATAGCATCTTGATAATTTTGTAGCACCTTATCAAAGTTATCAGGGAGTGTAACTTTTGGTATGGTTGACATATGGGTACACATTTTGTGATGAATTTTCCCATCTGCCACCTTTTTTATAGGTATGCACCTTTTAGGCCTAGTGTTTGTTTCTCATCTTTTTTCCTTTGGGGCTCACCTAGTGAACAATGGATTTCACCAGCCCTTGAGTATTTTACCTTTTTGCCTTTGGGGATCACCTAGTGTATATCGGACTACACTAGCCCTTGTGAGCATATTTTATGGATGTGGCATAGTACAACTTGCTAGTCCATCCTTTTCCTTTTTGCATTAGCTTTGACATTATATGCTTGTGTATCTTGTCTTGTTGCACATATCTTACATGCATGTGTGTCCTTTGTGCTTATGTTGGTTTTCCATGGGATCTTAGATCTTGGGGGCTTGATCATCCTCCTTGATCTTTCTCATCCTATCTCATTAAAATTTGTGCACTTCGACCCCTCTTAACACATATTTATCTACTTTAGTGTGAGTCTGAGCGTAAGTTCACACTCTCATTAAAGTGGGGGTAAATGTAGTGTAGGAAATTGTATACCTTTACAATTTCACACTATGTTTGGGTCCCTTAATTTATTGGACTTAAATAAGCTTCTAATTTTCCAAATCATGCATTCCAAACCTTTATTTTCCCTATTTTCTAAAAGGAGAACCAACATTAAATAAATGCAATCAATAATTAAATCACCATGGAATATGTGTGTCCTAGACTTATAGGCCAAGACCCATTTTTCCATGGACGAATGGGTCCCCTTTAAGTGCCAAGACCTATTTTAAAATATGTTTTTGGCAGCATTTTAATGATTCAAATTTAAATTACAATTTTCAGCTTTGGGAATCTAATTTTTAGGATATTAGATAAACACCTATTAATATATAGTCTTTTTTATCATTTGAAATCTAACATGCACGATCTAGCATTAAGGCATATTTCATATGAGAAAATATTATTTTCAAGAGAAATCAAGAGAATATTTATTAGTCATTTGTTGTAGCAATCAAGATCCTAACATCATGTCCAAGTTTATGTGTGTTCATGTCATCTTGTGAAGGCTAATATGCATTGTTGATCCTAAAGCAGCCAAGCATTTCAAGTATCCAAATCAATCAAGCAAAGCAAGATCAAATTCATTTTAAGAGATGTGTTTGACTTTAGTCCTCTAAGGGGAGACATTGAAGGGTGGTGAGTTGTAGCAAGCATTCTTCATTCATCATTTCCTTCCTTTTTTCATTATCTTTCTATCAAGTTTTAATTACCAAACTGGGGTTTGACTAAGGAAAACCCCCATACAAATAAAATATTTTCCCCTCTCTGTGTATGTGCAAATTATAGGTTGATGAAGGATTGAAGAGATCTTGAAGGATCAATTTTTCATTGTTGGACAAGTTCTCATCATTGTTGTCAAGCCACAAAAACTAAGTTGCTGAATTTATTTTTGTCACTCCGACAGTGGGACCTATGTCAAACATAAGCCAAGATCCAACATTAGAGGATTGTCAAAAGTTATTTTGGAAGCCCTAACTGAGACACATTTTCCCATGTGAAAATCAATTCCTTAGAAGACCTCAAAAACAACTTTTGGTGACAAGTATATGCCATCAAACCCTTCTCAGATCTACCTGCAAATTGTCATTTCCATTTTTGTACATTCAAGAATCTGCATTCTAGGTATTAAGTGTTGTTATTCATTTAGTTTAAGTGCTTCAAATCATTTTGATTTAGTTTCAGATCTTTCCTATTGTCCTAAGGACTGAGATCTAGGTTTGATTGACTCACCATTGAGGTTGAAAGTCAATCTTTACACCTTGTGATCTCTTTCCTAATGAAATACCTAAGGAAAGCCACCTATTGAGATTCCTAAGTTTTATAAAATCACATATAAAACTTTAGGAATCCCTTTCCCCACATTTCATTATATAGCATCCTCCCCTTATCTCTCCAAATTGGCCAACCCAATTTGGGCTATGATTCCTCTCTTTTTAGATTAGATTTTATTTCATTTTTAAAACCTCAACTTGGGTGTACGTTTCATAAAATTCAAAATATTATTTTTTTATTTATTCTTTCCACCTTATAACTCCCCAAAAGGGGATGCCCAACCCCAATAAAAAATATGAAATTATTTTAGGTGCCAAAATCATATTTAAATATCATTTAACCTCCTCCCCTTGGGTGCCAAAAATCAAAATAATAAAATATTATTTTTTCACTTATTTTTTTGCTCACTTCAAAACCCCAAATGGGTTGCTCCTCATCAAAGAAAAATAATTAAATACTTTTTACCCATCAATAAATATTATAAAAATATATCAAGTCACCTCCAAGGCTTAATTTGTGCTCCAAAAATCTTGGGGTGAGGAATTAGGTCTTCTCTTGTGATCACTCTAAAAAGAGGACATTACACAATTGGATAAATGGGATCTATCGTGTTGAAAATTTGTTTCTCATGCCCATTAAAGACTTGATTGATAGGTTGATACTTACCTTTGTCCATATATCTTTCACACATGTTTATAGGGAATACATTTGGAGGTAGATATTCTTTGTAAGACGGGGTTACAATTAGCGGTGGATAGATGTGAACTCATTGAATACTTGGAGGGTTCTATCTTGCCCACTTTTAACCACTCTTTGATCAATCATTCATGACATTATCATCCTCTTTTCTTCTATGGCTTTTCACTATCGAGCATTAGGGGTCATGCTCCTTGCTTGCTTATACCATTTTATGGTTGGTTGTCTTTGTTTCTCTAGTGACTATCACTTTGGTCCTTCATTGCCCAAATTTTTCTCAGGATTTTGTTGTTTTCCACTGCCCTTTTGCTGAAAACACCTTTCTCCTTGTTACTTCTTGGTTTTTTCTTTACGTTTTTCTCCTTGCCAAGCTTTTCTAGCTTCTATAATATGTAATATCAAGTTTTAATCAATTTGATATTATGAATTATTTTTTGGGGGTAAAATAGTGTAATTTTAAACTTTTCACTCACACCATTTGTCAATTTATTTTAATGTTCATTTTGATGGAATGTCTCAAACATAAGTATATTGTTACAAGAAGTATATATTCATGAATAAGGTTTGGCTCACACCTCAATCTCTATCCACCAATATTTACTCTTATTCACTCTTATTCCTATATATTTGTCATTCACCCTTTATTTATTATACTCCATTCATACGTACCTCAATAAATTTACTCCTTGCCTCAAGATTATTACTTTCATGCCTCTGTTCATTTCCACACCACTTTAGATGGATCCCACGAAAAGCAAGAATGAACCTCAAATTCAAATTTCAATTTGCCTATCCCTTTTCACTAGCCTTTGTGAGCCAACTTAATACATGTTTATGCATGTTTTTTTTTTTGTTTTGGTATGTAATGGCATTTAATGTGTCATCAATTCATAAGTTAAAACATATGTGATTACAAGGAGAAAATCATTAGTTCAAACTTTAATTTCTAAAGGGAAAACGGAAATAAAATATGTATTATTTGCATATAGGCCACTTGTGCATGTTTGTATATGTTGTCTTTAATATTCAATTAAATAATTCATAAAGTTGATCAATTTAGCGGTTTGATCTAGGAGAACTTCAACCTAGTGAACCAACAAATTCATCTAAGGTGTTTATACACACTATAGTCATTACATGCTTATCATCCATTAGAGAGTAGGATGAAAAAATTTCAAGAGTCTCCATTTTACTAGTTTAGATCCATGCTTCAATTTTCAAATCCAAACATGTGGTACTCAGGATTAACCCTTGAGGTTTTCTATGTATGTTCAAATTCTGAGACATTCATTAGATCATGGCTATTCATTATTTGGGAGCGATGTTGTAGCCTCCTCAACACACCCCAATATTCCAAAATTGAGGACCTTTTCTCTTGAAATTCAGTAGCATGTTTTCCTTATCTTTGGTCTTGATCTTGGCTTAGTCTATGATACTTTAGTATTCTAAGATAGTAAATTACTTTCTCTATTTGGACTACAAGTGTCAATTCCAATGTGGTTTGAATTAAATATAAGAACTTTATTATTGGCATCCCCCAAATTGTGTAGATTTCTCTTTCCTAATAATGTATAAATGAGACAAATGGCCTTGATTTTTTAAGTTCCATATGTTGGCCTTCCTCTATGCCTACAAGTTCAAAATACTCTATGGGTTTTTATTCAAGCTGCTATTATCTTTTTTAGGCATATCAATGACTTGGTCTTAAATTATATATGACTCTCCTTCATTAAATTTATTTTAATTATGGAAAATCCTTTGTATGCACCTTGTGTAAATTTGTGTGCATTGTCTCTATGTCTCTACCTCCTAGCTTGATCATGTTTGGGTACATTGTGTTGCATTGAGCCCTACCAATAAGTTCTTAATAATATATCTTATATCTTACTAGCCAATTTCACATTTTTCCTTGACTATGCATTCTTGTTTTCTTTCAAATTCATTGAGCTTCCTTATTTAAACCCTTATTTCTATTGTCAATTTTTGGGTCCTATGTCATTTCATGACTTATCAACAAACTCTATATGTATTCTCTCTTTGAAATTGGATCATTGAGACTATTTTTTAGTCTAATATCAAGCTTACCCTTTAAGTTTATAGTAAAAAACCCTAATGCCTTTTAAATTTTGAAGGGAACTTGACACATGTCACACTCATTGCATCAAAAAACACTAGTTATTTAGGAAATTATTTTCAAGCTTATTTGTTTTACCTAACCTTCAATATTTAACAATTCTAATGTCTCCCTTTTCATTAACCATTGGATGCAATCCCAAGCGATCAAGCTTTATATTATATTCATGCACTTTTGATTATATTTTTTTGTTGAGTAGCTAAGTAGGTTGTTGTACCTTTTAAGTTACCACTTCACATTTAAAGAATGATTGATGCCCACAATAATGTGCCTAGTTCACCTATTATCCATAGAATTACAAGAAAATAGCATAAGGAATTATTTACATTATTCCTTTACTTTCTTAGCCACAACCTACCATTCCAACAAGGTACTATGTTTTAGTTTCATTTGTTGATGATACAAAAATATAGATGTGGCACAAATTTGACCAATAAATCATTGGTTAAGCACATGCAAGAAAAGATATGACTAGACATAATAATGTAGAAGACCCCATGGTGATGCTTATGAGTTGTATGTTCAACCTAATCACATAGAAAAATGGCTTAATAAAAGCCTTATATTTTTGTCTTACTTATTTAGCTGTAAGATTTCTTTGAATATATGCATTATGCCTTGATATCATTGGTTGAGGGCACAAGAAATATGCATGGCACAATATGAGCCAATAATATTTGGACACATGTGTATTATATAGGTAAAGGAAATGCATGTGCTCCATCATTATTGGTCAATATGAATATATAGCATAGTTTCCTATTGGGTGAACCAATGAAATTGTGTTGTGTAAACCTAAAATTATATTGGGGATGGTTAATGTTAAGTATAGGCACTTTATGTGCTATGTGTGGATGATTCGTTTAATATTACACATGTTGGAATTGTGCTCAATTGACTAAGTTAAGTTTCCCAATTTTCTTACACATTCTACCATCTAACATTTGATCTAAAGCCTTTATGCCTTTTTTTATCTACAATGGATTTTCAAACCGATTTTGAGTGCTCTTTAGTGGTTAATTTTGACAATCTTTGTTAATTTAAGGTGATGGCCATCTTTTTAATAAGTTAAGCAACATTTACAAGGTGTTGTACCCTTTACATGAAGAGCCTGCAAGGCCAAAAAGGAACCAGGTTCATCAAAACATCATAGAAACAAAACTAAAAACAATAGAAAAAGGAGACATACACTACACACCAACAATAGAAACCCAACACAACACAAACCCAACCACTAACTGTCGACATTTTCCCATTTCTAGATGAGGAGGTTTAAAACATCTTCCCCAATCCAATTGGGACCTTCACCCACAATATTCCTATTCACTTCCTCCTTGATGACATCTAAAAGTGTGATGACTGACATGTGTACCATTTTAATAGTGAAACAAGCTAGACTATTGAATTTTTGTTCTAGTTTACCAACCCGCTCCTACAACATGTTGAAGTCCTTGTCCTTTTCATTCTTCCACTTGGTCGCCTCTTCCTCACAAGCCCTAGGATCCAAGGAGTGGGTGGAGTCCTGCTTGAGAATTCTATTCATATCTAAGAAATGATTAGGGACCTCCACGAAATCTTCTTCCAACTTCTCAATAGTGTCTTTATTTCCTTCAGTTCTACTGCCAGTCTGCTATGAATCACTAGAAATATCATCCACTAGAATCCCTTTTTTGTTCCTCGCTAGTCTATGGGATCTCCTCACACTAGTTTGTTTCATCCCAACATCAATGCTCATGTCCACCATTGTGTCACCCTTGGAGTATTTTTCCTCTGCACTTTTTCCTTCATTGTCAGTGGTCAGCATGTCCACCTGGCACAAAGTTTCTTTCTTCCCCTTCTTCTTAGCAGTGGGTCTGTTGTCCTTCTTAATGAGTTTGTTTTTTATCTTGCATAACCTAGTCGAAACCTTAGAATGGGCCAACCTGACCTCCCACTTCTTATTTTTTGATGGGGGTTTAGACTTAGTCTCAACACAGGGTTCATTTTCAAGCATGGGGGTTTTCCTCTTAGTGACCGCTAAAGTAGGGGACAGTTTATCGGAGGCAAGGTCTAGTGGTTCCAATTCCTCCACATGCACAATTGAGATAGTTGTAGGAGGGAAAAAGGCCAAAAGTAAGTGATAGAGCCTAAGGATTAGGCCCTGGTGCAGTGATAAGGGAGGTAAAAGATCAAGATTGAGAGTGACAACATCATGGGATTCTTTGACCGAATTTTCTAGGGAGGTCAGTAGAAAGAAGGGAAAGCTAAGGATCATTTTGTGCCATAGGTGGTTTAGCAGTGGGATATGGTAAAAATAAAAAACCTTATATCTACCTTCCAAAGTAACATATTTCATAAGAGAAAGACACACCTTGTCCTAGGGCTTAGGCAGTGCCTCATGGTCAAAACCCGACTACTTTTTAATCAGTTTCTTGTTGTCCTTGAAGAAGGCATTGAGACTCTCCAAGTCTTGCATTTTAGTGTGCTTTTTGTATTTATTTCCATTGTAGGAGAGGCTCGTTGCATTTCCAATCACTTCCTCATTCACTTCAAATGAAATGCCTCCCATGGTGACCTGCCTATCCTTCCACGAACTAGCAAATTGAGTTGACATTTTTTCATCGTGGCCCACCAAACTCTCTAAAAGTGGCACCAAACCTCCCTCCATACAAATATGCCAAGCTATGGGGTCCCTATGAAAATATTCACAATTTTCAGGCTCGATCCTGACTCTATCGCCACTCATCATGACCCACAACACACAAAGATTGTCCTAGAGAAGAAAAGTTAGCCAGAAAATGGACTGACCACTAGTGAATTTACCCTTTCTTAAAACATCATTACCAAGCCACCTAGGATAGTAAGACACAATTAATGTAATTAGACATTTACACACTTCAATAGTCATTCCTGATGACACCAACACCTCGAGGGCATAATCATCCCTTAAGTACCATAAGCTAAGGAAATAAGCCATGATAAAAAATGGATAATTAATACCCATTGTGCCAAAAGTCCCAAAGAATTTACACATATTCCTAGGCCTTTTAGCCGTGGGGCCAAGTTTTGAATTTTGTAAGTACACCTCATAAAATCATATGTTCATCATTAGGTTGATAAAAATAGAATTATCAAGAAATTTTGCGATCAAAATCACATTACACACATTCCTGAAGATTTGATGGGATCCGTAGTACATTTGAAAAGATAGCCCATAAAGGCCAAGGACCCCACCATACATAGTTATGAAATAAAATAACCACTTGGCATCCTGCTTTAAAATTTCCACCTCACCTAGCCTAGTCCTCGTCACCCAAGGTCCTGATGTGTAGTGCCACCTGTACCTCTAGGAGTTAGAATTGTTTGTCATCATTAAATGGTTATATTTCTCTGTTTCACAAGGATTAATCCTTGTATATTTTTTGGTAGCATCTCGCGCCTTTTCCAACACTTGCATAGACTCCAAGTTGAGCCCAAGTTGGCTAGACCATTGGCCACTTGGTTACCCTCCCGATAGGTGTGGGTCAAGCACTTCCTTTCCAATTTTGAAGTCAATAGATTTATGTCGAACAAGATATCTCTGAAGTTCCAACCATGATTGACCAAGTCAATCATAGCCATAGAGTCCCATTCAATGTGCAATTTTTTTATGCCCAGAGTGACACCAATCTCGATGCCCTTGAGCAACGCTCGTGAATCATCCGTCATAGAATATTAGATGCCAATTCATCTAGCAAACCCAACAACCAAGTTTCCTTTGCAGTCTCTTATAATCCCACCAATACTGGCTAAACAAGGGTCCCCCCTTGTCGCACCATCAAAATTTAGTTTAAACCAACCCAATCTCGGGGGGATCCAAACTGTATTTTTTCTAGCTAGGGACTTGGAGTTATCAAAGGAGTTGGCATCAAGTTTTATGTTCCAATATTTAGCCATTTTGATTTCCCATTCAACAGGGGCATTTTTCGTTGGTTTCCAAGAGAATAGGACGATACTTTCAAAAATAATTCTGGATCCAATGCCAAAAAATTCCTTGGGGCTCCTCTTAGTGTCTCTGAAGATCCAATTGTTTGTTTCTTTACATAAGCACCTACAAATGATGGGGGGGGGACTTGTCGTTAGATCTCCATGGGGAGAGGGTGTTGAAAGGGTCCAGTACATCCTTAATAAAGGATTTTAAATCCTTATTGACGGTCTAGTGAGTATCCAACTTTCAGAAGGCCAGATCCTAAACATCAACAACAAAGGGATAATGCAACAATAGGTGATCCATCGACTCTTCATCATTTTTGCATAACATACATCTATTCGAGATAAAGAAGCCCCTTTTTCTTAGGTTAACTTAGGTTAGAATTCTATTGTGACAAGCTGTCCACCAAAAGAAATTTAATTTTGGAGTCAAGTGTCAATTCCAAACCTTTTTTCCAAATCCTGCTTTGAGTGCCCTTATTTGACAATAAATTGTAAGTTGTCCTAATAGAGAGGTTGCCATTACTTTCCAAATACCAAAATAAATCATCCTTGATATCATAAATGGGGATTCTAGATAAAGAGATCAAGACCTGTAAGGAATTAGCTAGCTATAACAAGTTTGGGGAAAAAGGGCAGCATAAGCCTAAGTCTTTCCAACTCCCGAATCCTAGTGGACCATGAAGGTAGTCACAAACATTCCTACCAAAGAAAAGAATCATAGGATCCATCAAGTTTTTAAACTCAGAAAAGGTCAAAGGGGAGTCAAACAGCCAAGGGTCTTCCCAGAAAGGAATACAACTACCACTACCAAGTTTCTATCTTAGACCAGATTAAAGAAGTTTCTTCATCTTGCAAATATTATTCCAAGCCAAGGACCCATGGGGGTGACCATTCGAAATGCATTTGATTAGGGGTTGGTCTCTAAGGTATTTAGCATTCATTATCCTACACCAGTCTTTTTTGTTCCTTAACTGGTCCCACCCCACCTTGGCAAGCAAGGCTTTGTTGGTAGATTGGACTTTCCTAATTCCCAGATCTCCCCTAGATTTAGGAAGGTACACCTTATCCCAACTGATAAGAGACATATTCTTCTTTTCCTCAGTACTAGACCAGAGGAAGACTCTTTGGATCTTTTCAAACTTATCAATAATGTAACTAGGAATTTTGAACATAGAAAGGAATTAAACTGAAATCTCTTAAAGGGAAATAGTAAGGAGTTGCAGTTTATGAGCATGACTCAGGATCTGCAAGTTTCCTTTGAATCCTTTCAAGGATAGTATTCCAAAAATTGGGAGTGAATTCCTTAACAGTGAGAGGGAGGCCCAAATACATTGAAGGAAGAGAAGCACTCACATAGTCCAAAACAATAGTCACACAATCCTGCAAACTAGCAGTGCAGTTAAAGAAATAGATCATACTCTTATTATAATTAATGTACTGGCCTGAACAAGTTACATAGAGATTGAGGAAAGCTTTCCATTTCCTAGCTTCCAAAATTGAGGCTTTCCCAAATAACATAGTGTCATCCACAAATTGTTGAATGACAGTAGGGTCAAGAGTGGTGGCCGAATTGACACCTTTGATGGAGCCCTCCAAAAGCATACAGGCAACATTCCTACTCAGCACATCAACAACCATAATGAACAAATAGGGGGAAAGGGGGTCACCCTGTCTAATACCTCTCCTGACCCCCTTAAAGAAACCATGGGGCACTCCATTGACCAAAACAAAATATTGCATTGTGGTTATGCATTCCAAAATGATATAGATCACTTTTTGATTGAAGTCAAACTTATCAAGGAATTTGGGAAGAAATTTCCACAACACTTTGTCATAAGCTTTAGAAATATCAAGCTTAAATACCATACTAGCATTTTTGCACCTATCAATTGAATGCAAAATATCATGAGTGGTGATAGTCACATCCTAGATATGGCGACTCAAAACAAAGCCTTTTTGACTCAGGCTTATCATTTTATCCAAAAGGGGTTTCAAGTGGTTCACCAAGATTTTGGAAAAGATCTTATAAAAAGTGTTACAAAGGCTGATGGGGTGGAAATCAACCATGGTCTATGGTTCATCAATTTTTGGTACAAGGGAAATGAAGGTGTGGTTTAGCTGTTTGAGCATTTTTCTAGAATTAAAGAAATCTCTAGCTACCAGAGTAAGGTCCTCCCCCACAACATCCCAAAAGATCTGGAAGAAATATGACATGAAACCATCGGGTCCAGGGGCCTTATAAGCACCCATACTAAACACAATATTCTATACTTCCTCAGGAGTAACAACCCCCATAATCGAATCATTATCCTCCTGGGAGATAGGATTAGGAAGGGGTTCCAACAATAGATCATCCAACGTTGGAATGAGAGCCTCAACATGAGATGACAAAGCCCGTTGGAAGTGACCAACAACCAAGAGACCAATCTGAATGGGAGTAGTAACAACATACCCTGACTCATTTTTCAACTTTTTTATCTGATTCCTTTTCCTGTGCTTTAGGGCTGAAACATGGAAGAAAGACATATTCCGGTCACCCTCAATCAGCCATTGAATTCTGGATTTTTGCTTGCAAAACACTTCTTCTTTCTTCAAAATCTTTTCCCATTCCATGCGCTCATCCCTCTCCTGTTTACAAGTGTGGATACTGATATCTCCTTCCTCCATCCTCTTTTGTATCTCCCGAAGACTATCAACCAAAACTTTCTTTTGATGAAACACATCCCCAAACACCCGCTTGTTCCACTCCTTGCCCATATTTTTGATGTGTTCAAGAAGAACCATGCACAAGGACATTCCACCAAGTAGCAATCTTATTCCTAAAATTCAGATGGGAGTTCCCCATAATCTTGAACTTGAAAGGGAATAGACCCACAACACTGTGTTTATTTAAGACCAACAATAGAAGATTGTGGTTCGAAATAGTCCAAGGTAAAGCCAACAGATTAGCATTAAGTAAAGTAGTCAGTTTGGAGAAAAAAGGAATCTATCAAGATGAACCTAAATCAAACCAACTCCCAGCCTTCTATTAGACCAAGTGTAAGATTGGCCCTGTAAGTCAACATCCACTAGGCTAATACTATTCAAGAAGTTAGCTAAATAAAGCATGCTGTCAGAGTAATCAACCAAATCCCTGCACTTCTCTGAGGTGTATAGGGTGGAGTTGAAGTCACCAGCCACCAGCCATCAGGATCCCCTATTAGCCAAAATCCAGTTAGATAATTCCTACTAGAGGGTTTTCCTCGCATTCCTAATATTAGGGGCATAAATGCTGATAAAAAACTAAGAACCCTCAGAATTGGAGAACTTGAAACCCACACTATTCCTACATTGGAATAATTTAGAACCAATTATCCTAATGGGGTTCCACATCATAGATAGTTTGCTTGAAGCCCCATCCGCATCACTACATGAAAAAAGGGCGTTCGGCCAAATATACCTAGCTATGGGTTCAAAATGAGTTTTCGTCATCTTGGTTTCTTGAAAAGAAAAATGCCAATCTTGTGTTCTAGCACATTGTTCTTTAGAGCCAACTACTTATGGGGGCTATTTAACACTCTCATGTTCCATGAAAGGAATTTTATTTAGATGCTTTCTTTGAGGACACTTCTAATGTCCTCTGTTTACCTATCACAATTTCTTATACCATCTCTCTATTCCTGGTTTGCCACTGGTTGGGTCTACTAGGTTTGAAATCACCTCCCACATATTCTTTCTTTTGTTTACCCTTCTTCTTAGGATTTAACCAGAACTCTTCTTTTGTAGTTTGAGCGTGAGGCACAATGATTGTCACAGTCTCTCCTAGACTAGGTATTACCTTTTTCCCTCCTTCTTCATGGATCTCGCCATCCTCGACTTCAATAAGCTTAGGGGAAAGAAGCTTCTCCATAGTAACCCTAGTGTCCAACAACACTCTAGAGCCAAGTAACGAGGGCTTACCCACCAGAACACTGTTAGGAGAGGAACCATTGAGCTCTAAAGTAGAGTCAACTGAGTCCAAATCCTCTAGAAAATCCGTCGAGATGACTAGGTCAGCAAGCCCAGCCTTAACCGGGGACTCAATGATCTTAAGGATATTAGATTCAAAGGGGAAGCTATTAGTGGGTGCCTCCTCCAAAGGTTCACAAGGGCTGGGGTTGTGTCTAATTGTGGAATTGCAGTCTGATATAAGGTGGCTAGGTTTAGCACATTTCTAGCAGTTTATCACTACATTCTCATAGAAGAATTGTTGAGTCCAAGACCCAAATTTGGAAAAAGTTTCACAGAGTTGGGCAAGGTTTTATTTATATCAATGTTGACACAAAAATGTGCAAAAAATAACCTGGACATGGATCTGGTGATAGAGTCCAAGGTGATGAACTAGCCCAAAGAGTCACCAATGCTTTGAAAAACTGAGTTGTTCCAGCAGATGAAGTCTTGGAAGACACACCCACACAAGAGCTGACTTGTTGAGGTCGATAGTAGGGTCAAACCCCAATTTCTAGTGGCACAAAGACAACCCATGGTTTCCATAGACCTAGGGACTTGAAGAGAGCACAAAAATCAAATCCTCCTCAATCATGAACTTGAAGAGGAAGAGTCCATCGTCCATGGCACAAACACTCACATTTCCCTTCAAATTCCATTTTGGAGAAGCTCATCTCTTAACCATATCAACAGAGGGGTAGAAGGAGAAGATTTTTTTGACCACTGCTTTCTTCATGGAAGAAACAATCCTGTTGCTAATAGCTTCAGGGATAGAGAATTCAGTACCTGAGATAGAGTTCTCCACCATAGGACAAGGAAAGGAACTCAACCTCCAGGAATGAGTTATTCAACACATATTTCCATCCATTTAAAGTCAATGTGATAGGGATCACAAGCACTTCTACAGTAGGCCGGCTAGGAATCACATGATCCCCAGTAGTGGACAACACATGAGAGACCCTCGAGGATGTCAACACAACATGTGTTGTGGCAAGAATCTAGTCAAAAGGGGACCATGGGGTACCTCCAACATAGAGTCTACCATGTGCGTAGACAATTCAAACTAGAGGAGCAGGAGAGAGGAGTGGGAAAAATCTATTATAAATGTTGTCACAGGAAAATACTAGGTGATAGCCATGTTCCCATTAGTGACAATCTATGTTATTTTTTCTTAAATGTCTATTATTATGACTTACAATTTAGAAGGTGATTTTGAACATGGTAGGGGATCAAATTTTAACATGTAAGAATACATAAGTATGAATCTTAATTTGAACTTTGGTTGGTGTTTTTATTTGAACCATGACATGAACTAGGAGGTTTAGGTTATAAATTCACTCAGAATCATGGCATTGAATTATTAACTTCAAATATACATGTACATGTGTGGAACATAATGTACATGATATTTGGTATGAAAACAAAGAAGATAAAACATTAGGCATTGTAAGTTCATGACCAAGCGAGCCAAAGTAAATTGAGAAGTGAAGTATTTGGGAAAATGATAATTTTACTTCCAAATTTTATGTGTTTGTTGCTTAAAGTTTAATTATTGCTATGAAATTCATGTTACTAAAGAACTAGGTGGTTATGATTTTCTCTAAGGAAATTATATTGTATTTATTTCTCAATGATTTAAAATTTGTAATGTTAGGAAATTTATTGAATATGGAGAATAAATAGTAGGAGAAAGATTAGAGTATAAATATTTGTGAATGAAAATCACACATCATTTAAATATATGAAGGCTTGACCAAAGAATTGTTATAAATACATGGGTCATGCTTAAGAAGTTAATACTATAGGGATTATGTGAATTAAAGGCTATTTGAAAGAATACAAACCTAGAGATTTCAAAGGGACTTAGGATATTCGAAGTAAAATTATAATTTCCCGTAGGACTTTTAATGTGTAAATGTAAATTTAATTAAAAATTGGAGAGAAAACTCTTGGTCTTCATCTCCTTGGGAAACCTATAAAGAGATCAAAATTTGACATTGTAAGGATTAGAAATCATTCAATATGCTTCTATAGTAGAGATTTCATTGTTTCTTTTTCTTTCCTTCTTGTTCAATGATTCTCAGCTATGAGTTATGTTGTCTTGCCTTTTTATTATGATTCATTGAGTATTTGATGTGCATTCAAAGTGTGCTTCATATCATAAAGGATTTCTTAATTGCAAATATTTTTGTGTGATCAACCTAAGCATTCCAGTGCATAATTATATGAAATACCTATCTTGCATACCAGATGTGGAAGTTGTAATTTCAATCTATGATTAAAATAGGATGGTTATCTAATCTTTCCTCCATAGTTAATTAATCCCTAGAAGATGCACCCCCTTGTGTCACTGACTATGTGAGGACTAATTAAGCAAGAGTGTTTTCAAATTGGATTTATCTACTAATTAAATCAAATTGAAGGATATGATAAAATAGGATTATTATCACCCTTATTTTGTAATATTTTTATAAAATTTATTAGATTAGAGTTAAATTTAGTATTAAATTAGTATCTAGTTTGAGATGTTAAATTTTAACCATGTCTAAAATTGTTCAATTTATTCATAAGAAGTATGTATTCATGTATGAAACAAATAATAAATATTTGAATTAAACATATGCATATCTATTTGACCTCTCTTTCTAATAATGAGCATAATTACAAGCAAGTAATTCTATTAGAGCCACTTGAATGGGACATTTTACATCTACAATTGGGTTATTTAAAAGAAAATTATATTTGGTGATACATCCACGAGTAGGGAATTAATTTTGTACATCATAAAAATTATTCCTTTGTCATCTTGACATTAGAAGTAACTAATTCCTTTAATTTAATTATTACATTATTACTATTAATTTATCAGCCCAACTCTAAATTTAATCTAGGTTAATTATGCTTTATTTCTTTTATTTGATTAATTAGCCTAGATTATTAATGTAAAGCATTTATTTATTTACATTTTATTGGTGAACCAAGATTTTCTTAAATGACCTAAGGTTCCCCCTAAGAATTTATCTTTCATTAAGGCTTTTTAGATCTATAATTTATGATTGCTTTATTATATTTTAATATCTTGTTTTACATGATCTATTCTAGTATATTTCATAATTATGTCTTTGATCAGAGTTTCATAGTTCATTGATATATCTTATCTTTTACCCACTCCACCCACCCTTACTTTAGCCTTTAAGGTTTGAAACTTGACACACTTGTTCCTACATATAAAGCACACTATACACATATGGCATTTATTAGCATATTGTTAAATCCCTAGATGGAAATAACTTGTATGGATACTTGTCTTATACAAGGCATAGATAAAAAAGTTCCTACCATCAAATTATTGCATGCATAACACTATAAAATTCCTCTTTCATGCAATGCAATTATATTGTAAAGATCTTATGGTAACTGTGAAAGTGAATTTGCATACTAATTTATAGAGTTTATTATGTATATTTTTACATAATTTATAAGTAAGCACACTAATTTACAAGTTTATCCTTCTATCATCTTAGGGATCAAATAAAAAAGGGCCTTCAAACATGTTTTTCTAAGTGGCATTTTTCATTAAAAGGTTTTAGAAAGAACTACTCATAACTATGTTAAAAGGAAATACTTTTCAATCAAACAAAAACACAAGAGTGTAGGGGAAACTATTATAATACCTAAAGGATTCTAAGAAAATCAACACAAGGATCCTATCACAAGGGGGTAGAATCCACTATAAAACCCATGACTCTAACACAAAATTTGAGATGCCGTAGCAATTCTACCATTTCTCCTAAACTACAAAATGAACGGAGATATGACTTCTTGTATAGGTTTTCCACCATTACATATTAACTCTCCATATTTAAAATTTATCTTTATGACCTCTCTATGTTGTAAAAAAGAACTAACAATGCAAAGGAATCTTGCCACCTACATAAATGATAATTTTTAAATAATACTACAAAACTTAAAATTTGACCAAAATTTTTGGCTCAAAGTGACATAAATGTACACTATAGTCCATTCAAACACAAATTCACCAAACAAAAAGATTCAATATTTTAAATTTGAAAACAAGAGTTTTGAAATAACATACAATTTCATCATCAATTCAAATGCATACAGCTTATTTTTTACTACTTTATTTAAACAAAATCATGAGGGAAAGATTACAAATACATAAGCTTTTCCTTCTTAATCTCAATACATAATTCCCAAGTTCAAGACCACTCCTAGCAGAAGAAAACTCTTAAAATCTCAAAAAAAACTCAAACTCTTTCTCTTCTTCTTTTCCTATGTTATCAAACTTCAAGCATAAAAATGAACAATGCATTGAAAATGTACCAACTCCCTTCCTTAGCCTATTCCCTAAGTATAATAATCCTAAGATTTATAAATCTTCACTAATGAAACATGGTGTGTGTCCATGTCATCCAACCAAGCAAGAAATTATATAAATCACTCAAGGATAATGAGGAAGTTTGTTCTGCCCACACACAAATAATAGTACTATGTCAATAATTATAGCTAACAAGTCAAAGAAAGTCTCATGTTTTGGAGTTTGATCCCTTTTTTTAATGTCATTTTGGTTGTCTTTCTTTCTTCTTTTTGTAGGAACAATGGATGGAAGCTTTTATGTGCACTCATCATAATAAAAAATAGTGGTCAAATATTTATTTTTCAAGGTTAAAGTTGTAAGTCTATTAATAATCATCACCTTTCTAAGATATAACATTGAGTAAGAACAAAGATTTATATCATAATCACTAGGTGCATATTTTTAGGTGGGAATGAAATCTAAGGTTTAAGAAATTGTAGGTGCACCACCATAAAAGGAAGAATAGAATTTTAAGGATCAAAATGTAAAAGTACACCCGTTAGCTATGTAACAAAAATTAAAATATATTTTAAAATAAATGAAATTTGAACAAGGATATCATCTTATTCACCTATATTAAGGTTTTCAAGTAGCAATTATTATTCGGTCACCTATACTAGTGAATATCACAAAGGATTGATTGACATCAATAGGTTTTAATGGTAGAATCAAGCAATTTTTATCGATATTTAATCATATCAATCATCATCATCAAAACACTTGATATTAATAAGTTTTGATTGCATTTCTCTAACAAACAATATTATTATTTCCCTATTGTGACAAGTCTCATCAAATTCAACAAAAAAAATCACATTTAAATTCTTGTCACCTTCAAGCCTTTAATTATTTTGTCATGCCAAATTTGCCTAAAATTTAATCATTATTTTAATAAGTTTACAAGTGAATATCAACATAATGAAGTTTCAAATGTTATAACAATCATTGTGGTGTTTTGTTATATTGGTAATGATTCTTATCTTTAGAAAAATATTTTATAACAATCTTCATTTTTATTAAAAAAAATGGTTGTGATATTCATTTCTAGTACCTAATTTTAGTTACTTTCATCATTTAAAAAGGATTTGATGAACCACAACAAGCGTATTTAACATTTAATAATTTTCATTGGTTTTAACAATAATGATCTTTAATGAATTTTTAAGGTCGTGGCAAGAAATATCTAGATGATTATGTTTTATCCTCCAATTGCTACCACATGTGGAATTTTGAGTATGGCACATGAAGATGTGGTTCCCTTGTTTTAGGAAACATTATATGGTGTAGTAGTTGATTGGTTTCAACATATTTTCATTGGGTCTATCGCTATTTAGAAGTATTTAAGTGAGAAATTTCTTGCACTCCTCAAGGTAGTTGGAGATAGTCATACCTTGTTTGCAAAACTTACAAATACCAAGAAAGATAATACCAAACCTATGAGTAAGTTGTGAGAATTGAAACTCTACCTATTATAATCATTTGAACACTATAGCCATCTTCTATTATTCTTCTAAGTTAAGTTTCATTAAAAAAATTATCTTCAAATATTACTTTCTTTTTAAAAATAGTTCATGTTGTTGGGATATGGTGTTGTACACGATTGCATAAAATGTTACATTTCATGTTTTAATTAAATAATTATTTAGTTGTGATGCACCTATGAGGTGTGGTTAATCACACTAGGTAATTATTTGGGGCCACTTTATGTTGTATTGCAACATTGGATTATTATTTAATGTGTGGGAGACATGGGATAATAATTTAACATTGAGAAAAATATTTAATAAAATGAAAACTTAGTACCAAATATTAAATGAGGGGTCAGTGGCTTTGTATTCACATGTTTTTGTGGTACATGGTTTTATCTTACCACTTGGTTGTATTTGTGTGAGCTTGAGTCTATAAAATCAAGCACATGTTTAGTGGTTAAGGTTAGTTGGGTGAGGGGGTTGTCATTATTGAGTCTTTTTGAGGAGTACATATGTGAAGCATGGTATGGGATGTCTAGATTCATGTTTGGACACATGGAGGATGCATTGGAGAGGCTTGATGCTTTAGTATTATTCATGATAACTCTTGTAAGTGCATGTATTATTTATTTGTTGAATAATAGATGGGGTATGGATGCTTTTAGAGGCTGGGTTTTCCCTCTTGAGGGTTTTCCTAGGGTATTTCTTGTGTTATCTTATGGCTTGTCTATTTGATCTATACATTATGGTTGCTTGCATGCATGACTTTCTCTCATGGGGTTATGTAGGAAATGGATTAAGAATGTGGGTATTATGCATTATTTCCTAACAAGTGGTATCAGAGCTTTCATGGTTGATGGGAGGTGTGAGCTTTCATGTTTTGTTATAACCCTTGTTTGAGTAGATTTGGTGCAAAGTTGGATCCATGGCTATGTAGGAAATATCTGAGGTATTACAAGATATGAAACACATGTTGCAAGTATTTATATGTATATTTAGATTTTCAAGATTTGTTGGTTTTATTGCAGATCTAAAGTATACAAAATTTGGGTAAAAAGGGTTTCTTGAATTGTGCTTTCATAAATGGTTTTTGTAGAGGAAATTTCATGGATGACCTTTTGAGACAAAATGGAACTCACCATTAGATCTAGGATGGCCAAGAAATGAAGATTCATATAAAATTTGTCCTATTTTGAAAAAGTTGAAAAAAAGGAATTTCTTTTGCCCCCATAGCCCGTCGTACGACTGCACGGGTCTACAAGAGGTTGAAAAATTTATAAAAAAAATCTTTGCAAAAATATATTAAATCTACCTGTTAATTTTAAATCCCACAAAAAATAATTTTATTTGGAAATACTTCATGAAAAATCTTTAAAGAAATAAAAAAAATGAAATTTTAATAGGGTCGAGGTCTGCAAACCCCGTACCCTCCCTTCGCAGCCACACAACCTATCATGTTGATAGGCCAGACGACCTCAACTATTGACTTGCCAGCTGGCACATGGCCCTATGGTCAGTGGTGCTAGGCCGGCGAGCTTTAGCCCCCGCACCTTGGCCCCTTGGTTCCGTGGGGGACCACCCCATAAATCCCATATGGCTATAACAAAACTTTTAAACCTCCCTTCATAAAAAAATAAATCTGCCAGTTTTAAATAGTATTTAATAAAATTTGAAATCTGTCCAAGAATTTTGAAGTTTATAAAGTTAAACTATTTTTAAATAATTTTTGAGATCCGCAGCTAGTGCGCCACCAAGGCACCGTTAGCGCGCCACTGCCTTTGGTGGCTCAACCTGGGTGCCACCAGTAGGCCACCCTATAGCTAGATTAGAGCATTTTTTTTCAAATGAGCATAAATTTCACACAAAATGTCAATTTTTTGACTTCTTGTACTAGTTGGAAAGGTGGTTCCAAGCAATACACAATGGTATAGGTTTGGTTCCATGATTTTTCTATTTTGACCAATTTTTGGAGCCTAGAAGTCAAATGTTTCTTGTACACAGTTTTGAGCATAAATTTTGTATACAAATTTGGTTTTTCAATTTCGAATAAGTGTTGGAGAGCATGTACACTATACTACATAGTGGGTCAATCACATTATCAGTTTGTGGTGCAAGATGAGGATTGTACTTGTTTGATTAGTTGTAGGAGCTTGAGATTTGGGGTGTGATTGTGTGAGCATTCAAACAAGTCAAAAGGTGAAACCTTGAGGGAGTACATGTTTTTATATGACATTTATGAGACAACTAATTATCAATTTGGTGCTTCCTGGTATAGGTTTATAAGTTTTTTTTAGAGTTGGACTTTGATGGTGAGATAGGTTGTCTTTGGTTTTGAGGACATGGGTTTGACACAAGTGGAGATTTGGAGTCTTGTATGGGTGATAGTTGAGTGTAGGTATAGCATTGGATTTGATTATGGTGTCATGGATATGTAGGCAAATTTATACTTTGGCACAACATGATCATGTATGTGGTTGTTTGGTGGTGATATGGTTTGGTGTTAGGAGGTTGTTCTTATCTCCTTGATGCTTGTATGGTTCCTTAACTATGGTTACTCATTTGTGGACATGTTTGGAAAATCAAATATGTGATTGATTTGGTGTTTGAGTCTTGATGTCTACAAGACTATCAATTTTTAGGTTACTAATGTGATGATGAGTTTGCATGATTTGTAGTTTGGTATCTATGAGTTATGTAGTTGTATGGATTGATCACTCATTTATTTATTGTGGGATGACTTGGTGTGGACTATCTATATCCATGAGATTGTTTTAGTGTTCATGTAGATTTTATTAGTTGACCTTGTCTGTAGTCATTTGTGCATTGGTATGTTGCTTTGGGATGAGAGGATGGATGATTAGAGTACCTGATTAGTCAGTTGTTGGGACTTGTAGCATGTGGTTTTATCATGATGTCATGATAGCTTGATTAATTCATTGGTTACACATTTCAGTTGGAGATTTTGACAGTGATTACTTGATAGTGTAGGATTGAGTCCTAATTGTTTGATGGTGGTTGTATCTTATTGGCTTGAAGATCTTGGTTCTAATTGGTATGTTTGGAATTTTAGTTGTGTTTGTGGACCTAGATGATCTTCATAGAGGAGATGGTTGTCATGATACCATGTATATCTTGATATCATGATTTAGTGGGAGTTTTTGGTAGTGACGTGATTCATCATTGGAGATGGTTATCTTCATTTTATTGGAGATTTTGATTCTTGGTTTAGATTATGATTGGTATTATGCCATGGTTTACACTTGATGCTAGCTTAGAGTTTTGGCATGATACAGGTTCTCTTGAGACCAGGATGTATGCATTGTTGCATGTGATCTCCTAGGAGGAGATGATTAGATCATGATGTCATGGTCAATTTCCCGATTCTATGGTTGAAGCTTTGACATTGGTCTTGTTTAGTTCTCTTTATATTGAGTACATGATGATTTGCTTGATTACTTCATGATGGTGCTATGTTGTATTTGGAGATTGGCATGTATCGGTTGATTATAGGTGCTGATGGATACTTGGAGATGTGGGTGAGGTTAGAGTTCTCTTGTGATTAGAGACATTTTGCTTGAGATGGTTACTCTTTGAAGGTTTCAACATGGAAGATTGAGGAGCCTTCACCTGGATATGGACATGAGTTCATGTTGTACCTATAGAGTAGATTGTTCTTGGAGCGAGTTATGATGACTTGGTTATCCTAGAGGAGCATTCTCATTCCCACTCTTGGTCTACTGGACGATTTATCATCTAATAGGTATTGCCCATCCTATTTTTGATGTGTTTATGTTTCATGCTTTTATTTATCATGGGAATGAGTTGAGTCATGGTGTTTGATTTTGCCGACTCATTTGAGGATTGTTTAGTATGAGTTTATGTTGCTTTATCTTTCATGGGTATGGATCTTGAGCTATGGATAGTTAGTTCTAGATGATTCATTTTGAGGGATGGTTAGCATGGTTATCTCCTTGTGCATTTGAGTTTATGTTATCATTCATTGATGATAAGTTTAGGAGATGTTCATTGGGAAAATTTCTTGGTTTTGGGAATGGTTATCTTGATTTTTATCTTCTTGGTTAGAGAGGCTTACATCCATGTTGGTATTATACATGTTTCATATGTTGTGTTTGATATAAGAGATTGAACATTTTTTTGAGTGTTGTTGAGGCTTCTCATTTCGGTTTGTAAGGAGATCATACTTGACACAAAATTGCACTTTTGAGGTGTTGATAGAAGGAAATTTATTATGGTTTATAGGTTTTTTCTCTTCATTCTATGGTTCTTTCCTGGAGGTTCATGTTCATATGATTTGGGAGGATGGTGGTGACATGTTGTGAGAGATTATGTAGTTGCTGGTGTTGCATGTGTGGATCATTGTGATTGTTCTTGGTACTTAATTGTTAATCATTTATCACACCTTGATATAGTTTTGATTGGTAGACTTGATATGCTTTGACATTACCCATGTTGTGGGAGTTCCTGGATATGTATGTTCTTCATTAACAGGTTTGATACAAGGAGATTGATTATAGTTTATGGGTTGCATATGTTGTTGGCATGAGCTTACTGATATTATTGGCACCTAGGAGCTATGGATGGTTGGATGTATTAGCATGTGTTGTGGATGTTATTTCCAATCATGTGGGTTTTTAACATATGACAATAGCTTGTTTGGAGCCTTTGTTATCATTTGGATTTGATTCTTGTGTTTTTAGATTGGTGCATCTTCACCTTTCCATGTTCCTTTTCTTCCATAGGTGGCACATTGGAGGATGAGAAGAGTTCTTTCTTGAGATAGAGGTCACTTTGTTCTTATTGCAGGTATCTTGATGGGGAATGAAAGCATGCTAGAGATTCATGTGGTTACATGTATGGCTATGATGGTGTATTTCATTGATTGATCCCTTATGCAATGTATACAAAAAGTGGGAGAATGTTGGGATATGGTGTTGTACACCATTGCATAAAATATTATATTATAATGTTGTTATTAAATAATTATTTAGTTGCGATGCACCTAGGAGGTGTGGTTAATCACACTAGGTAATTATTTGGGGTCACTTTATTTTGTATTGTAATATTGGATTATTATTTAATGTGTGGGAGACATGGGATAACAATTTAATATTGGGGAAATATTTAATAAAGTGAAAACTTAGTACCCAATATTAAATGAGGGGTCAATGGTTTTGTATTCACATGGTTTTATGGTACATGGTTTTATCTTACCACTTGGTTGTATTTGTGTGAGCTTGAGTCTATAAAAGCAAGCACAAGTTTAGTGGTTAAGGTTGGATGGGTGAGTGGGATGTTATGATCGAGTCTTTATGAGGAGTGCATATGTGAAGCATGACATGGGATGTGTGGATTCATGCTCGGAAACATGGAGGATGCATTGGAGAGGCTTGATGCTTCAAAAGTATTCATGATAACTCTTGTAAATGCATGTATTGTTTAGTTTCTAAATAATATATGGAGTATGGATGCTTTTGGAGGCTAGATTTTTCCATCTTGAGGGTTTTCCAGGGTATATTTTGTGTTATCTTGTGGCTTGTCTATTTGATCTATGCATTATGGTTACTTGCATGCATGATTTTCTCTCATGGGGTTATATAGAAAATGGATTAATAATGTGGGTATTATGCATTATTTCCTAACACATGCTACTTAATTAAATAATGTTGAATAACATACAATTGAGTTAAAGGATCATATGATCACTTTAGGAAGAATTTAAAGTGATTCAATCGAGCCTCTAGTATAAATATTAGATGATCTTTTATTGTAAAGAGTGGTAAATGATGTAGTATATACAAAGAGGCATCTTTCCTTTAGTGTTCTATCACTTCAACAATATACATCTTCTATAAGGCAAAGTATTTCTTTCAACAATTATAACAATGATGGACCTTGTTTGCTTCCTCCTTTAGGAAGGATAGTTCTAGAAGCATCTTCTTCATCTCACAAAAATTGCATGTTACATGAGATAAATGAACATGATGGAAGGAAATGGGTAGAAATGCAAATATTCAAATATATATTAGTAGCTTTAATTAAAAATCACGAGTCTTTAGGTGATCCTCAACTTCTACTAGATGAACTTGATGAATGATTGGCAATGGGATGTACCTAATATGAATCCAATAAGGTAAAGAATAATTTGCATAATCATACATTGAATGATTTCATATGTTCACATAATATAAAACTATAAATAGAGCAACAATATCCACAAGAAGAAATTTCTTTTCCTACTTTACTCAAATTCTTTGAGGCAAGGTAGGGTGGTTGATGGAAGAAGATCCTAATGTTACCAATGTATGTCATATTTTCTCTAAAGTAGATGAGGTAACATGAGAATTTGAATATAAAATATGAATTCTAATTCTTATTATTAGTAAATAAGATACCAAAGATGATAATGAATTAGGTCACTTATTTTATATATCCAAAATTTTGTTAGAAGAACCTGGAAAGAACAAATAGAAAAAGGTCAACCCGCTCAACTTGTTTAGGTGAGACATACTAAATAAACAAAGAGTCTCATCTTATAAATTAAAACCTTTCTTCAACATATGAATCCATTATTATAATTCCATGACATTTCTTTCCTCGAGGAGGTTATGACTTTTATGGATTTTGAGGGTAATAATAACAAGAAAAAGTCTATTCACTCAAGCTACTCAAGCAATATCTACTAAAGAGAGAAAGTTTGATGCTATATTTGGGAATTTTTCTCTAACATATAAAGGATAAACCAAAGTTATATGAAGTATAATTTCTTTTCCTTGAAGATAATTTAGCATCTAGAGGCTCACATAAAATTGTAAGTATATATGGAGGATTTGTTACCAAACCTTGACAACTTTTTCTAATGACTCAAGAATAGGTCTCTAATAATAAATTTATTTATGATGTGTTGGGACTCAATCCCAATATGTCAATTTTTTTAGTTCCCTCCCTTTTTTGTGGCTAACCCTATTTGACCCACTAATTATAATCAATTTGATAAATATTTATGTGGGTATTCATTTGTGATTTTTTCCTTGTGTTGGAAATTGTCAAAATCCATAAAGGTTTAAGTATTAGGGCTTTGTGCTTCAATTACTAAGTGTTTTCAATGTTTTTTAGAGTTTTGGGCTTTTAGAGTTTCTCTTGATGTCATGCCTTTCCTTTTAGCCCTCACCTCCCAATCCATTGCCTTTAAAAAAATTTGTCTTTCAAGTCAAATCATCTGACTTTCCATTCCTAGAGTACCAATTACTTGTCAAACCTAATATCTTAATCCCTATCCCTTTAAAAATTAAGTTTATTGGAGTTTCAAACTTCCCTCTCCCTTCATACCTTCCACAATACTTTGAAATACACCAGTCCATTTGCATTCCCATTTGAAGTTGGACTTTCAAACTTCCCTCTACCTCCATGCCTCCAGCTCGAAGTCTGAATTTCATTTATACTTATCAATTCATTGGAATTCCCTCTATATACCTCCCTTAATGGATTATTTCCTCAATACTCTTGAACCCCAAACCCCAATAAAGTAAAAGGTTGCCCAAATATCTAGTGTGAAAGAAAGTATACAATACTAAGCATTGGTGTTAGAAATTTTGAAGGTTCAATATCCTCTTGAACCTTCCACATGGTTCCATGGAAGGAAAATTATTTTACTTGAATAAAGTGTGTGAATGGATGTGAGTGAGTTCATGGGGTTTGGAACTTGCTGAATCACCAAAAAAATAAAACAAAGAGGGAAAAATGTCAAAGTGGTTAAGTTTTAAATGTTGCATGGTTCATGAGTTTTTGAATCGTGCAAATCTGTGACAGTTCAAAATTTTATGATTTTTCTAATAATGCAACATGGTTCATGAAAAGCAAAAAGCTTCGACATAGCAGGTAATGGAAAAACATAATGAGTTATAAATTGTAGAGAGGGTACCAATGAATGGTAGCATGCCAAATATCTTTGGGACATCCCATCTACCCTCCTACAATTCCCAAAATATAATTAGTGGTCAAAAATTCTTTGGAACCACAAAATTTGATTTTATAAGTGCCCAAAAATTATAGTTTAATAAAAAAACATATTTCAAGGGGATAGAGGTAAAGGTGACGTGTGCCTTAATTACTACAACTGTTGATTTTGTAGAGCCCAATAATTCACATGACATCTTTGAGCCACATATTTAGAAGATTTTGTGGGCCCATTTTGACTACATAATCAAATTTATAGGTTGTTAATACTCAAATGATGACAAATTAAAAATAGGTGATCTTCTCGCATTTCTAAATATGTTTTTAGATATCAAAAGAATATTTTCTACATAGAGCATCAATGTTAATGATGAATTGTAACATCCCCATTGTTTTCCACAGTAAAATTTTCTATGTTTTACCCACAAGTGAATAGTTTATGCATCTAACCTTTAAGAGCAATACAAATTTTCTTTTCCTTTGTATAATAAATGCACATTTGAAACATATTTCAAAATTTCCCATTGTAGACAAAATAATTCCTTTCATTAAATTCAAGTAATGATGATACATAATTTCCATATGACATTTCATATTCACAATTCCCATAGAGATGGATACAAGTTACATACATAGCTTAAACAAGCTTACAAAATATATAAATTAAAAATGGTCCAAGTAGTCCCCCTCAAATCTTGGCCACCAATTGATGAGGAAAAGCATCACTCAAGCACTTTTCCACCAACCATGGACTTACTATGTGGTCCCCTACACATCTACCTAACTAGTAAGATGGCCCTACCATTCAACGAAGAGATTGGTTTGGTAACCTCATAATACTAGCCTTTTCTGAGCTTGGTGTTGTGTCCTATACATATCTAGAAATGACATACAGTGGTTACAACTTACATGTATGAATATCCCTTGCCTAGTATGTAATCTCAGATCATAGTGTAAACAATGGCTACGTATACTACTTTGGCCAAAGTATTCATCACCCGGTATTTAGAGTGGACGTCACACGTTCACCCACCTTCCTAGCTTAATTTGGTTTTTAATGACCATTCATACTCTATATCTAGGTTATCCCCTTTCCCATGGATCATACAAACCCCAGGGATAACCCACTAACAACTCATAATCATAATGACTTTACTACCAAGTATCTTAGAATACATTACAGGTTATCCCCTTTCCCATGGATTATCCCAACCCCAGGAACAACCCAATCAACCATATGATTATTCATAATGTCACAACATCAAATGAATCTATTTAAAAATTACAACCTCAATAATAAATGTCCCCATTTAAAAGTATATCTCAACAATAAATGACTCCCTATCAAAAGTATAATCTCATCAATAAATAATCTCAATCAAAAGTATAATCTTCAATAATAAATGAATTCAATCAAGATATAGTAAAAAATCAAATGATCAATTAGATCATATAGGTTAATCCCAACCTAATTGCTTTCAACAAAAACCAAGTGAAAAACCCAACCAAATAAGTTATTCTCAACCTAGGGTTTCAATCAAAGTAAAGTAACAACCAAGTGATCGTAAAAAAATTATAAAACCTCACTTTCAATATACCTCATATATTCTCATGTTTACAATGCTCACTACATTTGTATATAATCTAGAGGACATTAACCTGAGAAGGGTTTTTGCTTCTACACCTTCAAGTCCTCTTCTCAATATGACTTTGGGTTGTTAGAACATATCTCCTCTCGAAATCTATGAATAAGAATAGATTTTTAAATAATCAAAATAACGTAATCATATATTACTTTTTATCAATCCCTATTGTTGAATATTTTTATAGCCATCTAGTTTATACCCTAACCCTAGGGATAAGACTCTCTCTTACTTTCAAGGAGATACACATAATCAATCAAGTATAGACAAACTACATATAATTAATACATTGCCTTCATACAAACTCCCATATATAGGGTACATACACATCTATCTAAGTATAACCAATATGATAGGTTTCTCCAACATAATAAACAACCAAGAAATATGCAAGCATGTACAAGCATCACAACACACTCAAAACCATTCCTTTCCAACATAGTAAACATGACTATTTAATCTTTCCAATATGTTAGCCATATTTTTGGCCATGAATTTTTTTTAACCTTTCCCCTTTATATTCAACCTCATCACCTTTGGTTTTGAAGGTCCCGTGAGATTAGTCTTTGGCATTGGTATCTTATCATCAAATGAATATCACTTTGCAATGGAAATTTTCAAGAATGTCTCACAATCTCTACCTTTGGTCAATGATATGAAAAATGCAACAAAACTATTTCAACTCCCCCAAGATGAAATTATGTTGTGGTTCATATGCTACGAGCAAGGTTGTCCACTTCACTCATTCAACATAAAAAATGATATGCATTACTCATTGGTGACTGATACCTATGTTATGTTGCTTAAAGGGAGAGATACATAACATAACCAGTGCCGACTATTGTGAAGAAGAATTCAAGCACTTACAAGATTGATCAAATTTTTACCTCATGATTCACATAATATGCGTCAATTGTCCTATGGTAGTGTTGATTCGAAGAAAAATTTAATCATCAATGATCTGTGTGTCAAGTGTGAGTAATCAGTGCATAAGACTTCAAAAGCCTCAAAGTAAACTCAATAGTTGGGTGTAAATTATGAATACAACATATTGGTACCACAAATTGCATGAGTACTTCGAGCACTCAATGAATACATTGGGGCATTTGTTAGTAGAATGGTGCAATTATTTACAATTAAGAGTAAATGACATCAAGCATTAGGCGAAGGTCTTGGAGGTTAGTGAAACTTGTCTAGCGGCTGCTCACCAAGTTAAATGAAATCACTCAAAGACCGTCGGGCCATTCAAAATGCTATAAGTGGCAATTTTACAAAATGGTGTAACTTCTCGATTGGAGTTAAAAAACTCCTTGACTTCACCGCCTACACAAAAAAGTCCACTTGCATAGTAAAATGTTATAGGCGGCGAGTTTGTATAATTGTGAAAAGGCCGCCGAGAGTATGGTTGGGGTATTCAAAAGAAGGCTTTTCAAAATCATAGGAAAATATGATGTCTTGATTTCTCATCCCCTATTTAATGTTTATAACAATTCAAAATTAAATGACTCGAGTATGGACGTCGATCTCAAATACATGCACTCCCATTTGCAAAACAAGTGGGATGAATAAGGGCAGATTATATGTTAATCATGGGAAAGTTCAAATACATAAGAAAATTGTGAGGATTGATTCATTCAAGTGCATCCTCTAGTATTTAGTACAAAAAGCATTATGTTATTCTCCAATCTCATCAAACCTGGTTACTCTTTGCGAGGATTCATGTGTACCGAAACTCTTGTGATAGATATGACACAACTCTTATTATTGACAAATAGCAAAGTTGGTCACTAAATATTGTGATGCAAATGGTCCTATCATAATTCTCGAGGAAGAAATTCTCGAGGCACCCTCCTTCCTATCACTCATTGAAGGATTTGAGGGGATATAAAAAGTAAATTTTTATTTTATATTTTCTACAAAAAGACACCCAGTAAAATGAGGAGAGATGTGAAATGCAAGAAGTCTTGTCGATTCAAAATTCAGAGTGCCTACCTCTATATTGGAATTAGTTACGAAGCATGAGAAAAGGGAGGAGTTTCATTGTAATTGAAAGAAAAGAAATCGTTATGTAAAAGAAGCAGTGACGGTAAAAATGAAAAGGTTTTCATTTAGGTGAAAAATAAAAGTCTCTGAAAGGATTATTTATTTAAACAAAAAAAATTCCAAGAGTAGTTACGAAAAAATAAATAGAGGTGAAATGCACATGGGAACATGGCAATAAAGATTAATTTTAGCTCCTCAAAGGAGGTTATATCATGATAAGTGGATACAAAGTAATGAAGCATCTCCAGACCACGTGGTTGATATGACAAATTATTTTCCAGTTGTGCATCTTAATTTGATCATTTACGAGAATGAGATTTATTTCTCATTAATTTATAAATTCTTTAATGAAAAGAGTAGTTATAGAAACAAACGGTCACTGAACTGAACAAGGGTTTATTTGGGGGAAAATTATAAATATGTAATCTAAAGCTAAACATGGAATCTTTTGGCTACTATCAAAATAGGGGAAACTTCTTTGTGAGTTTTCAAGGGAAGATAGTATTTTCTAGTTTATTTACAATGCTTCTTTCATGTTGGGCCATTTTGTACAGAGTTTATAGAGTCTCCGAGCTCTATCTTTCAAATGAATAAAGGGATATTTAAATCTTTGAGTTTATTTGTCCTCTTTCTTGTTGTATGTTTTCCTTTGTGAAACCACAATCTCTTTGAGTATAAAACTCTGTTATAATTGGTTGTAGATGGATATGTGAAAGATCTTTGATTCTCGAGCATCTAAATATGCTCTCTTGTTGTGAAAAAGTTGTTGCTTTTTCTGTTGATTATTGTTTGCAGGCGTGTAGTTGATGGTCTTTCGGTCATTTATTTCCATTTTCCTTTACT
This sequence comes from Sequoia sempervirens, assembly GCA_007258455.2. Classification (NCBI taxonomy): domain Eukaryota; kingdom Viridiplantae; phylum Streptophyta; class Pinopsida; order Cupressales; family Cupressaceae; genus Sequoia; species Sequoia sempervirens. The sequence goes on along the minus strand of VDFB02270651.1, from coordinate 655,096,240 downwards.
CCAAATTTCCTTCCACATTTGTGTCATTTTTATGCGTAGATGTTTGTTTGCCTTTATTGATTTCTACTTAAAAGCACACCTTAGTTTTGTTTTCAGTTCTCTATTTCATTGAAGATCATAAGAGGGAGTTGTACCTCTAAATTCAGAGGACGATCGCTAATCCAATAGTGATCTCCAAGCTATTGGTAATTGATTTGTCTTCATTGTTGGCTGTATTTGAGTCATTGTATCTTATTATTCGAAGAGGAAAATATGTTTACTAACAATTTTTTGATGACTTTTCTAGAGATTCAAATCAAAAGATTGGTGATTTATTTCCTTAGATTTTTAATGATATCTCCATGTGTAGGGAGATTGACGACTCTGTATGAAATTCGAAGACATTATGATGCAAAATTAGAAAAATCAAAGAAATGGGAGAAGACCCACACCTACTATCGAAGAGATTCTTGCAATGGATGCCAAAGTACTTCATGTCTTTTGGGATCACTGCAAAGAGAGCATTACTGAAGCTATAAAAATTGGGTTAAGTATTAAAAATGACTACAAAAAAACACTCTTGTTGAGGAGTCTTCACGCAAGATTTTACAAACTCAAAGAACTTGAAGAAGGTTTGAGTTCGTTGCAAGCAATCACACAAAGAGTAACTCAACTCAAAGAAGAATTGCAAGTTGTTGATGATGATGCTTCAGGTGACTCTGGTACTTTCTTCTCTTATAATTTTTTAGTTTTAGATAAACAAGATGTTACAAAAATGATGATTGAACCTCATGAAGATACAACACCTTTGGAAGAAAATAATCATAATCAAGGGAATGTTGAAAAATTTGCAAGTCCTACAATTAACATAGACAATAATGATTTGTTGAGGCTCTCTTCTTCACCAGAATTAGGAAATTTCAGTTTTGAAAATGTTGAAAATCAGCTTGTTTCTAAAAAGTGTGAAGATGAGAATTTTTAGATTGACACACAGTCAAAGAATGAAACTTTTGAGTTTTGTAAAGAAGATGGTAAAAAGGGTTCATTATAGCCAGAGGTTAGTAGTGAATGTATTTTTGAATCATTTCATTTCGAAGATGCAACCACACCATCTAAAAATGATTCAACGAATGGAGTTTGTGTTGGAATTAAAACAAATGTATTTTCTATTGATGACATTTCAAAATCTGAGTTTGTAAAAGAGGGAGGAATTTTTGGGACTAATGAAAAATAAAGCAATGGACAAGCTGGTGAAATACTGCAACCTCAAGAATTTTTAAAGGTTTTAGATGGTGATTCCCTTTGTGAAGAAGAGATTATACTTCAATTTTTGTCATCTATTGAAGGAGAAAACTCACTCATTGTAACTCTAGGTATTGATCTTGCTAATTCTTCATTTGTGGATAGGGAGTTTTTAGATTTGATTGCAATAAAGAAGGATGAATATTTTTAAGCTAAGAAAGATCCTATGTTAGATGAGGTTATTCTATGTCCTAAGGTGGACAAGGATAGTAAAGAGTATTTTAGACATGATGACCTCAATAACAAAAATAGTAATGCAGCCATTTCTTTAGAAAGCTCTAATTATTATTGTTTGCAATAAAAAAATGAGACAACATTCTATAGTTCAATGGTTTTCTCTCATGCCACAAGTCTGGATCTTACAATTAACTCAAATCATAAGGTAGGAGTAATGGAAATTTCTAATCTATTCAAGATGGTTCAAGACAACATAATCAACACCATACAAGGCAAACATCTTGAGCTTTAAGAGAATTCAGAAATTTATGATGAAAAATGGCTTTTTGGTATGCATTTTTGTAAGTGCTTTCATCCCTTGAGTTTCAAACTTGCATTCCTATTACTGGGTCTACAAATGTTACATGAGTTCACACCTTTGTTTCACATTGGAAAATATTTCTCCTAGCCAGTTAATGGCTTTGCGTAGTCCCTTGGGAAATTTGGAGTGTTGCACCTTGTCCGAGTGCATAGGAGTCTTAGGTTGCATTTTCCTTTCGGTTGTATGGGTTAGTTCCATTTTTGGCTTTGGTTCTTGTCTCCTATTTCTCTCCCTTGACTATGGCCCAATGGAAAAGGAACTGATCTTTCCTTGAAATTATGGAGTTCTTTGCATTCTCGTAGAAAATGTATTCCCCAGGCAGAGCCATTGTTAGCCCTATTTTTGGCCATGAATTTCTTTGAACCTTTCCCCTTTATATTCAGCCTCATCACCATTGGTTTTGAAGGTCCCATGAGATTAGTATTTGGAATTGATATCTTATCATCAAATGAATATCACTTTGCAATGGAGATTTTCAAGAATGTCTCACAATCTCTAACTTTGGCCGCTGATATGAAAAATGCAACAAAACTATTTCAACTCCTCCAAGAGGAAATTATGTTGTGGTTTGTATGATACAAGCAAGGTTTTCCACTTCACTCATTCAAAAATGATATGCATTACTCATTGGTGACCGATACCTATGTTACGTTGCTTAAAGGAAGAGATACATAACATAACCAACACTGACTATTGTGAAGAAGCATTCAAGAACTTACAAGATTGATCAAATGTTTACCTCATGATTCACATAATATGCATTGATGGTCCTATGGAAATGTTAATTCAAAGAAAAATTTAATCATCGATGATTTATGTGTCAAGTGTGGGTAATTAGTGCATGAGACTTCAAAAGCCTCAAAGTAAATGCAATAGTTGGGTATAAATGATGAATACAACATATTGGTAGCACAAATTGTATGAGTACTTTGAGCACTCAACGAATACATTGGGGCATTTGCCAGCAAAATGGTGCAATTATTTGTAACTAAGAAGAGTAAACGACATCAAGCATCAGGTAGAGGCCTTGGAGGTTAGTGAAACCTATCTAGTGGCCGCTCGCCAAGTTAAATGAAATCACTCAAAGACTGTTGGGCCATTCAAAATGCTATAAGCGGTGATTTTACAAAATGGTGTAACTTCCTGCTTGGAGTTAAAAAACTCCCTAACTTCACTACCTACACAAAAAAGTCCGCTTGCATAGTAAAATGTTATAGGCAGTGAGTTTGTATAATTGTGAAAAGGCTACTGGGAGTATGGTTGGGGTATTCAAAAGAAGGCTTTTCAAAATCACAGGAAAAAATGATGTCTTGATTTCTCATCCCCTATTTAATGTTTATAAAATTTCAAAATTAAATTACTTGAGCATGGATGCCAATCTCAAATACATGCACTCCCATTCGAAAAACAAGTGGGATGAATAAGGGTAGCTTATATGTTAATCATGGGCAAGTTCAAATACATAAGAAAACTATAAGGATTGATTCATTCAAGTGCATCCTCTAGTATTCAGTACATAAAGCATTATGTTATTCTCCAATCTCATCAAACCTGGTTACTCTTTGCAAGGATTCATGTGTGTCGACACTCTTGTGATAGATATGCCACAACTCTTATTATTGACAAATAGCAAAGTTGGTCACTGAATATTGTGATGCAAAGGGTCCTATCATAATTCTCGAGGAAGAAAGTCCCGAGGCACCCTCCTTCATATCACTCACTGAAGGCTTTGAGGGGATATAAAAAGTAAATTTTTATTTTAGATTTTCCACAAAAGACACCCAATAAAATGAGGAGAGATGTGAAATGCAAGAAGTCTTATCGATTCAAAATTCAAAGTGCCTACCTCTATATTGGAATTAGTTATGAAGCATGAGAAAAGGGAGGAGTTTCTTTGTAATTGAAAGAAACAAAATAGTTATGTAAAAGAAGCAGTGACGGTAAAAATGAAAAGGTTTTCATTTAGGGGAAACCTAAAAGTCTTCAGAAGGATTATTTATTTAAACAATTTTTTTTTCCAAGAGTAGTTATGAAAAAAGAAATAGAGGTGAAATGCTCATGGGCATGTGGCAATAAAGATTGTTTTTAGATCCTTAAAGGAGGTTACAACATGATAAGTGGCCACAAAGTAATGAAGCATCTCCAGACCACGTGGTTGATAGGGAAAATTATTTTCCAGCTGTGCATCTTAATTTGATCATTTATGAGAATGAGATTTATTTCTCATTATTTTTTAAATTCTTTAATTGAAAGAGTAGTTACAAAAACAAATGGTCATTGAACTGAATGAGGGTTCATTTGGGGGAAAGTTATAAATATGTAATCTAAAGCTAAACAGGGGATCTTTTTGCTACTATCAAAACAGGGGAAACTTCTTTGTGAGTTCTCAGGGGAAGATAGTATTTTCTAGTTTATTTATAGTGCTTCTTTCATGCTAGGCCATTTTGTACAGAGTTTATAGAGTCTTTGAGCTCTATCTTTCAAATGAATAAAGGGATATTTGAATATTTGAGTTTATTTGTCCTCTTTCTTGTTGTATGTTTTCCTTTGTGAAACCACAATCTCTTTGAGTATAAAACTCTGTTATAATTGGTTGTAGATGGATATGTGAAAAGATCTTTGAGTCCCGAGAATCTAAATCTGCTCTCTTGTTTGGAAGAAGTTGCTGCTTTTTCTATTGATTATTGTTTGCAGGTGTGTAGTTGATGGTCTTTGTGTCATTTATTTCCATTTTCCTTTACTCCAAATTTCCTTCCACATTTGTGTCATTTTTATGCACATATGTTCATTTTCCTTTATTGCTTTTTGGTTAAAAGCACACCTTAGTTTTGTTTTCAGTTCACTAATTCAATGAAGATCATAAGAGGGAGTTGTACCTCTAGATTTAGAGGATGATTGCTAATCCAATAGTGATCTCCAAGCTATTGGTAACTGATTTGTCTTCATTGTTGGGTGTATTTGAGTCATTATATCTTATTATTCAAAGAGGAAAATCTGTTTACTAACACAATGTAAAAGACAAAGGCATAGAAACTAGCATACCTACATAAAAGCTCCATTTGATTAAATTCCCTTCCTCGATCTATTCCTCTAGCTCAATTGATACTTCCTTCAAGATCAAATTGATTTCCCTCTTCTAACTTCTCACTAACTCTCACAATAATCATAAATATGAAATAGAAAAATAACTCTCAACTCACTAACTCAAAAATCAAAGCAAAATAACATCAAGCTCAACAACAAGTTTCATATTTGGTTTGCACATCGAATTCCTTCTTATATTTCTACCAACACTACATTGACCAAGTCTCATGCTTATCTTCATCCTATACGTTGGCTTTGAAGACTTCTATTTTTTTTCTATTTCCTATTCAAGTGTTACACCTTCCATATCTTATGTTGTGCATTGGATTTATTTTCAACATCACTTTAAATGCAATGTTGCACTTTATATATCACCACTGCTTTAGTGCTTCATAAGCACCAATATTAATATATACTTTGCTAATAACCAAACACTTGTAACTCAAGTGATTTGCATCCTATGCACTAAACATAGTGTGTATTTTTCTTTTACTTTATGTTGGTTTAGACTTAGCCTTCTTCATGTGTTAACCCGTGCATAAAGACTCCTCCCTTATGCACTATGTATGTGTAGATCTTAGCACAAGCATTTGACCTATTATTAGTTTTCATCATCTATTTCCAATTTATATGGTAAGCATTGAAATTCTTCCAACATCACTTAGCATTTTACCTTCTCTTATGCACTTTAACTCATGCATTGGTATATAGCCTTAGTTTAAGTGCTATGTAAAATTGATAACGAAATGCATGGCTGATTTCAAAGTATTTTTATTATATTAAAAACAATATATATATACTATTAATATATATATATTATTAATTTATATATATATATATATCTTCACATGTTTATAAAATACATAATTTTCCAATCAAGGATATATAACATATATTAAATAATACACTTAAACGTTTACTAAATTACTAACAATATATTATTACATATATATATATCTTGTATACAACTTCCTTTTTCAAAGATATCGATGTATATATATATACACACTTTAATATACATATAAACGTAATATTTAATTAAATTATACATACACAACAATATATCTTTATATAAGATTTATATATATGTATTTATATTTATTAACCCTATATATGTACATACATATATTCATGCCTTATCATATTAACGACTTCTTTGATATATTCACACACACACACACACACACACATATATATAGTCATACGCCATATTCATGCAAGTATTAATCAATACAAGATACTAGAATCATTTTATATGTAAACATGTGTATACCCAACACAAAGACTCAATTGCTTAAATCAAACCAAGAACAATCAAGAAACCAAAGACTAAAACCAAAGCCATTCCAATCATCCCCAAATTATGACGAAGAGTTAACTTACTAAATCCTAATTGACTTACTCTTTTAAACCAATCTAGAGCGTGAGTGTGTGAATTCTTAGTTAGGCTCATTAAGGGTTACTAGACCAAGTTCTTCTCTTGTGTGATTCTCCCCCTCTCATACCTGAGGCTTGAATCCTTCCTGCATCCAACTTAGTGCATCATAAAGGTAGTTAGCCATTCACATAAAATCCATTTGCATCATAAATCACTAAAGTATTCATATTGTAACACATTCATTCATTGCATTTTCCATCAACATAAAACATAATCACTCTAAAAGCAATAACATCATAATACATACTTCAGTTTTCCCTTCCCCTATTGAACATATTAAATTTCTGATAAGCATTTATCATCATATTTACTTACAAGGTAAAAGTAACTTAGTAACTAAGAGACAGGGTGTAACATGAATAGGCATGACAACATTGGCAATGCTATATGACCACATTTTCTCTGCTATTTTTGAATACCCAATTTTAAGATCTATAAATGGAATTTTATTCCTTGTTCTAAGGTGTAGACACTTAAAAATGTCCTGAATGATACTACACACTTGAATATGATTTATTAACATCATTTCATCCTAAAACCCATCTTATTTTCGCTCGATTGATTAAATTAACCTAGTTAATTAATCAAATGCCTCATGTTCATTTATTAATCTAATTGACCTAATTTGGTTAATTCATCCCCTCCCACACTAACATTTCATCTTGTTTAGTTAAATAATACAAATTATTTAATCTAAGCCCTAAGTCCTCTTATTTAATTAAATAATTTTAAACTATTTAATTAAATATCATATTGCACTCCCCTTTTCATTAAAATCAACAAATTAATGATTACCATTTTATTCTCCATCTTGCACATTCAAATTTAGTTTTAACTAAATTGCTAATTTCTCTCCATCCACTTGCATACGAAATATTTCAAAAGAATATTCTCCTATTTGGCTCCAAAATTGAAATGATTTCTTTCAAACAAACTTTGTAACAAACTTTCAAAGTTTCTACAAAGGAGTTTGTTTGAGTCATTCTCAACCCTTGATCTTTTCTTGATCCATGTGAACATTGATTTCCCTCCATCCACTTGCATAGGGAATATTTCAAAGGAATATTCTCCTATTTGGCTCCAAAATTGGAATGATTTCTTTCAAACAAAATTTGTAACAAACTTTCAAAGTTTCTACAAAGTGTGTTTGTTTGAATCATTCTCAACCCTTGATCTTTTCTTGATCCATGTGAACATTGATTCTCATCCATTGATGAGAATCTTTGATCCATGTGCTCACCCTTTATTTAGTATTGACCATAGATTTAGCAAATTGATCTCAACCGTTGATTCTTCTTTTGCTTTCCTATAAATACATCACTATTTGGAGGGAAATGGATCCATCTTTTGATAGCAAAGTCATGTTGTTGAAACTCACACTTATCTTGCATCCATATTGAGCACTTCTATTTTTAGATTAGTTTCATCCATTTAGCTTAAGCATCCATTAATGGCTTCCATGGTAACTTAGCTTGCATCCATTTTAGCATATTTTGGAATCTATGGCTTACATTGATTTTTTTTACATTTAGCATAGATTTCATCCTCTTTATCAGTTATCTTAGCATTTAACATTTTAAATCTAGTTTTGCATCATGCTTCACACACATCTCATCAATTTCATTAATTTTCTTCAATAAATCTGATTGAAACAAAGCTCATGTCATCCAAGCTTATTTCAACAAAATGGGATTGGGAAAGGGCTGAATTCCACACTCGAAGTAGCACCAATCCCCTAATGGGATGAGGTTTACTGAGTTTAATTATGATTCTTTGTGCAATTTTAGCTTTATTTCAAGTTTTAATAGCTTCCTAGTTTAACTTTGCAAGAATTTCTTTGGGAATGCAACTTGATTTAGCTAATTACATTATTTTAAATTGCTTATTACATTCATGTTTAACTTAGTTAAGATTTACATCCACATAAGGGTAGGTCACCAAACCAATTTTTGGGTCTAGTAAAGTGTATAGAGTGTTCTAGGGCACCAAACTTTGAATGTCTAAACTACAAATGATGGGATATGCTTTGAAATAGTGTAGGAAAGGTTTTTTAATGTACATTATTGTAGCTATATGTCTCCATGGTTGTTTACCAAGATTCAAGAAAATATTATAATAACAATTTTACATTTTCTCTTGCCACATTTATTGGTAATGAATGAAACTATGGTTTGATGTATGCGTGACAACATCTAATACATTGCAAAAATTTAATAGCAGTCATTCATTTATTTCACCTAGGTCTTTGTAGTTCTATTTGTAGATTTTTAAGTATATTTGTTGCATGTAAAGTAAATATATGATTGTATGTGAATTCAATCTAGTTTCTATTGATATTGTGCAAGTTTTATCTCCTTCCTCATTATCGTTCATGATTATGTTGGCCTATAGAGTAGTCATTGATCTACATTAGTGAGGAATCAACCATTCCATCATTGAATCACTTCTATCCTATTACTTGTAGGAGTATATTAGTTGTAGGATTAGATTAAGAGTAGTTTAGGCTATAAATGTTGTTTACGATTCAAAAATATAAACCAAGGACCTATCTTATGTGAATTATAATTAGTGAAATAATTAGAGAATCTAAACATGTATGCCTACACAATTTGTATGTAATAATAAATGAAAAAAAAGGGTTATAATGATACCAATACATATAAGTGCATGTATGAGGTGTGTCATTATCTATATAGAGGTCATATGTATCTAGTTACACTTGAGCTAGTGATGAAAATTGGGGTCAATTGTATAATTGGGTATGGTTGTTATTTGTTACAATCATGTCATATGCTATTTAATTTATAAAATTGTAGACACTTAAAAATGTCCTGAATGATATCATACACTCAAATCTAATTTACTAACACTGTTTCATCCTCAAATCCATCCTGTTTTCACTTGTTTGATTAGATTAACCTAGCTATTTAATTAAATGCCCCATTTTCATCTATTAATCTGATTGATCTAATTAGGTTAATTCCTCCCCCTTTCATACTAACCTTTCATCTTGTTAAATTGGATAAATCAAAATATTTAATTTAACACCTTGAATCCTCTCATTTAAATTAAATAATCTTAATTATTTAATTAAATGCCATTTTGACCCCTTTTCATTAAATAAGTTAATTATTTAATGAATATCATAAATTCCCCTAATTTGCATAATTGAAACTTTGTTTTAATTTTCAAATTACTAATTAAATCTAAGTCTCCCACTTGCAAGGGAATATTCCTTCTTTGCACATTCCTCCAAAAGGGATTATTCTCATGGAATATTCCTTCCCCTTTGCATATTAAAATTTGGTTTTAATTAACTAGATGCTAATTTTCCTCACCCATGAGAATATTTTTTAAGAATATTCTCTCTTCACTCATTTAAAAAAAGGAATATTCTTCCTTGTAACAAAATTTCAACAAGCTTCTTGAGCAAGCTTTGAAAGTGTGCTTCTTTGCATGATTATGAATTGTTGATTAAATATCAACTTGTATTATCAACCCTTGATGAGAATCCATGATCCATGCCTCCATTTTCCTTTCATCCTGACCATTGATTGATTCTTTTGATCTTGGCCATCAGTTTATTTTTTCCTATTCTATAAATAAACCTTACATCTATTGAATATGATCCAATTTTTTAGAGAAAACTTATGCTGTTGAAAATCACTCTCATTTGCATCCATGTTTTATGTTTTAAAAGCATTTTAGGTTAATTTTCATTAGCTTAGCATCCATTAATGGGTTCCATGGTAACTTAGTTGCATCCATTTAGTATATTTTGAAACTAGGGTTTTAATCTTTCAAATCTTGCACACATCTAGAATAGATTTGCATACACTCACATTGATCATCTTAGCTTTTATCATGTTAAATTAGATCTCATCATGTTTTAGAACACATCTCTCATCGATTTCATCAGTTTTCTTCAATAAAATTGATTGAAACAAGCTCATTATCCAATGGATTGGGAAAGGGTCGCCATTCCACATCAATGCGACACCACTCCCCCAATAGGATAAGTTTCAATGTCTTAGAGTAGATGTTTATCAAGCTTTCATGTTTAGAATGATAGTTTTAATGGCTTCTTCACTCTATTTAAATTGAATGATCTTATTAGGATTAATGCTTAGTGGCTTAAGTATGCTTTGAATCCTCATGGATCAAGTGTAGTTAACCTATACTACATCATCGGTCACATTTTTGGTTCTAGAAGGTCTTAAACTAATCAATCTGACGAATTTCTCTTTAGATTTCCATTTTGTTTGTGTTTGCAGATTCAATGATGCTATTGAAGATTCATTGATACATTTGGGATGCATCACTATGTAGTGACACACTTCAGTTTAATTTCAGTGATGCATAATTAATTTAGCGACACACTATTAAGTTTTGTCGCCGTGCATTTAAATAGCAACACTAAACTTGTTTTTATTGCAGCATGAATTTTTATTTAGCAATGCATTTAATTTGGTGACGCTATTGATTTCACTGTTTACTACAGAGCGACACATCTAATTTTTCAATACAACACACTTTCGATATAGCATTGCATCTAATGGAAATTCAACGACACAATTGATTTCAACATCACTATTTACTGGTAAACAAAACTGAACTTGAATTTTGACATGTGTTTTAATTTTTGATTTCATCTGATTGCTAACATGTTATTGACTCCTAGTTTTTATTTGAGGCTAATTGGTTTTGTAGGTTTGGGCAATAAAATTTGAAGTGAAGGAGCATATCATCATTTGATTTTGATTGTAACAAGTGTTTTTTACACTTATGGGGCAGTTATAACCCATTTATGATGTGCTTTATTTCATGCTTTAAGACCAACTAGATTTCCTTTGGGTTTAAAATTAACGCTCCAATTAGTTAAAATTGAACCCATATATCCTCATTTAACAATGTTGGCTTAAAATTGAACAATCTAAAACACTTCATTTGGTGCTTAAAATGAATTTATTATGCTTGCCAAGGTTAAAATGAACATGTGTCTGATTTTCTTGTGTATTCTTGTTGTGCGTATCCTCTCCCCTTACGCTTTGTGTGACCTTGGGTGAAGAAAAACACACAAGTATACCTTTTCTTCTTGGAAGTTCCTATCCTCTCCCCTTGCGCCTTTTGGAAATCTTGGGTGACGAAAATCATTTTGAGCTTCAAACATGTGTTACCTTTAGAGGGCTTGCCTCCCAACTTGTGAGAAGGAATGACCCAAGTGGTGCTTTCATTTTGGTCTGCTATATAAATAATTAGTTGTGACTAAAGTCATTAACTAGCTGGTGTTGTTGTCCTATACCGATGAATGTCTCCCTTAGTATCTTTGTGATGCGTTAAAACCCTTAGATATTTCTAAGGGTTGGGAGGCCTCTTAATTGAGTGAATTGTAGAAGTTGAGAAAGCCAACTTCACAAACCCCGAAGATCACTTGCATGCAAATAACCTGTCACAGAAAGGAAGAGATGGAGACAAAAAAGCAAGGGTGCGAGTTGCAAGCTTCAAGAGAGATTGCATTGACTGAATTGAAATAATTACAAAGATCAATCCTTAAAAGGAGATCATGCAAAACCTAAAAGTAACCCTAATAGGTAGACATTTAATAATTAATATAATTATTAAATGTCACAATATGTGAACTAAAGTGAAATCTTAAGAGAGGAATAAAGGTAACTTAATTAACATAATTAAGTTAAAAACTTTACTCTAACACCCCCCCTTAAGATGAGCAAGAGTGCAGCTACAAACATGTGCAAGAAAGCAAAGGTAACTACAATGCATGAAAGCAAACAAGGGTCCCAACAACTAGGCCTGATGAGGTACCCGAATACAACCAAATCTCTGTAAAGTGGAGAAATAGAGAAAACCTCATGGGAAAAACTCTACTCCAAAAAGAGATGCACAAGACATGAAGAACATCACTGAAGCAGAAGAAGCTACAAACAATTGTCAAAAGATGACTGCTATGGTGTTGAAGAACCTCCTCTGAAGATAGGATGATCAAGCTCAAGAAGACAACAATCTGCATGAGTGCCCCAAATGACACTACTTGAATCAGATGGCAAACAAAGACAAACACCTGGAATGAAGATACAAATGGCACAAGTACCAATAGTATGAAAAACACTGATCAACTGAGAATGGAAGATTCCTTCCAAGGCAAAACCAAGGAAGCATTAGCACGAACAGTATAATACCCCCCCATAATGTTGATTGGGAGAGCTTGACAGATCCACTGAAATGCTGTGTAACACCCTGTAGTGCATGAAGGAGAAGAAACAACATCTGAAAGTGCACAAGAAAGCACCTGCAACCGAAAAAGTGGTGTGCAAAACAAAGCACACATGCATGAGGTTGGAATCATATGGATTCACTGTCGTCATGGAGGGACACTCATCGAACAAAGGTGTGATGGCAAAAACAAAGGCACTACACAACCCCCCCATGGCACTTTATAATACAGTGCAAGTACAAAATATGGCACAACCTTATGTGCAAAATCCCCAAATACATGTACAATAGTGTGGCACTTTATCTCAGTGCGTTTACATAAAAGAGTTTGCTTACAAAAGATGCTCAAAATTCCCACAAAGGACAAAAAAACTAGAAATACATGAAGAACAACAAAAAATGAAGCATCCCATGCAAACAAGAAGTTCCCAAGAGCTAATATGTCAAGGTAATTCACCAGAGTGTGAAAACATAGAAAATTGAATAAAATATACCTAGAGTGAAATCTGGAAAAAATACATGGATGGAACTGAAGAGCTCTGAAATACGGTTCCAACATCGCTGAGATCGCAAAAAATGGAGAAACTGGTCAAAAGTTACGAGTTCGGGACTGAAAACAACTCCTTTGACTTCAACTGACTGTAGAATACACCAACAACAAAAAAGTTGATGAAACCCACACCACTGGAAAGTCGATAGAACCAGCTTTCTGACGATATCTCGTTTGTTAAAAAATGATATCGTATGCCCAAGTTACGACCTCTGGAAGAAAACAGCTCCAAAGGGGGAAAAAAACTAGTGCTAGATTAAATTTGACGGTCATACGGCCGTTGCAGCAAAATTTAGGGGCCTAAATTTGATTTCCAAATGGCCGTCACCACACATGCATAATTGGGCTTATTACAGGAAAAAATGTTTAAAAAAAAATAAAAAATTTACAATAATTTTTTTTTATTAAAAAAATAAAAAAATTGGTGGGGCAGGCCCACACCCACTCCACTTCAGCCGGGTGGTATTAAGATCGCCCGTGAGAAAGTACTGGGGTGGAGGTGCGGGACTCGAGGGCTTCCATTGTAGGGTAAGGTACCCTTGAGTATTGCACAAAAAAAAATAATACAAATTTTTGAATTTTGGAAAAGCCTCTGCGTGCCTTTTAAAAAAGTCAAAAATTTAATATAATTTTTTTGAAATGAAACGCAGGGAATTTTTTTTTCAAAATTTTTGACGAATTTTTTTTAATACCTCGGTTCGCGTGTTGGGGAGGCCGTGCGACTTCCCTGGCAAAATTTTTTTTGCCTCTCAGATCAACTTTGTCTAAAATGGATGAATGAATAGTCATTTTTGGGGTTTTGGACCACTGCAGACTCAATGGCGAGGTCCGTTTGGACTCAAAAGACTCCGATCAAATAGGTATGCCCTGGATCAAAAGAGACAAACCCCAAACCCTTGAAGCTCCAAAAAACCTTCAAAAACATGAACAAGAGAGCAGCAGGTCATACTAGTTTATCTTGAATATGGTCATTAAAAACCCTCTTTGTAGTGGTTAACCAAGTCCAATTTTGAAACGTATCTTAAGGTAGTGCATGGGAGGTGCACCACTCCCAGAAGTTACTTACCATGTTCAATTTTTGGTTGAGGCAATAAAGCAAATGGGGAAGGGATAGTTCCTTTGCTTGGCGTGTTAAAATGATACATTTCCTTGATAAATCCTATTTTTCCATTCCATCTTCATGGATTAATCATCTCTTAGGGGATGATGGTAAGCCTACTAATAAATGCATACCTACTCGAGCTAGGATTGTAAATGCTTGTGAGTTAGTTAAACACTTGCTTGGTTCCAAAACAATTGCAAACAAACATCAACAATTTTTCTCTATATTTCAAACCCTTTGGTCTAAGCATAGATAACCTTTGAAAAATCCTTGATATTGATGCTTGTCCTAAGGATTTTATTCTTAGAGACTTTTAAATATTTTGGATTGCATCTCAATCCATACTTTCCAAAGTCAACATAGGTAACTATGCCCCTAACTTCATGATTTTCACATAATGGACTTTGTGAAATGAATGATGTTTTTGACATAGACACTTAGTTTGAAACTTAATCAAGACAAGTGTTTGTGGTAAAAAGAAACTTATTTAAGCAAGATGAATTCACAAATTGAACCCCACATGACCATTTGGTGTCCAATCGCTCCAGTTGAACAACAAAACCTTACACCAACTATCATACAACCAAAATTTGAACTGATTGAAGGAGAACAAACATATATAATTAGTAGTTTGAGGAACTTCACTTTTGAAACAAAGGAAACACCAATCCAGTGGAGAAACACAACATAAATCTTAGATAAACAAGAGGAAAGAGCCAATATTATGGCCAAAAGGCCTATATTACCACCTCCTGCATGGTAATAAATATCCTCTTTTCATAGTCTTGTGCTTGTCTTCATTATCTCTCACAAAATCAAAATCCCCAAGAGAAGGTCTACATATCGTCATTTCAAACTAAGACATCATAGTTCAAAGTATATCATAAGACATATCTTAAGGAATCACCATAATCGAGACAGAGCAATAAGGATTTTTTTATCTATTCTCTTACATAAATGAACTAGATCTACACATTTCACAAGCCCTTCTCATTTAAATCATCAAGTTCTTAGGGTTTGAACACTTTAGAGGTATAGCATGTTTCTCACTACCTTGGTCTTGCAAAAAAAAGGTTCACTCTAGGTTAACATTTTGGGTCAAACATTTCATCCATCCCTTATCAAATTTAAAACCTCACTTCAACAAACTTTGTAAACTTTTGAACACACCAACGCTTTGGTCTTAGATATGTATCAACCCCAAACCCTAACTTAGCTACTTTGTATGTGAAATGAATCCTTTTCCATGCATTTAGTTAAGTTAGTTATCATTTTTTGAACTAGTTCGTCTTGAAGGTCACAAGTCTACCTTAAAGATTTACATGTTCATTAACATCTTTTATCCAAAAATAAAAACAATCAAACCTTTAAGTGAAAAGTGTTGTCCCAAAATGTTTGCAAAGGTCAATCCCCACATCATTCATCCTTTCCATCTCCCATTATCACCATTTGTCCAAAACGACTTAGAGAGTCCCTTTTACCAAGATTTGAGTCAACTAGAGAGTTTAAACATTACAAATATCAACATAAATCTCCCATATGTGACCCAAAATTTATGGTAAAGACAAGATCAAAATGCAAGAGAATCATGGAAAAAGCCAAAGTCACATTCACCTTAAGTGATACCAATCCTCAAGAATTTGATCCAAGAAGTCATGTTACCCCATCGCAACAACCCCCGACTCCATCAAGACCATATGAGATAGAAGATGTCACAAACAACCCGTTTGGACTTACTAAGGAAGAAATCATGGAGTACAAACAAGAACATCAAGCCTTAGAAAACATAGCTCCAATTTCCCCATCTTTTGTTGTGCAACCCTTGATACAAGGCTTGACTTAATTCACCATTCAAACAACTCCATTGCTAGGGATAAGTTAAACACCAACTCCTAGTCTTGTTGCTAGTCTTGATAAGGACTTTGGCTACACTCTTCCATTGGAAAAAAACACACTTGTGGGTACCCTAAACATCATTCCTTCTCAAAACACCACTTGGACACCAACATTTGGCACTCCTCCCATTCTCGAGAATCCTCTACATCCACATAAACCACTTACAGTACATCATTCCATGACAACATTGACATTTCAGGGAAAATCATCTTCATCTATCCCATGAGTACTGTAAGTGTGCCAAATGTCACACAAGGTAGTGTGGACCATGTATCACAAATATACCCAAATGGGCAAGTTAATACACATACTCAAAATCAGCCTTTAACACAACATGGGATATCTTCATGCAATCTTTCGTTAATACATCCAACCCATCTATTGCCCAAAACACATACATCCCATCCATCACCAATCCAAATCAAAACAACCCCTTGGTCATGAACTCCATCAACCAAAGTAATACCTTGGTCCCACCTCAAATACCACAAGGGAACCCCCTACACTTCGGTCAAGGGAACCCTTTTGATTAATTGCAAGGTCTAAACATGCCACTACCATCACAATACATAATGGCACCATCGTTATCTTTCCCCTTGGCCCCCCATGTCATTAAAAATCAAATGGGACCTCAAACTTACATTCCTCCAACCCAATCCACCATCTTGCAAGGAATGTTAAACCAAGGGAACTCCCAACCTCTCGTCAACAACCCACAACCATCTCAAATCAATCAAAAACCCATGAAAACCTGAAATACATCTCACATGTCCCAACAACCAATTGATCCTACCTTACAAGCACATTCTTTAGCTTTACAATAAGCACAACAGGATTATCAACAAGTCATCCAACAACAACAAGTAGCCCTAGCAACATAACAACAATAACAAGAAGTAGCCTTAGCAGCACAACAAGCACAACAAGCACAACAAGAAGCCCTAGCAGAACAACAACAACATCAACAACAACGAGAAGCCTTAGCAACACAACAACAACAACAAGCACATCAAGCAGCCCTCACAACACAACAACAACAACAAGCTCAATAAGTAGCCTTAGCAACACAACAACAACAACAAGCCCTAGTGGTGCAACAACAATACCATGCAGCCTTAGTAGCACAACAAGTAGCCCTAGTAGTCCAAGCCCAAAAAAAAGCCCAACAATATACCCAACAACAACAAATTCTCACACAACAACAACAACGAGGTTTATACTATAACCCTTAACAAAACATCGCCAATACAAACATGCTGGGAACATATACGCCTCCACCACCATCACCTTTACAATATCCTACACCACCATACACACCATATAACACCCCAACATATCAAAATCCCACAGATAACCTATCCCCCATCCCACAATAAGCAACATACATTCCTCCACCAAACCCACAAGATGATGTAGCCTCACAACATAAAGCATTAACACAAGAAATGTAGGATATCTGCATGGGAAAAATCAAGAAACCCCATACACAACAAAACCTATTCCCATATCTATTCAATCGAAACATCACAATGGTACCTTTCCCTCCCAATTTTGAGGTCCCCAAATTTGATAAATACAAAGGGAGAGGAAGTTTTGTAGACCATGTCAAAGAGTTTAACGTCATGTGTATGGAGGTCTCCTACAATGTTTCCTACTTAATGCACCTCTTTCCATAAAGTTTGATAGGCCTAGCCATTGACTGGTTTTCTCAATTGCCTCTAAGTATCAAAACCTTTCAAGAAATCACCGATAAATTCATAGATTACTTCTCTTTTAATCTTGACATGGATGTAAGCCTAGAAGAGTTGTGCACCCTCAAACAAAACAAAGGATAATTAAATTCAAGAATTTCTTACAACGATGGAGGCAAAGGGCTAGTAAGAGCAAGTGGCCAATTCCTGATGAACAAGTGGGGATCATTATAGAAAATGTAAATACCAATTTATCCTTCCACTTGAAAACACAGTGCATCACCACTTATGACGAACTTGTCCCTAGATCCCTTAACATTGAGCGTGCTCTAATCTCATAGGGAAATACTCAAGCATACAAAGACAACCGCCCATCAACCAGTTCAAATGATAAGCCTCGTGTTTGGGATAAGAACAAAAATATGACTAATGATGGTGTGGTAGATGCTAAGGTGGTCCTAAGCATTCCTAGGCCAAACACCAATCAAATGACTAACGTTCAACCAACCGTACAACAAACCACATCACCACAAAACAATCAGATCAATAAAACTGAAACACAACAACGATGAACTCCTAACAGGAACAACTACCCAAAACACAAATACACACAGTTGTTGGAACCTATTGAAACTATTATGAAGAAATTGGTAGAGTCAAACTTGATAACACTTCCAAATTTTGAAAACTACCCCGAACCACAAGATAAACCGCTATGGTACGATGAAAAAGATCTTTGTGGCTTTCACAAAATCAAGGGACACAAAACATTGAACTGTATGAGGCTTAAGAATGTTATCCAAGAACTTATTAAGAATGGAGACATATATGTTGAAGTACCAGTTGGTAACCAGGATCTCAAGATATACAAGAACCCCATGCTAGATCAAAAAAAAGGAAACACCAATGGAAAAGGTAAGGATTACACAAACGTGCAACATGTCTATTCCAATGTAGTCACTTCTTGTGACAATGTCATCACCATTGTCACCATCAAAGGACCTAGTGCGGAGTGTGGAGCCACCACATGACATGAAAAGGTCACCATCCAAGGAGTTTCATCTCAACCAAGGGCACAACCCCCTTTGCCAACATCAAGCCCTAGGAAATACAGTCTCCTGGATCAACTTAAGAAAACCCCCGCATAAATTTCTATCTTGGAACTATTGAGGCTATCCCCAACACATAGGGAAATCTTAGAGAAAGATTTATCCACATCATCCATCCTTGAGGATATGGATACAAAGTAGTTTCAAGCTATGATAGGGAATATCACTATCCCTCATCTTCTCACCTTCTTAGAACAAGTCCTACAATCGCAACCATCTCATAACCATGCTTTACACCTTGAGTTCATCATTCATAACAAAAAGGTTAAAAGAGTCTTAGTAGATGGAGGTGTTGGTTTGAACATTTACACCCTTCAGTTGATAAAAAACCTAGGATATTCAGAGGATACTATTGAGAAAGAAAAAATTACCACCATTAGAGCATATGGCGATCAAGAACGGGTATCACAAGGCATCATCACGCTACCCATCCAAGTGGGACTTGTCATTGCATAAAATACATACCAAGTGTTAGACCTTGATATCCCCTACAAAATCTTACTTGGTCGACCATGGATTCATGCCTTAAAAGTTGTAGCTTCAACCTATCATCAATGTGTAAAGTTTCCTTTTGAGAATAGAGAAGTTACTATCCATGGAGATCTTGAGCCCTTTTACTATTGCAAGAATCTTGAGGCCAAGTTTTACAAAATACCCCAAATCCCTAAAAATGATGAAGGGGCTACACCCTCCTCCTCATTTTTTGACTCATCATCCCTTGCATCTACCTCAGAAAAAAAAACATCCATTGTACAAAACATTCTCAACATCAAAGCAATGATCTAGGATGATGGTTGTGGAAATTATAAACTAACGAAGGAAACTTTTGTGTTGGGAGAGCTACCTCTTTCTCCCAAATCTCATGGGAAAACCACACCTAACAACAAAGTGGCTGAAACATTAAAGATGGCATTGACCACCTTCACCAAGTGGGGGGATATGAACAAAGAAGATGCCAATGAGGAGGATATCTCTAAATCACTATATCAAGATGATCGACCCATACCTGTTCTACCTATGGAAGATGGCAATAAAGGCTTACAACTAATGAAGGGATGGGGGTACAATAAGAACGAGAAACTAGGAAAAAATGATAATGGATTGCTAGAACCCATCATTCTTGAGAAACGCCCAAAGAATCTCGACCTAGGTTGTACTACTAGCAAGGTTACCCTTATTGGAAAAGGTACTTTTGATAAATAGGTTGAGGCTTCCTCTTGGTTACCAATATCATGTGATACTACCCTAGACAACTTCACCCTCAATGTTGTTGACCTATTTGAGAATAACTATCTCTTCATGATATCCACAATATCTTTCACCCCAAATGATTAAACCATTGAAATAAGCTTAGTATACCCCGAACTCATTGTCTAGGACCAATGAGGACCACCGATTCTAGATTTATTTGAAAATGATGAAGCAATCTTAGAATTCATGGGGCTCCATGACAACTTACCATTGGAAGATTAAAAAGATGGTTTTGATATCGAGCTAGACACAAAGGTGTACTATGGGGAGACGATTGAATCCTTCAGTTGCAAAAGCGATGAAATGCAAATAGCATGCAGATCTTTGATTGAAAACCACACTGTGGCACTTTCAAATTCTAAAATGGTAAAAATAAAGGATGCATCCTAGGGTGAAAACCTCTCTAAGGTGCCCAAGGATGAGGGATTCAATCTCCTCCTTAGTGAAATGCATCTAGAAAAGTTAGTGGTGTTGGAAAAAAATGCCACACCAGTGAATTTAGGAACAAAGGAGGCACCCAAGATAACATTCTATGGCGAATCCTTGTTGGATGAAGAACAAAAAACCCTAGCAACATTCCTAAAAGAGTGAAGAACCAACTTTGCATGGTCATACAAAAATATGCTAGGCCTCGATCCAGAAGTGGTTGTGCATCATTTAGCCATCTATCCTAAAGCCAAACCAGTCAAGCAAAAATTAAGAAAAATGCACCCTCAAATAACACTCTTAGTGAAACTTGAGTTACAAAAGCTCCTTGATGTTGGATTTATTTGATTGGCTGATTATCCTGAGTGGGTTTCAAACCTAGTACCAGTCTCCAAACCCACTGGGGGCATTAGAATATACATAGATTTCAAAGACTTGAACAAGGCATGTTCAAAGGATGATTTCCCTCTGCCTAACATCAACATCATTGTTGATTTAATAGTTGGGCATGAAATGCTGTCACTCATGGACAATTTTTCAGGCCATAATCAAATCATGATCGCCAAGGAGGATCAACACAAAACTGCATTCACTTGTTTGTGGGGAACATATTGTTGGAACATGATGCCATTTGGGATGAAGAACATAGGAGCAACCTATCAAAGAGCAATGACCCTCATCTTTCATGACATGATCCACAAAATAGTCAAAGACTATGTGGATGATATTTTGGCCAAGTCAAAGAAAAGGAGTGAGCACATAGAGGCCTTAGGACTCATCTTTGATAGGCTTGAAGAATATAAGGTACAACTGAACCCGAAAAAGTGTCTTTGGGGGTACATCAAGGAAGCTTCTTGGCTACATTGTGTCATAAAGAGGGATAGAAATTGATCCAGAAAAAGTGAAAGCCATCCTAGACATGGAACCACCACAAACATTGAAATAATTGAGAGGGTTACAAGGAGGGTTGTAGTCCATCAAAAGGTTCATAGTGCAATTATAAGACAAAATACACCCTTTCTCGCATCTTCTCCATAAAGGAATAACTTACAAGTGGGATGAGAAGTGCGATAAAGCCTTCTAGCAGATCAAGGACTACCTATTGACATCCCTAGTGCTCATGCCATTGATACCAAACAAACCATTAATCTTGTATATCTCAACAACATCACCAATATTAGGTGCTCTTCTAGCTCAACATAATGAAAATGGAAAGGAAAGAGCCATTTATTACATTAGTAGGACCTTGGTGGGATATGAAATGAAATATTCATCCATTGAGAAAGCATGCTTAGCAGTAGTTTTTTCTTCACAAAAGTTTAGACATTACATGTTTTCACATCAAATCAAGCTTATCACAAAGATCGACCCATTGAAATACCTGTTATCTAAAGCTACCCTCAATGGGTGAATGGAAAAATGGGTAATGATCTTGACTGAGTTTGACATAAAGTACGTGGAGCACAAGGTAATCAAAAGACAAGTGATCACATAACAACTAGTAGAAGCACCCATCTATGCAGAGAACCATTTTATATCTAAATTCCCTCATGAATCAGTGTTCCTTGTCAATATGACAAATTAGTAGAAAATGTATTTTGATGGATCATTTACCCAACATGGATCAGGGGTGGGTATTCTTTTCATCACCCCTCAAGGTGATTGCATCCTAAAGTCATACCAGTTATCATTTCCATGTACTAACAACACTATGGAGTATGGAGCCCTAATCACAGGTCTAAGGATAATAGTTCAATGGCAGATACAAGAGTTGAAAGTCTATGGAGACTCATAGATGGTTATCAACCAAGCCAATGACGACTACCAAACTAAGGATGATAAACTCACTCCTTAGAAGAAGATGGTAGAGAGTTTCAAGAACCTTTTCATTGATATAAATTTTGAGCAGATTCAAGTCGCATGAATAATTAAGCAGCAAATGCCATGGTGACGATTGGATCATTGTTAGACATGTCACACAAATTCCTTTAATATGAATTCTTGGTAGAGCAACTTCTCGTACTAGCTTTCAAAATCCTAGAATCTGAATTTGTGTGCATAATCATTGGTCTTTGTTTCTTGTGGTATCATGATATATTCACCTACCTTAGCATAGGAACCCTCCCATCCAATATGACCTCCAATATTAAGAAGACCTTTCTTAAAAAGGCATCCCAATTCATGATCCTAGGTGATACCTTATACCGTTGAAGCATCGAGGGGCATTACTATGATGTCTTAACCAAGAGGAGGCCTTGACCGCTTTAATAGAAGTTCACGAAGGCATATGTGATTCCCATTCTAGTGGTATGAATTTAGCTAAGAAACTGTTGAGGATGGGGTATTACTGACCAACCATGGAAAGAGAAGCCCATCAGTACATGCAGAAGTGTGTCTAGTGTCAACAACATGGAGATCTGATTCATGATCTAACACAAGAGTTACAACCAATGGTCACACCTTGGCCTTTCTTACAGTGGGGGCTTGACCTCATAGGAAAGATAAATCCCACCTCATCTAATGGCCATAAATTCATCCTCATAGCCACTGAGTACTTTACCAAGTGGGTCAAATCCATTCTCATGACCTACATAATGAGGAAGCAAATTACTAAGTTTATCTTGAATTACCTCATTTGCCGTTATGGTGTTCCTAAGCCCTTATTTCAAACAATGAAACACCCTTCAAGAATCAGGATGTAAAAAAGCTATGTCAAAGATTGAACATCCAACATCGATTCTCTACCCCATATTACCCCCAGGGAAATGATCAAACTGAGGCTAGAAACAAGACCATTCTAAAAATCCTAAAGAAAATGATCAATGAAGCTGGACATGGTTGACATTTGTAGTTAAATACTACCCTATGGGCCTATCAAACCAGTAGTCGTACACCTACAGGTGCAACCCTATTCTCCTTGGTCTATAGGTTAGAAGCCATCTTGCTTATTGAGGTCAAGCTTCCTTCATTGCGAGTGTCACTACAGAACCTAATCATTGATGAAGTACAAAGTATCTCAACTAAATGAGCTAGAATTCTTGGATGAGCGTCGTCTTGATGCCCTTAATCACTTGCAAGTATATCGAAACTGAGTGAAACAAAGCTATAACAAGAAGAAGATCTTGTCATAAAGAAGAATTAGAAAAATCTTCCAGATGAGGACAGTAAAGGAAAGTTTGAGCCTAACTGTTTAGGTCCATTTGCTGTCACAACAAGCTATGGATCAAGAGAATATAAATTATCAACACCTAAAGGAGAACCCTTGTAGGAACCAATCAATAGCCTACATCTTAAAAAAATTTATGCCTAGGCTTGAAGGGTGTAAATCTAAAAAATAAAAAAATAAAAAAATGATAAAAAATCCAAAAAAATAAGAAAAAAGATTGAAAACAGTAAAGAAAAAATAGTCCTCTAGTGAAAACCACTTTGGTGGCGCTTTAGGAAAGTACCTTGGTGAAAACCTAGCAAACAAAAACCTTGTGTAAATAAAGCACCTCCATCCATCTTTGGCTTTTTATCCTATGATTCTTTGTGTCATATCCATCCATCTCATCATTAATCCTATTTATTCCATCACCCGCCCGCATCTGAGTCATAGCTTGATATTGTGAAGTATTGTATCCCCTTTAGTACTACTTGGCATATTCCCAAGGTCAATTTTTCCTACCTATATCGAGGTAGTCTATTGCATCATGCTGGGGGAAATTCATTCTTCATCGGATTGGGTTCTTGTATATCTTATAAGGCTATTTAAAATCTCTCGAAAATCCAAAAACACTTGCAAAATCATCAAAATCCAAAAACATCCAAACACTTGTAAAATCCAAAAAATTGAAAAACATTCATAAAAGTTGTAAATTCAAAATCCAAAAACATCCAAAACACATCAAAATCCCTAAACATGTGAAAACATCAAAAATCCAAAAATAGAACCTTATCGAACTACATTGTCTTTGAGCTTGAATGTAGGAAAGGTCTTCACTGATGTGCCCCTGAGACACTTTAGATTAGGAGTCCATCATAATAAACTGACAATCCATCAAGTGTTCATTTCTCATCAACAATAAGTCATGCCAGTCGAATTGCGTGGTCTCTGCGTGTATAACGTAGGCAAGGCTTATCTTTGATAAGCCCCCGAGTCCCCTAGGATAGTTTTTTAGGTTAGGTTCTTGGTCAAATCTCAGAAAATACAAAAACATTTGAAAAATCAGAAAAACCAAAATAGTGGAAAACAATAAAAAAACCCTAAAAAGCCTCAAATAATAAAAAACCCTAAACATTCACATAAACATTAAAAAAAATCAAAAATAGCCTCAAAACATTTTCAAAATACCAAAAACATTGAAATATCCTAGAAAATCCAAAACCATCCATCTCATCTCACCTTCACCTACAATAAAACTCCATTCATAATAAATCAACCATCATCTTCAAACTTTGGTAAAACAAATAGAAAACAAGTGTCGCAGGACGTAAAGTGAGAACCTAAGTGTCAAAATCTAAAGTCTAGATCATAGGTAAATGAGTTAATAGATTTTATATCAACGACCTATCACACACCTAATCCTAATCAAAACATTTCATAAATGATTTAGAGAGAAAGGAATGGGGTATCGATCATTATCTTTTGCTTGTTGTGCTTGTGGGTATTCTTGTAAAATAATCTTGGTACATACTTTCTTAGTTGTGTGTAGGGAGGTTGTTTGGAGTAGGTTATTAACTATTGCATATTCTTTGGTCCGATATATTTTGAACTACTAAACTACATTCCGATGAGGTTTCTGTATGTCAAGGTGTGAATGAGAACTATCCTATTTGTTTGTATAGTAAAAGTCTATTACACTAGATACAATGCCATCCTGGTTATTAATACCTTGATGCATTGTGTCTATGTGTTATATCAAACATAAGGAATGATGGAAAATCCCAATCCTAAGATATGAGCAAAATCATCATCATCTCTCATCACCATATCTAATAAAGTCTTGGTAGATCATGGAATTGTTGGAATTTTTGAATCAATCCCAAAATAAATGGTCAAATAATTTTATTCTTCTATCTTCTTTTCACGCTAACCTAGTATGATGATAGTCAACAAAACCATCACCATGCATCCATCCTACATTCAAAAAATCATTAGCATGCGTACATCTCACATAATCACAACATATCATCATAATAATGGGAAACATAATCCACTACATCATCATTATCATTTAAGTTGTTTTGAATAATATGGATTTGTTATTCTAAGCATCTTAATACATTGCACTATTATTCTTGCATCCATATCAAAAGAATTCATAAACATCCATATCATAAGCATGAACATATATACATCCATATGCATACATACATCATGACGTCATAAATCGCATGGGAAAAGTACACAAAAAGAAATGCATCCATCCATATATCCTGCATAAGCGTATCATAACATGTCATAACATCCATTCCATAACATATCATACAAAGATACTAAAAAATTAGATAACACATCAATTGCATTGCATCCATCTCATAAACATCACACATCACATCAACATAAATAAAAGAAGTGCATCCATCACATTGCATCCATACATAATCATAACACATAAATGTAACATCACATCATGCCATATGCATCCATACAATCCATCAAACATGAAATAAACACACATCACATCATGGATTCAAATCATCTCATATATATATATATCAAAAAATAATTATCCTGGTACAATATATGAATTAGTGTGTATATCAATCAAAAGTACAATATCCACGAGGCTATAAAAAATGAGCCTATGAATGTATATCTATATAAATGATTAAGAAAGTAGTAAAAAAAGTGTCTACAAAATGGCTTGCCCTAGTGGCTGCTTGACTCCCCTCTAACTAATGGCTAATCCTTAGCCCTGGGAGGTGCCCCACTCCTTTATGAAAAATTAGGCTACCTCATCTCTTGGGGGATGTCTCTATGATAATGCATACTATAATATGTAGCCTCTGTGAATGCCTCTATATACATCCGAGCAGACATCGTCCATCCTTGAGATGCTACTATCACTTCCTCGAGCTGCTGCTTCTGCCTAATCTCCTGGGCTAGCTGTAAGTCCAGTTGCCGTCACAACTAAACCTCATGATCTCTCTGTGTAGTCATATCCTATAGCTATTGCCACAACTGATCTCTCTTGGCTATGAGAGCTTGTATTTGAGCCTGCTAATATGGCTATTGAGGTGGTGGAGGAGGCGGGGGTGCCCTTGGAACTTGTCCATCCTACTGACTAGGTTGATGCCCTAGGTCCTGGTGACCTTGATCCTATTGCTACTGCTGATGCCCATCCCTTGGCACCTATGCTCTATCCTGCTTTGGCTTCTGCTGCCATTGGACTCAGCCCCCATCCCTACCTCCATCCCGACCACCATCTTTTCCCCCATCTCAGCCTCTTCCTCTAGCTCTAGCTCTACCTCTACCTCTAGAGTATCCCCCACTGGGTATGTCAAGTGCACAGGTGGCCTGAACCATGCATCATAACTTGGGGTAGTCCCCGCATCTAGTAGGCCCTGATCATATGCCCAAGTCTAGGAAACTAGTTGTCTGAAGTCATTGACCACCACTATGGGGTCAATCTATGCTCCCACTGGACCTCTCTCTGAGATCTAGTGAACACAACTATGTAATCCTATGGAGGTACATCTTGTACCTCCCCAATCTGTCGAGCTATGCAGTCTGGGAGGTACCACTCTATCATGGTGTGCTCTCACCCCACATATAGTGAGTTTGGTGAGAAAAATACAACTATTTCTAGTCATCATACCATGCTGGAACTTGCAACCACAACCTTCATTAAAATATGGTCATGTCATCAATGACCCTGCACTAGTATGGTATACCTATCGGCCTTGTGTGCTGTAGTGTCATCAGAACCTTGTACCTAAAGACAATGGCCTCATCCTCATGAATATTTTCTAAAACAACAAGTGGCCTCAAAAAGACAATATGCTTATATGCCTAAATGTGAAGTAGTGTAACACCTGCTGTGATGCTCCTACCCTCACAATAGATGGCCTAATGCATATCATGATATAATGAAGCAAGTAGAATAGGCCCCCATGCATACATAATGGCTCAACGGATCATAACATGCCATGCTACCCCCAGCCCGAATTGCAACCTCTACCCTGTCGGTCTGGGGCAATCACACCACAAATGAGTGCAATCGCAAACAATCTAAAAATTGGTACCTGTCCGTGGTATAAATCTAAATTAATATGCGAACTGAATAGTATGATGTTGTTAGACTACAATAATGAAAAACATGCGTCTCTTCTAGCATCCGTGTCATAAATAAATCTCTCCATGGATGGGAAGTCATAGGATCTGCCACACATCCTCAAGTGTGACAGTGGCCTCGCTAGTGGGCAAGTGGAAAGAAGAGGTCTCACTGTGCCACCTCTCAATGAGCGCTGTCATCATCACCATATGGGTCCAAACCTCTGGCAAGAAAGTGATGAAACCTAATCCAAGCATCCCCAACCGCTCCACCTCTAAGTCGTCAAAATCTCAGGCCACTACCAAAATATTAGAATGGTGCTCTCACAACATCAATGATGGAGGATCCTCCTCCACACATCACACATAGTGTCAATTTTCCAAAAATTAAAAAACTGATCAAAATCTAAGAATTTGCATCCTAAAACATCAATAGCATCACTATTTTTGGTATGTGTCACTATATCAATTTGGGTGGTGCGTCGCTAATATAGCGACACACGTTCACGTTACTCAATAGTGAATCAACATTTGCATGTGTCACCATAAATAAAAATTGGGGTGCGACGCCATTTGGTTAGTGCGTCGCCCACCGCTTTTGAGCATCGCTCAAATTGAAAAACCTATGCATCACTATATTGTAAGCATGACACCCTAATCAAAAGTGTCACCTGAACAAAAAATGATGGTGCACCACTAAACAGAAGGTGCATTGCTAAAAAATCAATAGCGACGCTTCCGACACCTCTTGTTCATCGCTATATAGCGATAGTCCTAAAAAGCTAATTTTGATGTGCTATTAAATGCACCTAAATGCAAAAATTGAGGCACGTTTCAAATCACATACTTGTGGTCCTGCATCCGCTCAGTGCTAGTACTCTCGAACCCGCTCGGAAAGGTGAAGTGGAAGCGCACGGCGAGCCATCTCACCAAGGTATCAGAGCTCTAAATGCACAAAATCACTAAAGGTTGAATGCACAAATGAATTGGAAGTGCAACCTTTTCACCTATTTAAGCTTGAAAATTAGGGTCTTTTGCCCTAATTTGAGCCAAAAGCTAGGGTTTTGACCTGTTTTACCTATGTCTGCACTTTGCAACTTATTTTGAGCCATTTTTTTTAGCATTTTTGATGCCATTTTTGACATCTTGGGGCATGTTTTGACACCTGAACTTATATTTTACCTTTGTCGAGAAATTAACCCAAAATTCAAAATTTCTGCTTGATTTCTTGAGGGGGAAGGGTATCAGCTTAATTCCTTCCACTGAGGCAATAGTGGGGCATCTAAAAAATAAATAAATTTTGATTTAAGCAATAGTTTTAATCTGAAAAGTGTCAGTATTTAAACCAACATAATAGGTACCTCGCTTCAAAGAGGGGCAAAATGTAGACACTTAAAAATATTCTGAATGATATCATACACTTGAATCTAATTTACTAACACTATTTCATCCTAAAATCCATCATCTTTTTGCTTGTTTGATTAGATTAGCCTAGCTATTTAATTAAATGCCTTATTTTTATCTAGTAATTTGATTGATCTAATTAGGTTAATGCCTCCCCCTTTCATACTAACCTTTTGTCCTGTTAAATTGGATAAATCAAAATATTTAATTTAACACCTTGAATCCTCTCATTTAAATTAAATAATCTTAATTATTTAATTAAATGTTATTTTGACTCTTTTTCATTAAATAAGTTAACTATTTAATGAATATCCTAAATTCCCCTAATTTGCATAATTGAAACTTTTTTTTAATTGTAAAATTACTAATTAAATCTATTTCTCCCACTTGC
Organism: Sequoia sempervirens; assembly: GCA_007258455.2. Lineage (NCBI taxonomy): Eukaryota > Viridiplantae > Streptophyta > Pinopsida > Cupressales > Cupressaceae > Sequoia > Sequoia sempervirens. The sequence goes on along the minus strand of VDFB02270651.1, from coordinate 655,066,590 downwards.
AAGGGAATATTCCCCGAGAATTGAAGAAGTTGATAATCCAACCTCACAGATCCCAATGAACACTTGCAAACAAATAGCCTGCCACACAAAAGGGATCAAGAGACGCAAGAATGGTGCTTTACAAACATGAAGCAAAAATGCATTCACCAATATTTTTGATTACAAAAGATCAATCCTTATAAAAGGAGATCCAAACCCTAAATGTGAAAACCATAGGAATAATAATAAAATAAAGAATTCCTAAGTTTAGCTTAAGTGGAATAAAGTAAAGGTGACTTAATTAATTAATCAATATGATTAAATTAATTAAGTAAACAACCTATTACTCTAACACCCCCTTAAGATGAACTTAGGGAGAAGCTAAAAAACTAAGGACAAATGCATGAAAGCAAAGATGGGTCCCAACAAATAGGCATGATGAGATACCAATGTACAAAAAGATCTCTCACAATAGAAGAAAAGGAGAAAACCTTGTTGGGAAAACTCCTCTCCAAAAGAGAGAAATACATGTGAAGGAATAAGAAGCCTCCTAAAAAGAATGTCCCAAAGAGAATAGGAAAAAGTGAAGGACTAAAGAAGCATCCAAACAAGAGTGAAGGACAAAGAAGCTTCCAACCAAGAAGAAATTTTCCGAAAAGATAGGAACAAAGGATGAACATGAAAAACACCACTGAAGCATGAAGAAGCTGCAAACATTGTCGTAGAATGAATGTTGAAATGCTGAAAGAAGAACCTCCACTGAAACATATGATGATCAGGATCAAGAAGACAAAAATCTGTATGAGTGCCCCCAACGACACTACTCAAATCCAATGGAAAACCAAGGAAAACATTAAGAACTCAAAGATATAGATGACACAAGTACTAATAGTTTGAAGAACTGATCAAGTGAGAATGGAAGGTCGCCTTCTGAATGCAAGAGTGTCCATATGGTAAGTGATCCATCTCAAAGAAATACAAGTAACCAATCATTGATGTACTCTGTATTTGAAAGTACATAGGAAAAAATACTAAATACATAGCTCACTCCAACGAAACCAAGGAAGCAATATCACCAATAGTAGAAACCCCCCCATAATGTTGACAAGGGAGAGTCATGGTCTAGGTACATTGAAAATAAATTCCAGAAAGAAGTGCATGAAGAAGAACCAAAAACATCTGAATGTGTAAACATGAAAGTACCAACATATTATAAAGGTTGTGCAAACAAAGACACACACGCATGAGTCAAGAATCAATGTGATTCATTGTTGTTGTGGAAGGAACAATCACTGGACAAAGGTATGATGGAAAACAAAGGAAAAGAAAAACCCCCCATGGAACTTTATAGAATAGTGCAAGTACACTAATGGCACAATATTATGTGCAATAATCCTAATACCACACATACAAAGTTGAGACACTTTATTTCAGTGCATTTACAGATTATAAATACATGCAATGTGAGCTCATAAGGTCCAAAAAGGACTACATATGAGAAGAAGGATTTTTGGAAAAAAAACAAACATAAAATTTGGAAACCACTTGAACCATTGCAAAGAGCTTAGAGCCAACTTTCTAATGATATCTTGTTTTCCCATTTTCAACATCGTATGCAAAAGTTATGCCTAGAACACTGAAGGCAACTCCAGAAAAGAAGATCCGAATTTGACTAGAAATAACATGGACCTAAGAAAAAATATCCAAAAAATACCTACACCATTGGAAATTGATCTGAATCCTCTTTCCGACGATATCTCGTTTTGCTAGTTTCGACACCGTGGGCAAAAGTTATGGCCTTCAGAAGAAAACTGCCCTAAAAGGGCAATTACACAGTCTGTTGGAATTTTTTTTTATGGCCATATGGCTGTTGTAGCCAAAATATGTCATTAAAATTGATGGCCAAATGGCCATCACCATATTTCCCAATTGGGATTATTTAAAAAAAAAAGTTAGAAAAAAATAAATTTTTTTTTACATTAATAATTAAAAAAAAAAGAAATTAATAAAAAAACTATTTAAAAAAAAATTAAATTAAAAAAATGGGTGGGCTCGAGGTGGGGCCACCGCCTGTACAGGCGATGGTACCACCCCATACCCCCCATAGTGGTGCAGGGCTTGAGGGGCCACCAACTTGCCACTATGGTAGGTGGCGGTACCCCTTTGGGTACCCCGCCCCATAATGGGGTGCTAAATTTTTCAATAAATTTTTAATTTAAAAACAATCGAAAAACCTATTGTGCCCAAAATGGCTTTTAATATATATATATATATATTGCCTCAATACGCGTGTTGGGGAGGTCGTACGACCTTCCTAGGAATTTTTTTTGCCTTAGAGGCTCTCGACTCAGAATTTGACGATTTGGTAGTCAATATTAGGATTTTTGGGCCTTTTGAGCACGATGGCGAGGTTTGTTTGGGCCCAAGTGCTCTGAAAAACCAGCTACCCCCTAGATTTGGCAAAAAATCCCTTTCTTCAAACCCTCACAGATTTGACAAACGAAAGCTAATTTTGACAAAACAAAGGTCAATCTTGATTGTTTCGACATCTCTAGATTTAATAGAGAGGTCAGATCTGACCCTGGATGCACTAAAAAAATTGCTTCAAGGCAAGATCCCTCAAAAAAGGAATAGGAAACTATAGATCTAGAGCTCTGATACCATGAAGAAGTTGATAATCCAACCTCACATATCCCAATGAACACCTGCAAACAAATAACCTATCACACAAAAGAGATCAAGAGACAAAAGAATGGTGCTCTACAAACATGAAGTAAAAATGCATTCAATAGTATTTTTGATTACAAAAAATAATCCTTATAAAATGAGATCCAAACCCTAAAGGTGAAAACCCTAGGAATAATAATAAAATAAAGGGTACGTGCAAGAAGTTGGGTCCACATTCAGGGGAAGTGTCATTTTTCAGCTTTAAAACAAATACATATTCATTTTTTAGAATAGGTACCCATTTTGAAGTGGGTACTTGTTCCAAAAGGTTTGAAACTCACAAGACATGTTTTTCATTTGGATTTAGGCTCAAAAAAGGCATGGTAACCCAACACTTAGGCTTAGACTTGCAAGTACAAGGCCATGAAAATTTCAAGAGAAAAAGCTAACTTTGACAATATAGCTAATGAGTTTTTTTTTTAAATTGTTTTATGAAATTAAAACCCATTATCTATGACAATTTCTAGTTTTCAAATATGTAATTTATTTTATGATTTGATTACTTTTTCTAGTTTTTAATTAATTTATGAGGAAATAGGTCCATAAACTTCAAATGTTAGGTTTTTTCGTATTTTTATAATAACTTTTAATTTGTTAATTTTATTGTTAAAAAAATTATATGACATCAATCTATAAATAATTCTTTGCACAATGAAAAAAAGAAAATTCAAAAAATGATAAGTTTAGGTCAAGTTATGGTGTCTGTACACAAGGGTTTTAAAAATAAGAAATTAGGGCAAATAAAAAAATATTATGAAAAAAATTATAAAAAATATCCTCATCAATCTTCATTATAATAGACATCTTTCCACAAAATGAATTAGAAAAATATTTTTATTTATGTCAAATTATGGTTTCCGTACACGTGTATGGTATGGTCCTAAAAAAGTGACTTTTAAAAAGTGGTTTTTATACATGCATATTACAAATTATTTTGTATCATTTGGGTATTAGAATAAATTATATATTTGAAAACTAGACTCAAAATACTAAATTTCATATTACTGAACTTTTTAAAAACTCAATATGTGGGTGCTGGCAAGAAGTTGAGTCCACTTTTTGGCCAAAAAGTGGAAGTGTTTTCCTTGATTTTTAGAATTTGTCACATTTGACTTTAAATTTGAAGCACTTAGAGATGGAATCTTAAAAAATGTCATTAATCATAAAATGTAGTACTTAGAGTCTTGTTTCCAAATATGTAATTTATTTTAATACCCAAATGATACAAATTGATTTTCAAAAAGCGTTTCTAAAAACCACTATTTAAAAGTCACTTTTTTTACTATACCATGCATGTGTACATCATCCATATTTTGACCTAAATAATCATATTTTTAAAAATCCTTTTGGGAAAATATTTTTAACTCACTTAACCATGCTTTCCATATTTTTTTGTAATTTATTATTGAATATAGTTTTTTTGTTAATTTTTTATTGGCCATATTTAGTGTTTTGAAAAATCGTCGTGTACGTCACACATAAGATGACCTAAACTTATCATTTTTGATTTTTTTTTCAAATTGAAAAATAATTTTCTGAAGTACGCTTTTGTAAAATTTGTTTTTCAAAAAATTATGTTAATAACAAGTTATTAAAATACTAAAAATCCCTAATAATTCAAGTTTATGGACCTGTTTCATTAGAAATTAATTGAAAAATAGAAAAAATAATCCAATTGGAATTTTTTTTTACATATTTAGAATCTACACAATATCATCTAAAATGGGTTTTAATTTCATAAAATATTAAAAAAAAAAACCCCGTCAACCATATTGACATACTCAGTTTTTTTTGTCAATATTGTTATGACCTTGTACTTGTAGGTTTAAGGCTAAGGGTTGGATTACCATGCTCTTTCTTAGCCTAAATCCAAATGAGAAACATGAATTGTGATTTTCAAACCTTTTGGAATGAGTACCCACTTTAAAATGGGTACCTATTCTAAAAAATGAATACCTATTTTAAAGCTGAAAAATGACACTTCCACTAGAAGTGGACTGAACTTCTTGCACTTACCTGTGTAAGTGTTTCAAATTATAAGTCCAACTATGAAAAATTCTGAAAATCAATAAAAACACTTCCACTTTTTGAACATTTTGTGGACCCAACTTCTTGCACCTACCCTAAAGAATGCCTAAGTTTAGTTTAAGTGAAATAAAGGTTAATTAATTAATCAATATGATTAAATTAATTAAGTAAACAACCTATTACTCTAACAAGAATATTCCTCCTTTGCACATTCCTCCAAAAGGGAATATTCTCATGGAATATTCCTTCCCCTTTGCACATTAAAATTTGGCTTTAATTAACTAAATACTAATTTTCCTCACCCATAAGAATATTCTATCTCTTCACTCATTTGAAAAAAAGGAATATTCTTCCTTGTAACAAACTTTCAACAAGCTTCTTGAGCAAGCTTTGAAAGTGTGCTTCTTTACATGATTATGAACCATTGATTAAATATCAACTTGTATTCTCAACCCTTGATCAGAATCCATGATTCATGCCTCCATTTTCCTTTCATCTTGACCATTGATTGATTCTTTTGATCTTGGCCATTGGTTTCTTTTTGCCTATTCAATAAATAGACCTTGCATCTATTGAACACGGATCAACCTTTTTAGAGAAAACTTATGCTGTTGAAAATCACTCTCATTTGCATCCATGTTTTATGTTTTAAAATCATGTTAAGTTAATTTTCATTAACTTAGCATCCATTAATGACTTCCATGGTAACTTAGTTGCATCCATTTAGTATATTTTGAAACTAGGGTTTTAATCTTTCGAATCTTGCACACATATAGAATATATTTGCATACACTCACATTGATCATCTTAGCTTTTATCATGTTAAATTAGCTCTCATCATGTTTTACAACACATCTCTCATTGGTTTGATCAGTTTTTTTCAATAAAATTGATTAAAACAAGCTCATTATCCAAGGGATTGGAAAAGGGTCGCCATTCCAAATAAATGCATCACCACTCCCCCAATAGTATAATTTTCAATGCCTTAGAGTAGATGTTTATCAAGATTTCATGTTTAGAATGATAGTTTTAATGGCTTCTTCAATTTTTTTAAATTGAATGATCTTATTGGGATTGATGCTTAGTGGCTTAAGTATGCTTCAAATCCTCATGGATCAAGTGTAGTTAACCTATACTATGTCATCGGTCACAAAACCTATTAAGGAGACCTTTGAGATCACCCTCTTGGGTTTAAACTAAGGCCAAAGAGCAATACATATTACCTATTCTCATTATAGGCCCTCAACTATCCTCAATTTTTTTATGAATTGCCATTTTACCTTCTTGAATACAAGCCCCTAGCCCTAAAGGTGGGAATTTTTTTTAGGATTGTGGACCTACAACTTTGGGACCTATGTTATTGTTGTTAGGGTCAAATTGATTTGTATGTTATCTTGAAGACCTTGGTAGCTAAAAAAACAATTTTATAGTTGTACACATTTTATTTGGGCTACTAATGTGAAAGTGCTAGGTTAAATTGATTGAAGACATTGCTAGTGGCTAAACCCAATTTTGTTTATATGCCTAAGTGGTGGTTAGTTTGCTACAAGGGATTCCTTATTTTATGAGGTGGCAACTTTATTGTTTTAAAATCAAGGTTTGTGTTGGTAACATGTTTGATAGTGATGTTACATGTATTATTCTACTTCTATTCAACTAGTTAAGGTACAAAAAAGTGTTTTTCTTTCTTCTCGTAAGGCATAAATTTGTTCTACAAAGATATATCTTTATGGATAAAGGTGTAGTCCTGTTAGCATGAAATACATTTTATGACCATGGATCATTTTGATCACTTTGATGATACCTCATAAGAGTACATAAATGGTTGTACATTTTATTTTAAAAAATTTAATCTTGTTGCATGTTTCCTTGACCCTTTCATACAAGATCTTGTTGATTTAGTGAATCCTATATGAATGCTTAACCTTAGTTGTGAGCTACTAAATAGTCAATTTTTATCTAAAAGTGCCCAACATGATACAAATATAATGTTAATGATGAATTGATTTAATTTATTTGTAAATTTAGTAAGTTAAATTATCATGTCTATGACCTTTACCCTTACAAAATATAGACCACCTAAGAAGGAAGGATGGTGAATTAGTCCTTGATTTTTACAAGTTTTCTTTTTCTATCAACAATCTTCCAAATGAGTGCCAATATATTGAAATTTCATGCATAGACATGTATTGTGAGGCTTTCTATCCTAGTTCAATCTCTCTTCCCACTAAGTATATACCAAATAATTTAAACATGTATTTTGGGATAGGAAATAGTGTTTGATCAATAGTTATTGTTGATATAATATCTCCCAGTGTTAGTGGCTATATAGTTGTTCCTGATTGTCAGGTTGGTGGGTTTCCTTTAGAGAGTAATGATGAAACTATTGTTGAGGGTACAAGTAAGGAATCTAAGATGTAATAACTTTTTTTTTTATTTGATGTCCTTGTTTCATTTATCTTGAGGATAAGGTAGTTCACACACTCCATATTATAAAGGAAAAAGATAAATGTACAAGTATATTTGAGTTTGTTGCTTCCAACCATGAAAATTTTGACATGATTTTTTTATTAAAATTGGTTTGGATCAACTATCTTTTATTGATGTAGATTGTATTGAGGACATATATTTGAGATCACTAATTGAGAATGCAAATGTTGAGATTATATGTTCTCATATGGATCTTGTTGCTGGTATGTGGGGTAAAGAAGAAGAAAAAATTATTTGATCATTTTCTTAGCAATTAAATTTATATAATAGATTTTAGTGAAGATAAAAAAAGAGGCAATTTGAACGTTGTGAGTCTTTGCATGAAGTGCCTCAATTTTTTGAGTTATGTGTTGAGTTGAAGAATTGGATTTGAATCAAGTTTTTGATTCAATCATAGATGAGTATATCAATATTTGTGGTATTGTTGGGTTAGAGCTCTAGAAAAACCATAGGGTTTACATGATTGGGTCCAACTTGAGAATGCACTAGGATTTGGCACAATTATACTTAGTGTTCATGATAATATCTCTCTTCATGATAATTTATGTGTAGGTCAATATGCATGTCACACTTACAAAAAGCTTGAATATGATTATTACAATATAATTGATCATGAAGATGGCTCCTAGTTTTTGTGGTTTATATATTCTAATGGTTGTAATCTCTATCTCCATTATGGTGACCAAAGCATTATTAGTTTGCATTTGTATGCATGGAAAAATCAATATTTATTGCAGCTAGGTGGTGAATGTAACACAAGTGCTTAAGGGAATCAACTCCTTTAGTGGGCTTGTATTTGATAGTGATAAGAAGATGCAACAATTTATCCATGGTCTTGTGCAATGGGTCTTCATGCATGATTAGAATTGTAGTTATATTTTTGAGCTTTACTTGTTGCCCTAATTTGTGTTTATGAACTTTCATGTTATTGGTTGTAAGTTTTTATCCTAGAATATTATTTTGTCTTATCCTTTTTTGTGTTTTCATGTATATACCTTGGTGTGTTTGTGTTGTCATGACCCATGCTTGTCATGGTGAAGTGTAAGTGAGTCTCAATCAATATTTTGCGGTCCTCAATTTTGGTTTATCCCCAAAGATAGCTAGATTCTTGCTATGCTACTAAGTGATGCATGTTCCTAGATAAAGCTTGTTAGAAATCAATCCTAACATGTCATTTTTTCTTGAGTCCCCTCCCTTTTGTGTGTCTAACCTATTTTCACCCACTGCTTATAAATAATCTAAAAAATATTTATGTGGATCTTCATTTGTGATTTCTATTTGAGATCTATGATGAAATAATGACCACAACACACACACACACACACTTAAGATCCTTTATTTCAAAATATGTTAATTTTTTTATTAGTTGTTATTTCAAAGGAATTTAAAAGGTTATTCCATTGAATGCTTCTTTTCATTACATCATGGATCTATTCTCACATTTAGTTATTTTACCAAGGTATTTTTGAAAATATGGGCATTAGAGTTACCATCTTAAAAATATTTGATTATTCACAAGGAACAAATCAGCATATCAATTATTATGTCAATATTATAGTCTTTTAAAAATAAAATTAGTTTACTCCCTTTATTGGTATCTTAACTTGTAGAATATCTTTGATAAGGGATTACTCATGCAAAGTGTTGATATTATGTATCTAAATAATTACATGGATCTTTGTGCATACTAAAAGATGATGAATCCAAGCAACTAGCTAGACAATGTATTCAAATATGGTTCATCCTCTCAATCCTCCTATCCTTCAAATTTTCAAAAGATAATGATTTTTCAAAGGAAAATGATTTGAAGGATCACCCAAATTGTTATTGCTAATTTCATTACTTTAAACAAAATTGTCCTAGGAAATTTGCAATAATATGCTTTTTGGAATTGTGTGCTCAGAAACCTTAATTTATTGTTTGAATTCATGTGGATATATTGTATAAATCCATTGAATTGGATTTTGTTTTATCCTCATGCTCGCTTAATTCTTTTGTGAATCCTCTTGTTTTGAGAAGTAGTAGTATGAACATAGTTGGAGGTAAACTTAAAAAATATTTCAATTGTGCTGGTCTTTTACTGCTCTCAGTAACTGAAAGCCTTATATAAGTTTTTTGAGGTCAGAATGCTTCAATTTCTATCATTCACTTCATTCACGCATGTGTGTGTGAGAGGGGGAGAGATACACTTCTAATGTATTTATGGTTTATGTGAATTTATTAAATTTCTCTTTTATGAATGTTGAAATTGCACATATGTTCAGAAATTTTAATGCATGTAAAAATATGATTTGGAACCCTCTATATAGTAACAATGGTAGTAATTTCTATATCAAGGAAATTCAACATGGAATTATCACTCAATTAAGATCCTTCTAATCGATGCACATATAAAATCATCACTTAATTTTATTTGCACAACCTAAGCTTTGGGCCATGTTGAAGATATTCCTTTTAATAAAATTTTGACTTGGATTGAGTTCAACTCTTTCATCAAATTTTGGATTTCATTGCCCACCTCATCTATATTATTTTTTCTATCAACATCCATTGTACCTAGATTATCATGAAGGTATTCTAACTTCTTGTTGACATAGTTAATGAAGGAAATTTATATCAAACATACTTGCTTGTATAAATTGTTTACACAAATCTATTTCTCTCTTAAGCCTTGTTGATACATATGTAGAGTGACAACTCAAATAGTTTACATTAAAGGAAAGGAAACATGGTTGGAGAGGAATACAATTTAATTTCATCTCAACAATATGAATGGAGAGGTGTTGGGAATGATGGAAGGGAAAATGTACATGAGAAAGAGATTAAGGGATGGGGTTGAAATTCCTTCCATATTTTAATGTGTGGGAGGGTTATTTGGTAGGAGAGATTTGGGGGTCGAGAGAGAATTTCCTATTTTCACTTTTTAAAATTATTTATAAACATCTTGTCCTTATTGATTGATAGATAGATAAATAGTATTAATGAATTAAGAAAATGGTAGTATGCCTAAGCTTTATTCTAGATAAAGTTTAACAAGTATTACAAAGCTTAATGACCATCTTTATTATAGGAAAAATATCTAGTTTGATCAATAGAGAGGATTTATTCATAAAGAAACAAAGAGCATGTGACAAACCCTAACAAGAAGCCTAATTTTTTTTGTAACACATTGAGTAATATGTGTACAATATATAACAAGTATAATCTCAAGTACATTACAATTTTATTTTAATGATTATATTACAAATCACCATAATTATATATATAATAAGTCAACTTGGCAACACAATATTACAATTCATGAATTACAATAAGATCAACTGTACATCATAATGTGAATAGGGGAAAATAAGATTAATGAATTCAAAGCAAAAATGAAGCAATAACAAATCCAATTCAATAATCAAATGACCTAATCTCAGTGAAGCATGTACACAAACATGAAAGCAAATGAAATCAAACTAAACTAACTACTTTACCTCCACCAAAATGCCCAACCTCACTCCATTGTAGAATGTGATTATGCTACTTTGAATATTGTGGATTGCTCATAAAACTTTAGCATAACCTTGTTAGCAAAAGCAATATAAAATTAGGGCAACAATACAAAGCCATGTCACACTTTTATAAAGGAAAGAGCCAACACTGATCTAAATTTTAAACTTGAATCACTAAAAAGTGGCATATATGTTTTAAATTTTGAAATGATGTAAGAAAATGTGTATTTTTTAGTATATTTTATGTTTTTGTTTTTTTTGAAAAATAAAAATATTTGAATGTAGTTTTTTTAATAAATTGACACTATAATTTAGTTGTTGATAAAATATTGAAAACTAAAGTTGCATGAGACGTCGATCTTTATATGGTAAATTTTACTTTTTTCTTTCAATTTTTTTGTCTGCATTTATAACTTGAAACTTTAGTGCATGGATTTTTTTTTCAATTTTGATAAATATAATATTTTTGAATAAATATTAAAATGTGTATGTATTAAAACATAACTGTTTCCATTTGATGTCAAACTTCATATTAACTATTTATTTTAGAATAGAAAAATTATACCATCTTGATATAGATTCTTTTATCTAGAGCATCATATTTTTTTCAATTTTTTTAATAAGTTTTAGTATTTTTCTTGACATGGTAAGCAACCTAAGATTTTGTGTTGATAACCTACTTTTAGTAAAAATAAAATATAAAATATTAATAATAATTAAACTATTAATATATATAATTTAAAAAACTACACTTATGGATCTACAAGAAGGTATTTTTACATTTAAAAAAATGCTATTTACATGAGCAGGAGTTGTTGAAACATCAAGTTATATATATTTGGTAAATTGGCCTCAAAGTGGTGCTACATATGCATTAAATCTTACTAGATCATATGTTTGACCAAAATTGATTTTTAGTTAGAAATACTTAAATTCACTTGTGCTAATAAGTTGGCCAAAAGTGTGACACAAATTTGTACTATTACCCATTAAGAATAATATGGATGCAAAATAATCGAGAGATTGAATGGCTAAAGGATGGGTGTTTATAGATTTCACTGATATTCGATCAACGGTGTAGGGTGTGAGGTGATATCAATGAATAAGGATGTTTGGGAGATCATGATGAACACGCAAGTGACATGTGTTATGATGAGGGGTTAAGTGATTGCATGAATCAAATGACTAAATGCATGGGTGGATGAAGTGGAAGTGAATGAGAGTGAGTTGAGGTTTCTTTTCAACCAACTCACTATATTTAGAGATGGTCAATAAATTAAGAGTTGGAGGAAAAAAAATTAGAAAGATATATTTAGGAAATAAATAAATAATGATTTTATTTATTTTTAGAGGAATATGCAAAGTCAAACTAATAATTTAATTTTAAAGGAATACTTAGCTAATTAAAATTATTTAATTATGTTGGATGAGAGGATATGTTGGATGAGAGGAATGCATGTTTTATTGCTAGACCATTTATGTTCTTTGTGCCTTGATTTTTAGGCAAGACATGTGACTTAGAGTGTTTAATTTTACCCATTTGGACCAATTTATCTTGCTCCCTAGCGAGTTATGCAACATATTCATCTAGAGAAGGCATTTTATAGGTTGAACCTAGGGAATAATTAGTAGCATAGAATATAGAAATAAATAGAAAATAGTTAAGATCAAGCTAAGAAAGAATACTCAAGATAAATTGCTCATCTTTCTTTTCAATTCCACATTGTTTTAATTGCAATCTATGGCTTTTACCTTAGTGAAGAAGTCCTATATATTGTCAAAAATAGTAGGCTTTAACCCTATGGGTTCATTTTCTATTTGATGACCCCTTAACTCATTCTTCTTACCAAAGAGAGTTTCTAATGTGGTCCACACTCTATTTGATGTAGTGGTAGATTCAATGTGAAAAAGTAATTCAAGAGATGTAGACATACATAGAGTACCAAATGCTTCATCATAGAGTACCATTTTATCTTTTATGTATTTAGGTTTTGTTTCAAGTCCCATTATAACCTTGTGATATCCATCCTTTTGAGATATATTATCATCTTTGTTTTCCATTAAAAATATGTAAATGGTGTTAAAACATGAACTATTGATGCATCCATGTGTGCAAAGAAGTAGATTGAAATGCATAAATAAAAGTAAAAATCAAGCACTCGAGAGACCCCCTTTTCACTAGTTTATGAAATGACCCCCGTATAAATTACAATGCTGGAACTTTGTATTAGTGCAATTTACAATGCAAAAATTATTCTTCTAGACTCTTACAGAGCCAAAAATGGCCAAGACACTAAAACTACTGTCCAAGTATAATATGAGAATAATTAGAGAGTACTAGTCTAGATTACACACAAAAATATGGACCCTAAAAAGTACAAGACCCAAAAAGGAGTATGATGAGACAAAAAAAATGTCTCATCTATTAGCTAAATTAGTGTTTTCTTCAGTCAAAGAAAAGCAGTGAGCCTAAAATTCTGGAGCACTCACTTTGGTTATGAGTCTAGTAATGATGAGGAAAGTGAGGGATTTTGTGTAGTCGAGATTTCATCATATCTTGAAAATTATGATCTAGGTTCTTAATATTTTTGGACAAAAAATAGGAAACAAGAAGGTGAAAAAACCCATTAAATTTCACGAAAACCCAGTTTGTGGTTTGAGAGAAAACTTTTCCAATCCATGCACTGGAAACTTCACCAGTCCATGCATTGAAATTTCTGGAGCTAAGTAGGATCTAAGTGAAGGATAAGTATGATAAAATTTATGAAGAGGTTGAGCAGTTTGGGATTTTATGAGTAGTTAAGAGACAATAGTTGAGAGCATCTAGGGGGCAGTTCCAAGCATCTAAGGCAGGTTGTTGGGTTGTGCAAACAAATGGAGCATATCTAGGAGGCAGTTTTGGGCAGTTTGAACCTTTTTGCAAGCATCTAGGAGTTGTTTTATGAGCTTTAATGATTCACAAGGTAAAGGCATAAATTTTGATGTAGAGAAAGAAGGCTTTGATCCAAAACAACACAATTCAGGTTATCCCAATCAATACTTTGATTCTCAAACCCTAACTAGGGTATCTCTTCACATAAACTCTCCTTTCCTCTAGTAGGTCTGTAGACCTAAATTGTTCAACTTATCTCACAAAAAACCTCGCATCCTACAAATCCTTTACACTTTCAAATACTCATTTAAATCATACTTAAACATGCCTCAAAAACTCTAGGGGTCACTTTATACCAACCCCCTCAAATCTTGACTAGTACGTTGATCAACAAGGCTAATTAGGCCCGTTTTCCAAAGCAAGTTCCTCAAAAACTCACTCCCAATTTCAAAAAACCACTCAAAACTTCTCAAAAGGTCTCTAATGTACCAAATAAATAATTTCCCAAGTGTAAAACAACCATTAAATCACCAAGATTACAAACCCTCATTTTCACTAGTTTTGAGTAGGGTTTATTGAAAAATGATGTTCCCAGACTCCAAAAAATCTGCCACTACCTACAACATACCTAAATATGCCTTCTCATGCTCAAAAGTTTATCACTTAGCCTTTACCAATAATATTTCATCAGACCCTTACTTAAACCCATCATTTTCATGCCTAAATTCATCAAAATACCTCAAGGGAAGCCCTCAAAACTTCACCAAACCCTTCTTCTTGCTTAAAAATCCTACCCTACCTTCTAAACTTATCATATTGGACCCATCCCACTCAGTGACAGGAAAGACAATAGGTGGAATGGGTCTTATTCCATTTATTGAAGCCTCAAACCCTTAAACATGGTATAACAGACTTGTTACAATAAAATAAATCAAACTTCCACCAAATTCAATATGAAACACTCAAACTAGATGAAAATTGAAGTTAATCCACACCTCCAATGAGTTCAATTTTTTTTAGAAGAATAGGCTACAATACAAAATTGTACTAAGTCTGAGAATAGTGTGCTTACAAAAAAATTTGGAAGGAAATAGAGAAATTTAGTTTTATTCCACTTCAAAAACCACCAAAAGCCCCTTACAACGAGATTCCAATGTATTTAAACCTTTTCCACCTAAAAATCAATTGATACAAATTGACTTTTTGAATTTCAGACCATTGGCATTCCAACTTGTACACTTTTGCAGCTTTTTTTCCCAAGATAACAACTTTTACAAATATGTCAAAAAATGACAATATGAACTTAGGGACCTCCAGTACATGAAAAAATAGAGTTTTCCTATGGCTCTAGACTCAAATCACATCAAAACATGACATTAGACCTTTCACCTTCCAAAGGTTGCACTTTTGACAACTTTTACCATCTTACATTTTCTTGCATTTTTGCATCAAATTTGACAATATTGCACATTTACAAAGATGAACCCCCTAATGCATGTCAAATGGTTAGTTTAGACCTTATTGAATTAAAAAAATAATTCAAACCCCTAAGACAACCTATCAAAGATCAAACTTGACTAAATTCATTTAAAATGGATTGGTGCTCCTGCACCATACACCCAGCCAAAACAAATTCCCAAGTCCCCTTTGAGGATTGTATGCCATCAAACCATGCTGCCCTTGATCATACCATGACCACCAATTTTCATATCCACCTAGTGGCTCCTTGAAACTTGCATCATTTCTACCTTTGAACTAATTGCTTTCTTGATCATATTGTCCTCCTCTTGATGATTGTTGTTTGATTGTTCTTCCTTTAGAAAATGCTGCTAAATTTGCTTGAATGTCTGTCATTAGACCTATACCAACTGTCCTCTTCCTTGTCCCTATAACATACCTATCTTCATGCCCTTGTCCTTGCCTTTCTAATTGAATCACTTCATCCTTTCCTTTGGTATTATGCACCGGATTCACTGTCCTTAAAACCTTTCCATTTTTAGACCTATACCCCACTATATTGACAATCTTAGTAGCCTCTTCCTTAACAGGACTTGACTGCCCCTCAACTTTTGTAGCAACTATAGGAAATAATACTATCCCAACCAGAATTTCATCAACTTTTCTTAACCCATCTTTCTTTTTTTCAACCAATTCAATTTGGACCTTCTCTTGATCTGTCCTTGACACCAATATATCACCTCTCCCTTCCAATCTTGAAGCATTCTTCCAATTTACTGCCTTAACATTTTCAAACCTTGAAGTGGCTGCAACTTCTATCCTCCTTTCTTCCTCTTTGTTTACAAACTCCTTTTTGCCTATCATGACTACTCTTGCTGCCTTGGCCTTTGTTTCATCATTCTCCTGCACTGGTGTTAGCATAAAGGTATTCCCATCCTTGCCAATGGTGTAAGTATTATCCCTTCCATCATATAGTGCATGCATATCAAATTTCCATGGTCTTCCAAGGAGTAAATGGTAACAACTCATTGGCAAAATATCACAAAGAACCTTGTCCCTATAACCACCAATATGAAACTCAACAAGTGCTTGCTCATTAACTAAAATGGACTGATCATCACTCACCCAAGATGCTTTATAAGGAGTTTCATGAGGGAATTTCTCTAACTTCAACTTATCAACCATTTCACAAGACACCATGTTATCATTAGATCATGAATCTATCACTACCTTACATACCTTACCTTTACATTTGCAAGTTGTCTTGAACAATTGTCTTCTTTGAGCCATCTCCTTCTCCTTGGATTCTTGAAGTAAGGTTCTTCTCACCATCAAACTTTCCCCAACTTCTAGAGCCACAACTAGATTTGGAGAATTTGAACTTTCACATTCATCTTCTTGCACAATTTGAGCCCTTCTTTCACTTCTTCTCTCACCACCACTTGATGTTGATCCTTGTATTTCGGGACATTTGTATGCTAGATGTCCAAACTCATTACAATTATAGAACCTACTTGAAAATATGTTTGAATTCCTACCTCCACCAAATCTACCTCTTGAGCCCTTGAATCCACCACATTGATAAGCAAACTGTCCCTGTTCTTTATGTGCATCTCCTTGGATTTCATTGGTTTTCCTTGAAGAAGAAAATGTAACTTTGCCTCTTGAAGTGTTGCCTCTACCTCTACTTGTTTTTTATTGTCTTCTTTTCACTTTTTCTTCTACCCTTATTGCCATCTTGTAGCATTCTTCAATTGTCCTTGGATTGTGCAAACTCAATTCATCCTGGATGTTAAATCTTAGTCCACTAAGATACTTAGCCACCTTTTCTACGTCATCAACCATATGTCCTACCCTTATGCTCAATTTATAAAACTCATTAGTGTAAGTTTTCACATCCATTTCCCTTTGTTTTAAATCTTGAAGATTTTTAGACATTTGGATAACATAATCACTTGGAAAAAAATTACCTTTTAACTTCGCTACCATTCTATCCCATGAAATTTTTTTGGCCTTACCTTTTCTTCTCCTTTCAGCTTGTTCATAATCCCACCAAACTAATGCACGCCCCTTCAATTTAGTCTTTGCTATCTTCACCTTCTCTTCATTAGGTACATCCTCACATTCAAAGAAGTTATCTAATGTTGCAATCCAATCTAACAATGCTTCATCATCAAGATTACCATCATACATAGGAAAATCAAATTTTACCTTGTGCTTGTTTCCTTTTACTGCCTTTAGTAGCTTGGCCATTCTTTGGTCTTCAGGATCCAACTCTTCATCTACATCTTCATACTCTTCATCTTCTTCTTCTCCAGTGTCACTTTCATCACCCACAATCATTCCTCTTTTCTATCTTGTTTCAACACTCTCCACTCTTGCAACCAACCTATTTTGCAACTCCTTCAATTTTTTGATCTCCCTCTGAGTATTCTCTTCCATCTCTTGCATTTTCCTAGCCATATTATTCCCCTTTGGAGGCATCTTGACACTTTATCTTTTCAACTTCCAAGTTTCCTTTCTTCAATCAACAACCTTCCACTCTCAAGAGACCTAATACCTATGATCTGATACCAATTGATGTAGAGAAAGAAGGCTTTGATCCAAAACAACACAATTCAGGTTATCCCAATCAACAGTTTGATTCTCAAACCCTAACTAGGGTATCTCTTCACATAAACTCTCCTTTCCTCTTGTAGGTCTATAGACCTAAATTGTTCAACTTATCTCACAAAAAACCTCACACCCTACAAACCCTTTACACTTTCAAATACCCCTTTAAAGCATACTAAAACATACCTCAAAAACTCCAGGGGTCACTTTCTACCAACCCCCTCAAATATTGACTGGTACACTATTCTACAAGGCCAATTAAGCCTGTTTTCCAAAGAAAGTTACTCAAAAACTCACTCCCAATTTCAAAAAACCACTCAAAACTTCTCAACAGGTCTCTAATGTCCCAAATCAACAATTTCCCAAGTGTAAAACAACCATTAAATCACCAAGATTACAAACCCTCATTTTCACTAGTTTTGAGTAGGGTTTATTGAAAAATGATGTTCCTGGCCTCCAACAACTCTGCCACTACCTCCAACACACCTAAATATGCCTAATAATTCTCACAATTTATCACTCAACCTTTACCAACAGTGTTTCATCAGACCCTTACTTAAACCCATCATTTTCATGCCTAAATTCATCAAAATACCTCAGGGGCAGCCCTCAAAACTTCACCAAACCCTTCTTCTTGCTTAAAAATCCTACCCTACCTTCTAAGCCTATCATCTTGGACCCATCCCACTCATTAATAGGAAATACAGTAGGTGGAATGGGTCTTATTCCATTTATTGAAGCCTCAAACCCTTAAACAGGGTATAATAGACCTGTTACAGTAAAATGAATCAAACTTCCACCAAATTCAATATGAAATGCTCAAACCAAATGAAAATTGAAGTTAATCCACACCTCCAATGATTTCACGAGTTTTTAGAAGAATAGGCTACAATACGAAACCGTACTAGGTCTGAGAACAGTGTGTTTACACAAAAATTTAGAAGGAAACAAAGAAATTCAATTTTATTTCACTTCAAAAACCACCAGAAGCCCCTTACAACGAGATTCCAAATGTATTTAAACCATTTCCACCTAAGAACCAACTGAATCAACTGATACAAATTGAATTTTTGAATTTCAGACTATTGGCATTCCAACTTGCACACTTTTGCAACTTTTTTTTTCCCAAGATGACAACTTTTACAAATATGTCAAAAAATGACAATATGAACTTAGGGACCTCCAATACATGAAAAAATAACCTTGTCCTATGACTCTAGACTCAAATCGCATCAAAACATGACATTAGACCTTTCACCTTCCAAAGGTTGCACTTTTGACAACTTTTACCATCATGCATTTTCTTGCATTTTTGCATCAAATTTGACAATATTGCACATTTACAAAGATGAACTGCATAATACATGTCAAATGGTCAGTTTAGACCTTATTGACTCAAAAAAAGACTTCAAACCCCTAAGAAAACCTATCAAAGAACAAACTTGACCAAATTCATTTAAAATGGATTGGTGCTCTTGCACCACTATTTCAACATTCAAATGTCTTTTTGGAGCTTGTTTAGGGGCTGCAAAATAGGCATATTTATTTTGGATGACCAAAAGAGATTGATTCAACAAGATGAAGAAAAGACTTATCTTTTTCCGCCAAACACATGTTCCTATCTTCTAGCAAGTTGTTGCACAACTATAAGGTTCATTTTTCAGACCTTTGTTTAGGGGAAGAGTTTCATGAAATACTATAGTTTAGTATTTTAGTAGTAGTAGTTGTTTGTAGTTTCATTTCTTAGCAGTCATTTCATTTCCAACTCCTTACATTTCCAGTATTTCCCTTTACAAGATATTTCATTTTCCAGTTCTTTACATTTCCAGTATTTCCCTTTACAAGTTTCTTAGGATAGATTTGATTCCAACATTTCATTTACAAGGTCTTAGATTAGATTAGATTCTAGCATTTTCTTTCATGCATTGCCTTTCAATTTTGCTTGTAGAAAAAACATGTCATGTAAATGTTTTCTTCTCCCTCTTGCATATTGCCATGGACATCACTCTGGTTTGACATTTTTAATTAAATGATGAGGACTGCAACGACTTTCATCAGAGTGTGCTTTCACAAGTTATGGTTCCTAGAAGGTCTCAAATGAGAACTATGTAACAAATTTTGGAAGAATCCTCAATTTTTGAAAAATTGGAGTATGAAATTAGAAAACTAACTTAACCACTATGTAGAGGATGAAATTCTACCCCAAATAAAAAAGTCAACAATTTTTTTTTGTATGCTCAAGTTATGGTCGTTTGAAGTTGGAATGAAAAATAAAAAATGCAAGTGAAGAGGGGTTCAACCTATTGACATTTGTTTGGCCATCAAATTTAAAATAGTCTTGAATGACAATCATATGACTGTCAAATTTAACATAATGTTCACTGAATGATCATTTGGCCATCAAATTGAAGATAGTGTCAAGTGATGACCATTTGTCCATCAAATATAAGACACTCAAAATTTATTTTCGAATTTCATAGAGTACATTGTACGACATGGGGGTGAAAAAAACTTGGCTCAATTTTTTTGACTTCAATTCTGATGATTTGATAGTTGATCTTAATATTTTTGGACCTTCTAAGTGCAATGCCTAGGTTCATATGGGTTGAAAGTGCTCCAATTTTAGAGCTACCTTTTGGAACCATGTTGAAACCCCCATTTTACAACTAGCTTCTTTAATCTCCAATTTTGGTGAAACGAAAGCCAATCTTAACTTTCTCAACCCTCTTAGGTGCTATGGAAAGGTTAAAAATACCTCAATAATTACCAGAAAGTTGTAATCACCTAGATCTCATAAGAACGTAAATATGCAAATGAGAGTATACAAATGTTTATTTTTCCTTTGATTTTTTTTTATTCTCCATATCATCTCAGGATGCAAGAGAAGAGCATACCAGGTTTTTTGAGAAAAATATTAGCTATCTATTAGTCTCAAATCTCTCAAAAAATTAGAAAACACAATTAGCTATATCAAAAATAATTACTTTAACACCATGTCAGATTCTATGAGAAATGAGACCTGAGCCAAGATATGATGTTGGTCGTAGATCACATACATTTCAATTGACAAATGATTGAAGATAAAAATAGTATAATGAAGAGAGAATCCTAAAAGAGAGAAAACAAGATATAGTTGCAAGAGAATTTAGATAATGCTCATGTTATTCTCATCAAACTAGTTGAGGTGAGAGGAGAGTGTTGTATATATAGAAAATATGAGAAAATACATCCAAGAGGTGCATTAAATCCTTTTAGAGTAATCATGCATTAGCTAATAATTAATTAATCTTTAATTAATTATTAGTCTAATTCTTTTCATGCACTTAAGCTAAACTTAGGAGTACTTTTTATGTTAACCAAAGTGAGTTATTATTATATCATTTTGTCTCATTGTGTGAGATGTTGACACTTGTCATGATCTAATCCCTTTATCATTTAGGGTTGCTCATATATAGCATTCAACCCTCATTGTATTATCTCTCTAGAGATTCATGGAAGCTTTTCATTTTGCAAGTTTTTCTTGTTGAGGAATAACAAATCTTTGTTTTGTAGATCTTTTGAATGGAAAGTGTCTTTGTTCATTATTTGATCTTGCATCTTGTGTTATTCACAATTCTAACATGGTATCAGAGTGTGGATTCAACAAACCCCTTCTCGATATATGAGGCTTTTCTTCAACTAGGGTTATAGGCTTTAGATCTGGAATCTTCATTATTTTTTTTGTAATTTTTGGAGTTGGGTGATTTTTAGGTGTATTTTGACATGAAAAAGACCTCACCGTTGCATTTAGGAGGCTGATTTGATAAATTTTGACTATAAATTTGTCTATATTACTCTCAAGAGCTTTTGAGGCAATTTTATTTTGCATAGGGGCCCGCATGGCCCTTGTACAGACACTACCAAAAAAAAAAAGGTTGGAGTTTTTTTACTTTAAATTCTATTTTTTCACCCTGCCCTAGTAGCAGCTATAAAAGCTTGCTGCCCGACAACTTCTACACCACCAGCAGTGGATTTTTATAGCCCATTAGCCATTATTTTTATTGGTAGCTTCACAAAACATTTTCAACGGTCCTTTTTTGCTTTTTCCAACACGTCTTGTTCAAAATATTTTGGGTACTGCACAAAATATTTCATCGACCATTTCTCTACAGGGAGCTAAAAAATTTTGATAGAGGGAAATATTCCCTTAATATTCCATTGAAATCATGTTGATGTTAGTGGTAAAACCTATCAACAAGCCCCTCTTAGCCCCCTTTGGCCCTAAAAAAGCTATTTTTTTTTATTTTGGTCACAACTTGGGCGTACGATATCAAAATATGAACAATGAGATATTATAGGAAAGCTGGTTTGGAGTACTTTCTAGTGGTGTGGGTTTCATCCCCATTTTTTGATATTGGTGCATTCTACAACATGTTGAAATCAAAGGTGCTATTTTCACTCTCGGGTTCATAACTTTTGACCTGTTTCTTCATTTTTTTATGATTCTAGTAGTGTTGGGATGGTCTTTCAAATCTCTTCATAGCCATCCATGCACTTTTTCTAGAGTTCTTTAGGTACATTTTATTCATTTTTTTCACATTCTCGATTCTTGTGAATTACTTGGATGTCTTAGCTCTTGGAGAATTTTTCGTCTGCATGTGATGACTCATTTTTGGCTATTCTATATGTATTTCTAGAATTTTTTCCTCTTTGGGTATTGTAGACATCTTTTGCATGCAATTTCTCTTTTGTAAACACACTAAGATTAAGCTTCATTCTGGTGTGTTAATATTCAATGACCTCATAGTAATGTTAATATTGAAAGGAAGAAGATGTGTAGGATGCAATTTTCAATAATGTTGCTTTAGTGGATGGAAAAGCAAGAATGACCTAATAGACATACGATGAATTTTATATCTAGATGAGTAGTAGTTATGTAAATCAAATTTCCCATCAAACTGTTATTATGGGGTTTCATTAATTTATTTACCATTTGGTTCTTCAGTCGACTTAGTTCCTGTCTCTATTAGGGTTGATGAATCTTTAGAATATTTCATTTTGAATCATGTGATAATTTCTTTGGTATACTTCATTTAAGAGAAATATTTTTCTAGGTGTTTTCCACACTTCAATTCCAAGAAAGTAATGAAGTAATCTAAGACCAAAAATCTCAAAATTGATTTATTTATCTTCTTTCACATCGTTTATTAGTCATTGATTATTTCTATTAATGAGCAAATCATCAACATATAACAAAATGAACAATACCTTGTTATCAAAATTCTTAGTGTATTAATTTAGATTAGCATCATATTTTTGAAACCCCCTTCAAAGAAAGTACTTACCAATTTTTGAGTTCCAAGCACATGGGGCTTGTTTCAAACCATAGTGTCTTTTTAAGTGAAACACAATGTGTTCCTTTCCTTTTTCAACAAAACCAAGAGGTTGTGGGGCATATACCTTTTTTTTTTTTTTTAATCAATTCTCCATTTAGGAATGCACTTTTGGCATCTATTTGGTGAATTTCCTAACTGTGATGGGAAACTAGTGTTATTAACATTCTAATTGTGATAATCTTTGCAACTAGAGAAAAGGTTTCCTCATAGTCAACACCTTCAACTTGTTTATAGCCTTTGGAAACTAGTAAATTGCTTTGTGCTTATCAATTACACCATCATAATTGAACCTAATTTTATATACTTCCATAGGTAAAGGAACCGAATCTCATGTTTAGTTTTGATGAATTGAATTTATCTCTTATTTCATAGAATTTTGTCATTTTTTGTCCTTTATTGCTTCATCAAAAGTGTTTGGTTCATGAGCACTTAGAACATTTGACATTAATGCATAATTGACCTCATTTTCTTGCAACCTAATAGGTGTTCTTCTAGCTCATTCTGATCTCCTTAGGGGAACATTAGATCATGGAGTAGACATTGTGCTTGAATTTGGCTCATCGATTTCTTCTCTTTCTTCTATAGATTCGATAAGACTT
This sequence comes from Sequoia sempervirens, assembly GCA_007258455.2. Lineage (NCBI taxonomy): Eukaryota > Viridiplantae > Streptophyta > Pinopsida > Cupressales > Cupressaceae > Sequoia > Sequoia sempervirens. Next base: position 655,042,952 of record VDFB02270651.1, on the reverse strand, counting down.
AGTTCAAATTTTTTGGGTGAGTATGATGATGTGCCCTTATCATCTTTCTAGAGGCACTTTCTCTACCCATTTTTGGGTGAGTATTATTTTAACATATTTACAATTATTATGCTGATAGAAAATTAATTATTATTACTACCATTATATTCAATGACCTTATAGTAATGTTAATATTGAAAGGAAGAAGATGTGTAGGATACCATTTTTGATAATGTTGCTTTGCCATCCATTAAAGTAGAGTACATGGTAGTTGTTTCAAAAAATCTTTATATGTGTAAATAAGATTAAGTGATAATTTTATATTGTTATATAGCAATGTGATTCAAAGTCATTCATTTCAAGTATACTCTTAATTTTATATGTGCCACTATCATCTTCTATAAAGAATTTGATGTGGGAAATGCAGAAATCAGTCATCTAGTTATTGTTAGATCATTTACATGTAGGTGGTTAATAAAAATAAGTCAATTAAATGTATAGTGTTCATGGCATACATAACTAATTAGGATCAAAAGTATTAATATATTAGTTCTCTATATAGGAGTACATACTTCTAAACCAGAGATCGAAACCATAGACTAATTTCTGTTATTATTTGACTATCTAGATGTGCCTTCCACTTGTTGGAATATTTCCCATTTCGGCCAACCATTCAAGCTTGTTTATATTTAGACATTTAATTAAATACCATTTTTTAATAGTTTAGCAATAATGTCTATTCTAGTTGGGATAAGCATTGTGATGTTAGATCAAAACAAATATTTTTTTAGTGTAATTAAGGATTTAAATTATTTTAAGAGTAGTTCTATTTTTTTTAGAGTTTTCATCATACAATTTGTTATTTTCTTGTATACCATGTGGTGGTTTGTTGTAGTATTTTATCTCTTGATTATCTTATTGTTCTTGGTATTTTCACTTCTTTGTAAATGATTTAATCCCTCAAGTTCATATTTGAAATAAAAAATGTTTATCATAATTAAAAAATAATATCTATCAATATAAATCTTTAAATTTTAATAATTCTTCAATAGAGCAAGAAATGGATGTATCATAAGTTTAAAAAAATCTATCAATAGAAATATTTAAATTTTAGTAATTTTTCAATAGAACAAGAAATGGGTATATCAGATTCTTGCCACATTTAATGAAAGCTAGAAAACTAAAGCAACGACGGATTATGATAAATGAAATACACAGAAGGGGAAGTTGCACTTATTTGAATGGAGTGAAATCAGATTGGATTTATGAGATTGTTGTTTCCTCCCTACTAATCAAACCACATTCCTTTTTAGTTTTAGAAAATCATATAAAAAACTCAATTCTCTCTTAAAATAATCACGTTTGAATGCCTTTTTGTTTTTTGATTGCCTGTGTGCTCATTTTATTTCATGTTTATATTTTCCTACCCCGCATTAGCTATAATATATTTTTTCCTACTCTCTTTCATTCTCCTTGTGCTATAGCATGCTTTAATGTCTCCTTGAACATTATATGAATTTAGATATGATGACTATTGAAATCGAAGGGCTTGAATAGATTTGCTCTATGTGTCAAATAATGGATCCAAAGATCTTTAAATAGATAAAGCTTGGAGAGATGTGTCTTTTGCATGAGACATGACTATACATGACAAACATGTTGAGTGTGATTAAATACAATTTATATATTTTTAACACCCCCCTATAAATTTTATTTTATCACATAACACAACTCAACTAGATGATGGGGGCCACCTATAATAAATAGGTTTATTAGCTACCCATTTACAAATGAAGAACATTTAACACAATACCTTCTTGAAAGTATACAAAATTATCATTTCACAAGGGTTTAGTGAAAGCATTTGCAAGCTTCTCATTGGTTGGTGTGTAGACTAGTTCAATTTCCTTATTGAGAACATGCTCATGAATAAAGTGATAGTGTACTTCAATATGCTTTGTGCGAGCATGGAACACTGGATTCTGAGACATCTTCAACACACTTTTATTATCATAATATATAATTGTTGGATCAATTTGTGGATGTCAAATATTATTAAGAAGTTGTCTAAGCCATATTGATTCACAAGTTGTTGAAACAACTACCATTTACTCTGCTTTAGTGGATGGAAAAGCAACATTACCGAAAATTGCATCCTACACATATGCTTCCTTTCAATATTAACATTACTATGAATATTTAGCATAACCCTTGCACTTGAAGGAGGTGCAAGGAATTTTTTGATAGAATAATATATGTAACTGGAAATTTGAAGGTGTTTTTTTAAGGAGTTCTCTATTTTTCCCTTATATAGAACAGGGGATTTTTCTTATAAGTCACAAGTTCAAAACCATTATACACATACCGTGTTGCATTTTATTAAAATAAATAAGTAGAGAAATGCATTTAGTTAATAATATTTGGATATGAAATATTGTTAATACAAATTATAACTTATCAAAATTTATCCCCAAAATGGAGTTTAAACATAAATATAAATGTAAGATCTTAAAAACACATTCGATCAAGGACAAGTTATTTAAAAAAATGAATTCAAAATTGTTACAACCAAAGAACAGGAAATAATTTGACCATATCTATGTGATTGAACATTTTGGGGAGTGTATGTTCATCTTAATATCCTATATAGGATTTCACCTCTTGACCAAAAATTGAAACAAAGAGAAAAAAATAATGAAGGAAAAGTAAGGAATTCAAGTTTTCTACTTACAATCTCCATTATTAAAATTAATATTTGATTTGGGATTCACATTCATCCTGTACTTTGTTATTGTAGTTTTCATACTTGGAGTCAACTAAGATAGGGAAAACATCAACTAATTGACTCAACAAAACTTAAAAATTTAGAAAAATACTTAGACTTCATAAGAAGTACAAATTTAATGCAAAATAGTGAGGGTTTTGATCTTCATTATAGGTATGACTGTCACCATACATTGTGACTCTATTAAACCATAAATGTATGAAGAAAAGTTTGCAGAAAAATTATGATTAAAATCTATCATAAAACTATAAACAATAATGGGTCATGATGACATTGTCGGAAGTCTGTAAATTGCCTATAGGTAAACAATCTTGAGTTTTTTAGTAGTTGAATGATGTCAAACCAATGTTTCTTCTTTGAAATTGTATCCCATCAAGTCTAACTTTCAATCTATTGAGATTTTGACTATCAGACTATTCACTCTATGTGAAAATAGCTCTAGCAACCATTACATTTACAACATCAATAGTAACCTGAATCCATTCAATATTAAATTAATAATTCTATTAAGAAAAGTATTTTTGAACACTTAGAATACTATGAAGGGGGTGAATTAGTATTCTATTAAACCATTCAAACATTATCCATCCAATTACCAAAGCATATTCAATTGTTATAAGGAAAGAAAGCATGGAAACATCCACAAGATCACATAACACATTAACACCATGGTTTTTACATGGAAAACCCTAAATAGGAAAAACCATGGTGAGGGTTAGCTCACAATATATTATAACTAGTTATAGTATATTATAGAAATGCTCATTACAGGTGGACTCATTGTCCATAGGGAAAAATATAGAAGAGAGAGGGGTGGATCATGCAACCTATTTTGAACTATTACAAAAGCATCTACAATATGTAGGAATATAATTTCAATGAAGCACAATAACAAATTTTGCACTGATCTAGATCAATGCTCTGCTTTGCTCTGCATTCACACAATTTTGATTTGAACATTTTTTATCACATTTGCATCACATATCTCGCATACATCATATAATATCTCTACCTCATGAAAAATACCAAAAATAATCTATCATATATCGACATCAAGTGTAACATTAATTAGGTCAGCCTAATTGGATGTAACACACAAAATTTAACTTGTCGGCTTCAAACCTTATTAGCCATAACACACACCTCAATTCAATTCTCAAAATACCTTAAGATAGGTTAGCATGGACCTAAAAAAGATCCCATATAGAGGTTCAACACATATTAATCCTTTGCATACACATCAAACGTGTTAGGTCGGCACACCATAGGACCTAAATAAAAATACTTCAACTATTCATCCAATTCATGCAACATGTGGACCACAAAACATGATACCATCTGGAATTCATACTCATCTGACATATAGCAACTTATCTTTGACACTACAATATCAAAGACTCATTCATGGAAGAGTGTGTAATCTCCCACCGACACACTATACAGGGAATGACTGTGAAATGCCAGATTGGACTCTATCATTCCTATTTCCCAAAATACTTCACTAGACAATCTGAAATCTTGGATTTAGATACTTCTAACAACCATAGAAATTAGGTTAGAAGCACAAAGCAAAATATTCCTTTATGGAGTGATGCAAACCCAAAAATTGATACATTGTAACCTTGAATTGGAAGTTTCAACACTTAGTCATATTTTCACACTACTAAAATTTTTGGACCAAATCTCCTTGCAAAAATGACTTCTTCAACACCATAGAATCATGTTAGGATTAATAAAATTAGTCCACAAAAATGTTGACATTAATGAAAACACTGTATTACATTGCTATGTCTATTCTCCATGCTCATGTTGCCAACAAGCATCATCAATGACAATCTCCTCAACCTTCCAACAATTTCCCCCTTTGTCATTGATGGAAACATGCCAAAATTCTCTCCAAAATTCTCCCCCTTTGACATGAAGGGAAAAGGGCACCTTTATACATTATTCTGATGCATTACCAAAACTCCTCCTAAATGATGTAATCATATATACATAGTTGTGAAAAGGATTAACTCCCCCTGAGTCATGTACCAAAGAAAAAAGATACTGAAATAAAACTCTATATGTCTGCATATGTATAAAGAAAAAAAATGCATAAAAACATGAAATATGAGTCAACTGGATGTGGTTGATGCCTACAAATTCTTCATTTGATCTTCCTAGGCTGGCCTAAGTTATCTTCCCATTCTCAGTTGGCTTCAACAAGCAGCTTGATCTGAGTTTCAAATTCCAACAATAGTTCTTCTCCTTGTTCCAGTGAAGCAGTTACTGGATTCATCCCTTTTTCCTTACTTGAATTGAGTAGTTCCTTAAAGATCAGTAATAATTTTGGATTGACTATATCTCTTCTCCAAACTATACTATGATATGTTCATTTTGCACTTGAAGTTGAAAAAATTTCTTATGAAGCTCTTCAATTTTACTTCTTGTGACACCGGTGAGGTCAATAGCTGGGTCATATGCACCAAAGGTGACATCAATTTGTGACTCAATAGAGTCCATCTCCTTCTTTATAAATTGTGTGGCTTCAGACCACTTCATGCCATATTGCAATAATGCCTTCACCTCACCTACATTTCTTTCAACATCTTTCGATAATTAATAGAATTTATTATGTGTAATAGCACATTTCTTTGTCATCTCCATCATTCTCTTATCACTCAATCTCTTTTCCGCTTCCCTTTTTTCTTCTTTCTTAAGTCCATATGCATAAGATTTGAATGAATCAATTAAAAGCTTAAAATTTTTAATACCAGAGAGTGTGGCATCCACATGTGATCCAGGTATGATCTCTTGAAACACTTTGACTGCCTCATCCATCAGTTCTTTTCTCTTTTGATGGGTTTCAATGATATCCTTTCTTGTGGATGTGTGGAACAAGTCTCCTAGCTATATATTGTGAATATGAGAGATCTTGTTTAGATCAACATTACCTTGACTCATCGACAGTTGCAACAACTAAGAGGACACAATCAATTGGACACTAGGCTGAACACTTAATAAATTTCTCAAAGAATCTTTGGAGGAGCTAGAAGATTCACCAAGAGACTTTGTAGTCTCTATAGCCTTATCCTTTTCTTTTGTAGAATTTTTAGAGTCAGTTGTTTCATCCTTTTCAATATCTCTAGATGCATCTTTTTCTTTTTTTTCTTCTTTATTCTCTTCTTCCGTCTCTTCATGCTCTTCCTCTTCATTACCATACTCTTCATCTTCCTCATCAACAACCTTTTCCTCATCATCACCTTTATCTGCATTCACTTCCTTTGTTTTTCCTACCTTTCCAGTGTTATCTATGTTTATCGAAGGAGGGAATTCAATATTTTGTACCAAAGGAGTGATGACATTTTCCTTCACAATGTCTTCTCCAATCATTTCCTCTTATTTATTTTCCTCTGTCATAACCTCCACTTTTGGAGGGGCTTCGTCTGTTGCATCTTCTTCATTCATTTCATGCTCATGTTGAGCATCATCAGTTGTACTTCTACATTGCTCACTTCTTCTTCAGTCATCGGAACTAGTCCTAGCTTTAAAACAATATCCCCAACTTTGTCATTGATTTCTTTCCGAATTCTTTCCAAGTCACTTTGATCTTTTTCCATGAGGAATCTGATTCTTTGCATGGTTCTCATTTCCTTGCTATATATAGTGACCAATGTGGCCTTGTCATCTTCTAAAAGTCTAGCACCAACTCTTTCCAAGGCTTCATATTTTAGCCTTTCATATTCCATTATATCTTCTTCCCTTCTTTTCAGTAAGATGTTCCATACATCATTAGGAATATCTTTCTTGATATTCTTCAAATCTACTTCAAGTACCACATTGTACTTAACAATAGCCTCAAGAATGGTGGCCTTTTCCACCTCATTTGACTCCTTGTACAACTTTGTAGTTTCCTTCAATATGTCATTCTACACAATATTTTTAAATAGTGCCTCAAACTTCATTGGGAAATAAGGTCTTTCCTGTTGTTTCTACTTTTTGAACTTCACTGGAGACTTCTTCTTTTGAATCGTTTCTTTCTCCTTCTTCAGAGAAGCCTTCTTGGATTCCTTCTTTTCTCTCATCTGAATTTTGAATGCCTCTTTTTAATTCTCAATTTATTCTTCATTTTCTATATCTATTATGTCAATTCTTTTTCTTTTTGTGCTAGTTTCACCTTGTGAAGCCTCTTTCCTTCCTCTCTAAACCAATTGTGGTCCTTCTTCTTCCAGTTCATCTTCTTCATCAACACATTAATGCATTTACCCTTTTCCCTTATAGCCTTTTTCTTGACTCTTCTTCTTGTAGGGGCAATAGGGGTGTTGTGGTGGTGTTCTTCTTATTTTTTTCCTTGGTGGCATGCACTACTATATCAAAGGATTAGCAGTAGATTTTATTTTTTCTCCAACAAATGGTAAAGTCCAAGAGGAATTTTGTGCAAAGGGAGGAGTGGTAGATATTCTTCCTAATATTTTGGTACTCCTTGATGCTTCAAATGCACTCTTGTTTGCTCTAGCTCTTGCTCTTGCATACTCCACCTTTTCTTTTGACAAACCCAACTCTTGTGCATATACATCCACCATCTTATCAACATTTTTCCTCATCATAGGTTCTTTTTTCCTAAAATGTTCTTCCATGAATTTTTCTTCATATGTTCCAAACCAAGTGGTTGGTTTGCATCCTTTAGAATCTTCACTAGAATATCTACACAGCCAATAAGTTCTTCCTCTGTTACCCCATAGCCTAACTTAGGAACCCAAATAGTCCTTGGTTCCACTGCCTCCATAATACAATAATATGTAGATACAAGAAATGTGATTTCATCTTTGTATTTCTCAACAATATCCCTTGGAATCCTTTGCCTCTCATGCATTCTTTTCTGGAAAATATCAAAGAAAGTAGCAAGTGCTTCATCTTGTGATGTAACATCACCAAGAATCCTCATACGGTCTACAATATGTAACGCAATAGGTCTTCCACTCGACTAATTTACCTTTCCAAACACTAGAATCTCCTTCAAAAAGTAGAAAAGTAGGTACATGAACAGAGTGCCATACTTGTATACATACTTCTCTTTTGTCAACCTCATATTCTCCATTAGTTGTTGCCTAAGCAACTCATAGAGGTCAAATTCAGTACCATTCACAACCATCTCATGAGCCATGTTAATTTCGGTGGAATAAACAAAGTTATCCCTATTTGTGAAGTAGAATTTGTATCCAATAACCATGGAAACATATCTGATAGTAGGGTTTCTGATGGGATTCACTATCAAGGCCCTTTTTTCATATGTAGCTCAAGTCTTCTTGATTGCTACTTCATTCTTGATGGATTTTAACACAAGAACCGGTACGAAGGAGCATAGACCGGTGACTTCCCTTATTACTTCTATTATCATGTGGGGCATGTTGGTCTAGAAAAACTGATCGTGAATTATACTCAAGGCCATTCTAATCCATTTTTCATCATAGTAGAAAGGTGAGAACGATTGCCATACATCCAACTTTTTCTCAACTAGGTTTTTGTATTCCAACTTTAGGTTAATTATCATCTATTAATTCATTTTCCCAAACATCTCCTAATTTGGAGGGAGAATTCTCTTCCATGTTAGCATGATTATAAGCCCTAACTTCCTTAGTCAGTAAAACCCCAAATGGTATGTGCGAGAGTGTGCCTAATGGGTCATTTTCTATGGATTTGGTGGGATATCTCTTGAACTTAGGTTGAGGTTTCTATGAAACCTCTACAACCTTTAGTGTAGCCATTGCAAAAAAAAATATTTAAACTACTTTTAAATAACTATTTCAAAAAAATAGGGCATGCAAGATTTGTTGAGTACCTTTTTTCTTCGCTTCACAGAATTAGGGTTTCAATGCACTAAACTTTGAATCACCTTTTGCACTCCAAATTTGCTTCTCGTTGCTTTTATTCTCTTCAAATGCTTTGTGAAATGAATTTTCCTTAGCAAATTTTCTTTTAACCTTTTCATCTACCAAAATTTTGCAATAGATGCTTCGAGCGATAAAGCTGGCATAACATTCTCTGTAAACACAAACTTCTCAATCTCCATAAATCTCTTCATTGACATATTGTCTTTTGAAATTTTCACCAATAGACCTATCATGTTTTTCTTCATCACATATCTTCATGTTGTAGCTTCAACACCTCTTCTCTAGTGGGGGATAAAAGATGTGTATTAATGCTCCCCTAAACCATAGCTCTTGGCTTAGTTTTCGAAGGAAACATCTATACCATAGGGTGGTACAGATTCTCCCTTGTCTTTTGTCTCTTCCTTCTTTCTCTAGATCTTTTCCTTTTCATTCTTTACTTCAACCAGATCAACCTTCTTGATTGGATTATTCCTCTTTACTAGATTGTTCTTCCTTGTATTTCTACTTCTGTAAAACTTAGCAATATGTCCAGGTCTATTGCAATTGTGACATACATCTTTTGAACAATATTCCTTCCATTCATTCTAGATTTTCATTGATTAGCTTTGTGTCTAAATCCATAGAACATATAAGAATAACCATTGAAAGGTTGAATCATTCTACCATTGTTATATGTATTCATCATTTGACGTCTACACTCACTTGCTCTATGTCCAAATTTCTTTCATGTAAAGCATTGACAAATAAAGGATAGAACATTCTAATTCACTTTGGTTCTACATTTCATTGCTCCATGTCCATATTTATTGCAAGAATAACAAAAACCACTGAAAGATGGGCACCTTTGAGCATTTGGTTGTTTGACCAGAGGTCTTCTAGCATTATTTCTTTGATTCTAGATCTTTCCATTGTTCTTCTTGTCTTAAGTCTTCTCTACTTTATTGATTTTCTTTTCTGCATTAGGTGTTGATCTGCTTTTGAGCTTTCACCTTTTTCAAGTCCCAAACCACCTTTGTCTTTGGATGATTTTTGACCTATAATCAACTCATCAAGCATTGTAGAAATTTTCGTGAATTTATCTTCATGACTTCTTTCTTTCTCTAGATCTGATATTAGGTTTACCACTTCTTGCTCACGCCTCATGCATTCATTAGATTTTCTTTTCACTATTGAATTTAGACATTCCTCAACTCTTTTCTTTTCTTCAACTTGTACTTTCAAATAAGTGATGGATTCATTTTCTTTTTTCAACTACTCACTAACTTCCTTATTCCTTTCTCTGAAATTCTTGATTTTCTCTCTCAATTTTCTGATGCATTTATTTGCTTCTTTAACATTTTCCTTCAGATATCTATTTTCATCTTCAACTTTGTCAAGATATTCAAAAGCAACTTTGAGTTCCCCATCTTTATCAAGCATGCAATCTTATTCTATGTATCCAATATCAAGAATCTCTTTTGGATGAATAGGGAACTTCCTATAAACCATGTGTTCAATCTCCAAGACCTTCCCAAAGCGGTTAAGCTCCTTTTTAGGAACCAAGCTTTGATACCAATTGTTGAACACTCAAAATGCTGAGAGGGGGGGCAGGTGAATTAGTATTCTATTAAACCATTCAAACATTATCCATCTAATTATCAAAAAATATTCAACTGTTATAAGGAAATAAAGCATGAAAATATCCACAAGATCACATAACACATGAACACTAGAATTTTATGCAAAAAATACAAAATGGGAAAAACCACAGTGAGGGTTAGCTCACAATATATTATAACCAGTTATAGTATATTACAAAAATTCTCACTGTAGGTGGACTCACTACCCCTAGAGAAAAAGATAGAAGAGAGAGGGGTGGCTCGTAGCCTATTTTGAATTGTTATAAAAGCATCTACATTATGCAAGAATACAATTCCAATGAAGTGCAATAACAAAATTCACACTGATCTAGATCAATGCTCTACTCTACTTTGCATTCACACAATTTTGATCTGAACATTCACAACTTATCTCTGATTTGATCAAATTCACATCACATATCTTTCATACATCATATCATCTCTTCACATCATGCAAAATATCAAAAAAATTCTATCATATATATCAACATCAAGTGTAACATCAATTAGGTCAGCCTAATTGGATGTAACACACAAAATTCAACTTGTTGGCTTCAAACCTTATCAACCATAACACACACCTCAATTAAAATCTCATAATACCTTAAGATAGGTTAGCATAGAACTAAAATAGATCCCATATAGAGGTTCAACACATATTAATCCTTTGCATACACATTAAACGTGTTAGGTCGACACACCATATGACCTAAATAAAAAATGCTTCAACTGTTCATCTAATTCACAAAAAATGGACCACAAAACATGATACCATCTGGAATTTGTACTCATATGACATATGGAAACTTATCTTCAACACAACAATATCAAAGACACATCCGCAGAGGAGTGTAAAATCTCCCACACTAACACATTGTACATGAAATGACTGTGAAATGCTAGACTAGACTTTGTCATTCATATTTTCAAAAATACTTCGCTAGACAATATGAAATCTTGGATTTAGATACTTCCAACAACCACAAAAATTAGGTTAAAATCGTAGAGAAAAAAATTCCTTTGCAGAGTGGTGTAGAACCAAAAACTGACACTATAACCCTAAATTGGTAGTATTGACACATAGATTTTCACACCACTAAACTTTCTAGACCAAATCTCCTTGTACAAATGAATTATTCAACACCTCAGAATCATGTTAGGATTAATCAAATTAGTCCACAACAATGTTGACAACAACAAAAACACTATATTACATTGCTATGTATATTCTCCATGCTCATGTTGCCAACAAACATCATCAATGACAATCTCCTCAACCTTCCAACAAGTATCACAAAAATGACCTAAAAATAAGAAAAAAAAAGTAAACAAAAATTTAAAACCACCAAATAATCATAAAATTCATTTCATAATTCACATCTCTACCTGAAATAGGGCCTAACAGTAGGTGTTACAATAATATCATATTTGAAAACTACCATAGATAAAACCACAAAACCAATGCCATTTATTTAATAGATAACAACAAACTTGTTTTTCATGAAATAAAACACAACAAAAGTGATCCGGTCATATGTATAAATTCAAAAAAAAAAAATACTAAAACCATGGAAAGTGACTTAACTGAACATTCTGCACAAATTGTGTTGCACTTTCATGAGCTCCATGTTTGAATTTTAGGATTTGAGATAACTACAACATTATAGAAACATATTAAAGCCCTCCATTCACAATAATAAAATTTAGTCATAACTTAGAGTATGAACATGTTATCATCACCACTTACTTATAAGTTAGAGTGAATATTATTATCCTATGTTTCTTATTGCTATAGGGTAAAACATGAGCTATTAGTTAGAATTTCTCAAAAATCAAGCCAAGTTGTCCAACTATAAGGAAAGACTACGTGGAGGGTAAATAAAATAAAGAAGATATCTAAGAGATAATCATACTAGTATAAAAGTGAAATGTTTAGAAAATATTTTTGACAAGAATTTATTCTACTAATTACTTTCCTTATCTGTCTCACATTCTAGCAATAGTTTTCCACACATTGGCTATCCACATTTCATCTACATGTAGACACAATTGACCATAAAGCCAAATGCTTGTCTGAAAGATACCATCCCAATATTGCTTCACACAATAGTGATATACTAATTCATAGAATATTGCAAACTAATAATTGAAAGTGACAATAATAACAAAGCATATAGGATTATATTCAAACTTAGATCGGTAGTGGTAACTAATTTTGTTCCAATATTCATATGAAGCACATAATGACAAGTGTTGTCCATTTTGTATCTAAAAGTTCAGATTTCTTTGTTAATAGATTTACAAGAAATTTCAAAGCGTATTCTTCCTCATAGAAAGATGTCTTCTTTATTTTTCTACTACAAAAGATGAAAGTTTCCTTGGCCCTTTCGGGTAGTTCAATACAAATTTATCAACTTTTGTATTGAGAATATAAGATGTACATTAGCTTATGAAGCCACATAAGTGTAAGCTTTCGATAATTCCTGTCAAACTGTAAATCTGTTGATAAAGTGATGCTAATGTAAATAAAATATGATGTTGATGCAAAGAAAGTATCCACTTATGTGGGAAATTAGACCTCAAATGAACTAATTCATTTCTTTAAGGCACCAGTTATGATAAATCTCTTGTAGTGTATGCCTAATGTGACAATACCCTTCACTATATCTGGGTGGAGAAGTGTTGGGAATAGGATGCCATTTAATTGCAATCCTAAACATATTTCATGTATCTCCTAAGTCCTTGGAAAGTTTTCCCCAACACTAAGATTAGAAAGAGATTAAATTCGAATGAAATGAACATGTAAATTGACATTTGTGATTATTCCTAAATGATAAGAACATGTGGGGTCCAAGTTATCAATCCTACAAGATAGGAGCACATGGGGTGCCCACATGGAAGGTGGAAACATGGAAACCTCTTTCAGATGTGGGTGATCTGAATCTCAGTTTAGTTCTCGAATGATGAATTCTATTCTAGTGACTTTCAGGAAAAAGGATTGGATTTAAAATCTAAAACTGAAATTCTATCACCCTAAAAATATTGTTCAACTATAAGAAGACCCTGATAATAACTTACTCTCACCAACTCTTTAAAATTAAATTCCCACAATCTCACAACACATGTACTTCAACAGTGATTTATGCAAAGGTTAAATTAACACAAGGCATAAGTGGGAACTAGCATGCAACTCCTGCAAATTGCTTGACAATTAAGAAAAGAAAAGGATCCAACAATTTGAATTGGAACAAATCAAATTACTATTCCAAGTCATGAAAAGAACTGAGAAAGGAAAAGATATTTTATTGAATGATGGAGTGGAACTTCATAGAATCTGAGCACACATAAGTTTACAAGCTCCCCAAAATGTGTAAGGGAAAACTCTAATCTGAACTAATTGAGGAATGAATGAAGAAAACTAAGTTTTATCAAAACATAGCCCTCAAGAAACCCTAAGGTGAGCTCAGAAAAAAGGAGCTTTATGCTCTTGTTTTGTACAACTCTTATGATTTTACATGCTCATTAATTGTCTATTAATTTTAGCAAGTGCATTAGAGTTTGCAACAGGTTAGTAGGTTGAGCTTTGCATGTGTGAGGGTTTGAAGCATGGCATGGGATGTGTGGATTCATGCTTGGTCACATGGAATGCATTGATAGCTTGTGCTGTAGAAAGTATATGAGAGTTCTAATGAGAGTTTATTGTAGGTTGTGAAGAAAAATTGTTGAAGGCAAAGGAAGCATATCAATCAAGGATTGAACATCATTTTGTAATCTTTTCTGAGGTTAAATAATACAAGCACTATTGATTCCGGTGGTGGAGTTTTTTTCCCGAAGGGGTTTCTCCACGTATATGCTGTCACTTCATCTTCTTGTCGCATTCTTCTACAATATTTTGTCTCTTTCTACAATTGGTAAAATTGATCTAAACAGAAATCATACACAAAGAATTGTTAACAAAGAACACTTAATATACATCTACAATCTCATAGTTTTAAAAGTTTTAAGCTACATAATTACCTCCATTTTCAACAAGAAGGTCCACATAGTATGTCATAAACATGTAGAAGCTCTCATAAACATGTGCTTTCCTACTGGGTGAAACATGGAATATCAGGGAAATTCCATTAATCTGCAACAAGATCCCAAGCAATATTGAGTGGAGTAATTGAAACAAAATGAAGCAATTTAATCAATAAACCTAGTCATCTTTCCTAATCGTATTACAATAGCATCAAGTGTATTGAATCTCATATAAATAACAACACTCACTGATCAACAAAGCTTGTTGACGAGGAGCTTAAAAACACTGTATTTTATAGTTATTTTGTTCCTACACATTGAAAAGCAAAAGTAAACGCTTTCTACTATAAAATGTATGATTAGTGTTACACAAAGAGATAAAAATAATGTATGAAGGAAGTAGATGTGAATCAAAGGATTTATATGTGACATAATGGAATGTTGATAGACTACGGAAATTTATTGATTGCAGAAAAAACTGAATATGAAGCATGAACCTGCACAGCATGGAAATAGAGATTGTGCTATGTTAGTAATATTTTTGTTAGGTAAACCATACGAAATGAATATAAAATAACAAAAAATATATTGAAATTCTTAGTATAGAAGGTTGCATTAATTGTTGTGTATGTGATGTCATTATAATGAGAGACAATGTAGCTGAGCTTCCTCCCTCTTTCTAATAATGGTATATGGGTTGTTTTTAATTCAAGAATAGCAGTCAAAAGAGAATGGTGGTTCTATTCGAAGATAATTTATTGATTTGACCCTAGACACAACTATAAAATTCAACCCTTGTCTTTCAACTTTACCAATATCAATTATTGCTTTTTTAAGGGTTATCCCTTGGGATTTATGTAAGGTAATAGCTCATGCCATGGATAGCAGTATTTTCCTATGATTACCAAGAGACATGGGAATTAGAGGTACACTTTTTGGGTCATCTCTATTCCAAGGTGGGACATTGTAGTCATCAAAGCACACCACCACATACACAAAGATAAAACTAGTGGGATAGAGCTAGTTGGGTAAACAATTTCTAGTAGTTCTCCAAGAGACCCATTCACAAGACCTGTTTGAATCCACAAGTTTGTTGTTAACATGACTCATTGGCCTCTACATAGTAGGGCCTCTTTTGGAATTTTTTTGGTGTCATTATTAGTATTTGATTTCATATGTGTTTGTATTGCAACACTAAGTACAATAGGAAGATTCAATAGTTTGAGAATTTTTTTGTTATGTAGCCCTACTAAATCATTTGTAGAAAACAAGTGCATTGATTGGTCAAAATTTGTGTGCTCATCATTTGATAGATGTTTGTTTGTGTGATTCATTAGTAATTCCCAATCTTCCTCAACTGGTTCTACATTATGCATATTTTGTAATGTGTGACGAAAGACAATTTGGGTTTGGGAGTCACCTTGTTGATGAAAACTTGTTTACAAAGTAACAATTGTAGTCAATTGTTCCCATAGGACTATAAAATTTGAGTGGGATGCATAAATTAGTTTGTCCATAACAGGGGGGAGTTGTGCTAAGTCACCTACAATAATTATAGATGTACCACCAAAAACACATATGTTGGTTTCAGGGGAATGCTTCATGCAATCTACTATTTTTAGTAGTAATTTCAGTCCAATAAAGCTCATTTCATCAACTAACATGTATTTAATGTGTTTCATGTCTTCTTGAAACAATGTTAGTTATTTTACTTTTAATGCTTGTATTTATTTTATTGGAATTTCTAGGGCTAAATGTATTGTTGAGGCATTTATATTGAATGCAATAATCCTTATAGGAGCAACAACAAGGAGGGGGTTATAATTTTGTGACGATAAATTACAAAGTGTGTGTCTTATACTATGAATCAAATATGTTTTTCCTGTACTTTCTATTCCTTGTATTATCATATGTAATGGTTCATTCAAGGAAATGTTGTTATAGTATTCTTTAATAATAGTAAGTGCAATTTCCTATTTTGAAGATAGTCAGTAAGGTGGGTTAGAAAACTTAAATGTGGATTAGTCATTTTGTTGTGATAGTTTGTTTGTGTATATAAATTGTTTTACACCTTCATGTAAATGGGGAGGAATAGTATGTGTATCCCATTTGTTGTTATTGTCAAAATTACATTTACCAAGCATTTCAAGGGTATTTACATTTACGTGACTAGAAAGACCCATTTGTGACAACAATTCCCATTCATGTAGCTGCAATGTAGTTTGTGCATCTATTGCAGTATCATTTCTTCATCTTCTTCTTGGTTAGCTTCTATATTTACGATGTAGTCAACATGCCAAACAAAGTATTGGTTGAGATTCATTTCCTTCCAATGTGCAACAATATCATCTTTAGTGAGGCCAATATCTGTGGCTATGTCATGAAAATACTATAGAAAAATAGATCACTCTAACAAAATGTCTCATATTGTTCCAAATCCTCATTTGACACACTATAAAATCGAGGAAAGATGTTTATGATTGCTTTGTGTTTCTTACGTCTCCACTTGCACCCTTTGCAAAAGGAGGAAAAAGAGAAAGATTGGGCAGATCTAATCAATGTTATTGTTTCCATATCAACAGATCGTTGCATATAGGAATGTAGATAGTGTAATGGTAATGTATCTCCATCTATATTTCTTTTGATTCGATGAAAGACTTTTTGACCAACATTTACTGTGAAAAATGAGCGATTACAAACAACAAGACACAATTTATATAGCATCTGGAAAGTTTCTTGGGCACCTATATCATGGTCTGCAAAAATCTCCATCATGATTTCTTTATAGGCTGCTAGAGCATGGTTGGCTAGTGCTTGATGTCTACATATCTGGATTAGTTTGTCGATACAACTCTCAGATTTTCTTTCTACCTTAGCTGCATATTTAGCAATGTATCTAAGGACATGCATTTTTGAAACTACAGATTGGAAATCCATATTATCTCTCCATATCAAAAGCATGTTTGGATTGTGTATATTTAATCTATCATCATTATAGGTGAGGGCATATTGTTTTTTTCCTGATTCATCACATGACAAGGTAGAGGCAACACATTCACTCCAAGGAGCTTTGTATTGACACGCTACAACTTGACCCTTCTTATGTAGGTAGGTTGCTTCAATACATTTTATGTATCTTTGGATATGGTTGAGAAAATCTTCATAGTCATCAAGTGTATGTCTTGCTAAGATTTCTGGTGTACTTAGCAAGCAATGATCATCTTGTGTAGATTGATGTCGTGTGTTGTTTCTTTTAGATAGCGTATGAGGGTTCCATGTATTGACATATCTGTCAAAGAATTATTTTTCTTGTTCTACTTCTATATTGTTGTGCCAGTCAAGCTTGTCCATGTCTAGTTCATTAGCAAGCCAAAGAAAGCCATACATGTGTGCAGGACCTCGATGTTGCCATTCATATCTATACCAATAATCTGTTGCATTCAAGAGCTTCTGTAATACTTCTTCATGAAAGATGGTGAACCATTGGTGAAAGTATAGGGATGTCATATGTGGTTTATTTATTATTTTTTCATGCGATTTTTGTTAGTTTGTGGTGTACCTAAAATGCCATTTGAAAAAATCCTATGTAAATCTGGCCATTTAGTATCTACTGCACTCAAAGTGAAAAATAGATTGGGTAATCCAATTTGGTTGAATATGTTTGATAGCTCACCTTGACACTTATTCCAATATGACCGTGCTCCTATCAGGGAAGAACCAAAGTGCATCAGTTGTTCAACCAATTGAGTGTTAGGAAATCATTGCATATGGATATGAAGGCTATTAATGGTAGTTGGTATACAATCCTCTGCATTTTTCTTGACAAACACTAACACAAGTCCTTGGCTATGGTGGCACATCATATGGTTTAAAAAATAGCAAAATCTTGGGTGGCTTCCAAATCTACTGTCATGAAATCACATTAAGTGCAATACATATTCATGTAGTTTGACTTGATTTTAGCCAATTTGCAAGTGCAGTGCAATTCCAGTTGGAAAGAGTGTGGGAAAATCCATATCTAAAATTCACTTAGTATTGTATTCGTTGATTGGTGAAGAATCCAACTGTGGCCATAGTATGATGTTTTCTGGTTCATCTCTCACTTGCAAGCTTTCTTTAATGATTTCTAGCTCTGTTCAATGATTTGGAAGTCTAGCCATAAAGGATGATGAATTGGTTAATTCATTTTCTAGTTGATCGATATCATGCAAAGGTGTTAGATCTTGTTCAATTGCAAATTCACTTTCAATATTTATGCTATGAAGCATGTTTGAAACCTCTGTAAGTTGGTAGAGGGGAGTAGTGCTAGCGAGTCAACATCTATTTCAACATCTTTGTAGTAGGGATAATGTGTGATTTTATATTGTAATGCAACACACACACATTTTCTACTTACGTAGCAATCATAGTGGTTCCCTTGTGTATGGAATCTATGAAATATTAAAACATCCAAGTTTGTAAATCTATGTGGAAGATATTTTTCTATCGTTTTGATATCTTGTAAAAACTAATTGTATGACCACTATATTTGTATTGGTCACTATGAGCATGGGTCACTTGCACGATTGGAATCACTCGTGCTATTAACATCTCTTTGATCTGCATTAGATTTTTTAACTCAATTGGTTGTTTTTTCGGGTCCATATTATTAGGTGATGAAACATGATGTATGCTCTTTTCATGAAATCATCTACTACAAATGGGCCTATTGGATGTTGAACTGGTATGCTTGCCAAGGTAGGATTCACTACATGTAATATACATGTTTGTACATTTGATAGTGCATCTATATCCTTTTGCAAAATCTTTTGGAAGTTGTAATAAAGTTGTTATTTACTTTTGGTAAGGTTGTTTGAGTGTGAATAGTTTGTGTTGTTTCATGGGAACTCATGGATGTTTTTAGGGAATATTGTTCTATTGGGGAGAATTTGTGTGGCCATGTGCACTAATTTTGAATTGGTCTAAATGAGTATTGCTTGGTCCAATAGTAATTGGGTGATCCATGGATTGGATAGGTTGTTGTTCCATTTGATGCATACGATGACAAATACTTGTTTCTACTTTATGGCGAGCAAGTAATCTTGGATTCTTTTACGAGACTTCAAATTTTTCATTTCCCTTCGAACATAATTAGTTGGAACATTTGTAGGGGTGGGGATTTCCATTTGGAAAGTAAAACAATAGGTCTCACTATCGATGTAGGCAATAACGAGAATGTATACAAGTACAATAGATTAATTAAAACAAATATATAAAATCTTGTGTAAGCATGATTATTCAGTAGTATGAAGCAAGAAACTCAATGAAATATAGGAGAAACATCATTTCCATAAGTAATTACATTTTCTAAACATACATACATGTCCAAATGATTTAGCAAATAGGTGAGTTGAACATAAAATTTCACTATTATAGGATAGTTATGAAATGTGTTTACATATAGTAGAAAATTGGAGGCAGATTTAAGTATTATATGTATTGGACATATCGGTGATTCCACATAACAAGAAGCTATTTTCAGCATCTAAATCTAAGATATCAATTTTGGTGACTGTTTCTTTTAAGCGTCTTTGAATGCTAGTTGATTCAAATCTATATGAAAGGGTGAAGAGACAATCTTTGAAGAAATCCCGTTTAATTATAGATCTAGCACTCACTTCTTCTTCCAAGTTGAACTGCAACATGTATAAATCCTTTACAAAGATACCAAGACGAGTAGTGGTTGAATCTTTGAAAGCAACAACCCATAATGTTCCTGTATGATTTGCAAGCTTTATTTGAAGTACATAACTGTAACTACAATATGCAAATGTAACTTTACACTTTGAGCAATACCATGTCTCATCTTCAACTTGTACAACTCATTTTTTACATTTTTTTCCTTCCAACTCAAGGGGACAATATGGATAGCAAAATGAATTTTATTTGATGAATTGTAAAGTTGCTTTCAAAATGCATTGGGCAGATTGGTTCATGTGCATAGTATGTTATTCAATAGCAACAATTGTCTTTTGGTTGATTAGGAGGGGAAAATCCACAACTTGTGTAGATGATGAGATAAGATCATTTCCATTCTATGAAAACCAAGATTTTAGTTGTTTTATTTTGTCTATGATTGGGTCAATAAATAGTTGTGTACTAGCGAAAGTTCTTACCACCTTTCCATTATATTCTATGACATGTCCATTTTTTATTGCAAGAACAACAACATTATGTAAGAGGTACATCTCTTGGAATCATGCACCTTCTTTATGAGTGATTGGAACCCATAGAGTCACATTATTAGTAGAGGAATTCATATCCATTAGCTTAATTCTCCTTCTAATAAATTTTGAACCATCCCTTCTTCTTATTGTAGAGCTCGGGTTGACACAAACAACAATTCCAATAACATCAACAAGGGAATTGTTGGTGATGTGGAGAATGTCAACAAAGTTCGTGAAAGAAAATGGATGCTTCATAATTGCAAGGTCATATTCAGATGGTGAAACCTTGGAATCATCTAGTAAAAAAATTTCAAGTTGGATATTGAGTTTGTTGTATAATCTATTAGCTGATTTAATAGTGCCCTCAGATATTGCATATATAGCTCCAACTTGAGAATTCTTGTAATGAATATTTGCAACATCATTGAAGCAAGTGACACGTACCTCAGTTCCATCACAGTCAATGATATAAAAGGAGAAGACATCTTCTTTCCCCTTTTGAGTGTTGAATTGATGCATTTCTTTTTCATTGTTACAACCCTTTATAAGCCATCTTGTTTGAAATGGGTTCAAATTTTTGATAGGAGCAATGGCGGAGGCAATCTCTTTCCTCAACAGGGACGAGTTTATTCCAAAGAGGGTTCTTCATGGAATTTTCTTTGCTACCATGTCGTTCTTAGGAATATTTGTAGATGAAGTTGGTGAATTTGTGGCATGCAGATGCTGGTTTGGTTCTTCAAACAAATAGATTGGCTAACCAATGATATCATGGTGTGAACATGTGATTTATAGGTCTGAGATGAAAACCCACCTATATAGTTAAAATGAGTAAGTAATATGAAAAAAAACATAATTTATATAGTGGATTGAAGAATTCTATTCTATATGCAATATATTAGAAGTCTATAAGAAATCAAGTAAACACATTCTCTCACCTTGACATGTAAATAATAGGGAAACTATATCCTACAAGCAGAAGTATAGATCCCTTTTGGATTTCTTCTAAAGCGATGTAGGTATTGTATTTCTTTTGAAGAGTAGCCTTTTGTTTATGAACTTTGCTAGATAGATCTATTTTATATCAAGTTGTTGATTCAGAGCCATGGGCAAAACTAGCTATATCTATTACTTGCAAGTGTGGTTGTAATTGAAGGTTTCCATCATTCATCATTGTGATTGCATTTTCAGTTAGTGAATACATGCTTCCGTGTGTCTAAAGTACTCCTATGAAGGTACAATAGATATGAGAAGTATCATGGTATGAAGGTAAGTTGCAAATTTGTACTTTATGAAGTAGTGATTGACAATGAAGTGGGAATCATATTGTGTACTTAACTATAGATATACGTACCAAATGCTGAATAGAGAAAATTTAATTACTTTAAACAATATTAAATTTTCTTTAAACAATGTACAAACTAGTTTAGTTATTATAAATAAATTAAGTTCGTTCAAACAATGTACGAACGAGTTTATTTGATGCAAATAAATAGCTTTAGATAAACAACATGCTTTTCTTTTCTTCTGAGAAGTACATGTCAATTTGTTTGTTGTGTCCTTTTGTAACAAGATAATGTCGTAACTTAGCTTCTACATGTGGATAATGAAAAAAACAAGGAAAAGGTGGTGAGAATCAAGAGTCTAGGAAAAAAACAAGGATAAGATAGTAGAGTAGTTTTCATTATTCAAAATAATTCATTCATTTCTAACCATTGACAACATACATCAGTAATTCATTTGGAATATATTGATAGTTGAAGTTTGATGGAGGATATAGACACCTCAAAGATTAAGTATTTGAAGTAAAAATAAAAATACCCAAATTAAACTTTTAGAATATAATCAGAAGATAAATTTAAATCAAGTGGAAGACACAATTTGTAAACCTTAGTAACTGACCATGCGGCTTTAAAGGAGGAGTTTTAGACAAGATTTTTAGATATGAGTTTTAGATTAAGTATTTGAAGTAAGAATACAAACTCCTCCTTTGAAGTCGCATGGTTAGTTACTAAGGTTTACAAATTGTGTCTTCCACTTGATTTATTTATCTTTTGATTATATTCTAAAAGTTTAATTTGGGTGTTTTTATTCTTACTTCAAATACTTAATCATTGAGGTGTCTATATCCTCCATCAAAATTTTACTATCAACATATTCCAAAATGAATTGTTGATGTATGTTGTCGATGGTTAGAAATGTATGAATTATTTTGAATAGTGAAAACTACTCTACTATCTTATCCTTGTTTTTTTCCCAGACTCTTGATTCTCACCACCTTTACCTTGTCTTTTTCATTATCCATAGGTAGAAACTAAGTTACGACATTATCTTGTTACAAAAGCACACAAAAAACAAATTGAAAGGTACTTCTTGGAAAAAAACATGTTTATCTAAAGCTATTTATTTGCATCAAATAAACTTGTTCATACATTGTTTGAAAAAAATAATTAATTTATAATAACAAAACTAGTTCGTACATTGTTTAATTTTTTTTTAAGATTATTTAAAGTAAGTAAATTTGCTCTATTCAGTATTTGGTATGTATATCTATAGTTAAGTACACAATATGATTTCCATTTCATTGTCAATCACTACTTCATAAAGTGCACATTTGCAACTTACCTTCATACCATAATACTTCTCATATCTACTGTACTTTCATAGGAGTAATTTAGATGCACGAAATCATGTATTCATTGACTGCCAATGTGATCACAATGATCAATGATGGCAACCTTTAATTAAAACCACACCTGTAAGTAATAGATATAGCTAGTTTTCCCCATGGCCCTAAATCAACAACCTAATACAAAATAGATCTATTCGATGGAGTTCATAAGTGAAAGGCTACTCTTCCAAACAAATACAATACCTACATCGCTTTAGAAGAAATCCAAAAGGGATCTATACTTTTTCTTGTAGGATATAGTTTCCCTATTATATGCCTGTCAAGGTGAGAGAATGTGTTTACTTGATTTCTTATAGACTTCTAATATATTGCATATAGAAAATAATTCTTCAATTCACCATATAAATTCCATTTCTATTTATATTACTTACTCCTTTTAACTATATAGGTGGATTGTCATCTCAGACCTAGAAATCACATGTGCACACCATGATATCATTGGTCAACCGATCTATCTGTTCGAAGAACCAAACCAACATCTGAATGTCACAAATTCACCAACTTCATCTACAAATATGCTTGAGAATGACACAGTAGCAAAGAAAATTCCACAAAGAAATCTCTTTGGAATAAGCTCATCCCTACAGAGGAAAAAGATTGCCTTCGTCATTACTCCTATAAAAAATTTGAACCCATTTCAAACAATATGGCTTATAAAGGGTTGTGTCACAATAAAAAATGAAACACATCAATTCAACACTCAAAAGGGGCAAGGACATGTCTTCTCCTTTGATATCATTGACTGTGATGGAACTGAGGTATGTGTCACTTGCTTCAATGATGTTGTAGATGTTCATTGCAAGAATGTTCAACTTGGAGCTATCTATACAATATCTGGGGACACTATTAAATCGGCTAATAGATTATACAACAAAATCAATAGCCAACTTGAATTTTTTTTACTAGATGATTCCAAGGTTTCACAGTCTAAATATCACCTTGCAATTCTGAAGCATCCATTTTCTTTCATAGCCTTCGATGACATTCTCCACATCACCAACAATTCCCTTGTTGATGTCATTGGAATTGTTGTTTGTGTTGACCTGAGCTCTATAATAAGAAGGGATGGTTAATAAGTTCTTAGAAGGAGCATTAAGCTAATGGATATGAATTACTCTACTACTAATGTGACTCTATGGGGTCCAACCACTTAGATAGAAGGTGCACGACTCCAAGAGATGTACCTCTTACATAATGTTGTTGTTCTTACAATAAAAAATGGATGTGTCATAGAATATAATGGAAAGGTGGTAAGCACTTTGGCTAGTACACAACTATTTATTAACCCAATCATACATGAAACATAACAACTAAAATCTTGGTTTTCATAGAATGGAAATGATCTTACCTCATCATCTACACAAGTTGTGGATTTCCCTCTCCTAATCAACATAAAGAAAATTGCTGCTATTGAATAGAATACTATGCACATGAAACAATTTTCCCAATGCATTTTGAAAGAAACTGTGCAATTCATCAAATCAAATTCATTTTTCTATCCTTCTTGTCCCCTTGAGTTGGAAGGAAAACAATGTAAAAAGTAAGTTGTGCAAGTTGAAGATGAGACGTGGTATTGCTCAAAGTGTAAAGTTACAATTGAAAATTGTAGTTATAGGTATTTACTTCAAATAAGGCTAGCAGATCATACAAAAACATTATGTGCTATTGCTTTTGAAGATTCAACCACTACCCTTCTTGGCATCTCTGCAAAGGATTTATACATGTTGCAGTTCAACTTGGAAGCAAAAATGAGTGTTGGATCTATAATTAAACAAGCTTTCTTCAAAGATTCTCTTCACCCTTTCATGTACATTTGATAAAAATGGCATCCAAAGACGCTTAAAAGCAACCATCACCAAAATTGATCTCTTAGATTTTGATGCTGAAAATAACTTGTTATGTGGAATCACTAATATTTCCAATGCAAATAATACTTAAATCTGCGTCCAATTTTCTACTATATGTAAACATGTATTCATAACTATCCTATAATAGTGAAATTTTATGTTCAACTTGCCTATTTGTTAAATCATTCAGACATGTATGCATGTTTAGAAAATGTACTTACGAAAATGATGTTTCTCCTATCTTTCATTGAGTTCTTGCTTCATACTACTGAATAATCATGCTTACACAAGCTTTTCTATATTTGTTCTAATTAATCTCTTGTACTTATATACATTCTCGTTATTGCTTGCATCAATAGTGAGACCTATTATTTTCCTTTCCAAATGGAAATCCCCACCCCTACAAATGTTCCAACTGATTCTGTTTGAAGGGAAATGCAAAATCTGAAGTCTCATAAAAGAAGCCAAGATTAATATGCTTGCCATATAGAAAAAATAAGTATTTTCCATTGTATGCATTGAATGGAACAACAATCTATCCAATCCATGGATTGCTCAATTATTGTTGGACCAAGCAATACTCATTCAGACCAATTCAAAAGTAGCACACATGGCCACACAAATTCTCCCCCAACAAAATAATATGCCCAAACAACATCCATGAGTTCCCATGAAACAACACAAACTATTCACACTCATACAACAACCTTACTAGAAGTAAATAATAACTTCAATGCAGCTTCCAAAAGATTTTGCAAAAGGATAGATGCACTATCAAATTTACAAGCATGTACATTATGTAGTGAACGCTACCCTAGGATGCATACCAATTCAACATCCAACGGTCCCATTTTTAGTAGATGCTTTCATGAAAAAGGCAGACATTATTTTTTATCATCTAATAATATGGATCTAAGAAAACAACCAGTTGAGTTAAAAAATACAACCTAGGTTGAAGAGATGTTAATAGCATGAGGTCATTGAATATAATGGTAGTAATAATAATTAATTTTCTATCGACATAACAACTACGACTATTCCTATGGACTTGATGATGTGAGAGATTACACATCAATACACTAAATAGAAATGCTCAAGAAATAAAAGAGGTTTTGTCTTATTACATGTTGAAGGACCAATAAAGGTACTCAACATTACAAATGTAGATACAAATACCATTGAAAACTTAAATGGGAAAGGCTTGTATAGGTTTGTAGAGAAACACACAACTGACTAAAATGGATAGAATCAAAATTCATTGCAAAAATCACAGTTTGTTTTCCTTTCATTGGACTTGCCATGGTAGATTCTTTTCCACAGGAACTAGCCTTTGTTTGTATTATAGGAATCAAGATCAAAATTTTGCAAGGTTGACATTAATAGGAGTTTTTTTTCAAGTAACATCATTCCTAATTTATAACCACTTTTCCCATCCCATATATCTTGTAATGGTCTCTATGAACAACACTTCCAATGTAGCTTTTGTAATCCAAGGGAAAAATAAAGAAAATAGCCTTGATTCTATGATTGAAGAAGATACAATTGACATATATGACCTTTCACATGATCTTGCATTCTACTTGGATGGAGTAAAGTGGCGACACATGGCAACCTCTGTGAATTGTTTTGAGTGTGTTACTATAAGTTTTGCACCTTCAAGTTAGCTACATTTCTTTAAGGTTATGAAAATCATGGAGATTTGGAAAGGTTGGACATCTCTTGTTACAATAAGGCCAATTGGTGCTCCTTTGCAAAACATTTCCCAATAGCAAGGAGGAGGATATATACATATTGAAAATTTTCATGTTGCACCTATCAAGTTAACTATAAACTTTTCCAACAGCCCTTGGCTGCCCAAAGATGATCGTCGAGTAGCATCATAGTCATTGATTTGGATCAACAACACAACATTACAGAGAGGTATTATGGCTCTTATGGATGTTGAGCCCGAGCTCCAATCTATTTTTGAGAATTAACCTTAGCTCATCCACTAGCTAGTTTGGATGCTATTCAAGGCATGGTCTTAAGGCATTACATTCGTCAATTATTACATGAAGTATACAATGTACTTGTTTTAGTAGGTGTCTTTGGTAATCCAATGGGGTTTGCAAGGAGCCTTAGATTTGGTATTAGAGATTTTATCTCTGTGTTTGCAAAAGAATTATTCAAAATCCAACTGGGCTTGTTACAAGAATGACTTAAAGGACCAAGAGTCTCCTTGAGAATAACATAGTTTTAATGTATGTAGGTTTGATAGACCCAAAGACCACCTAATTCAAGCTCATTTCAGCTATATATTAAACTTATTTATTCATACAGAAAAATCTGCATTTGTTATAGTACATTTTGATTGACAATGCTTCAAGTGCATGAGAATTATGGAAGACTTAAGCTAATTGTAAATTCTATCATATTTGAACAATTTTTGAGACAATTTTCTATTGAGAATGCACAATATGAAACTGGAAAAGAAATCCACCTGATTCCCAATTGTATGTTTGGCATCAACTCAAAATTTCTGTGCCTTTGGAAATATCTTCAACAAAAACTCTCAACTCTTCTCTTCCTTCATCGAAAGAAAATAATAATAATGGAAAAACTACCAAGGCACTGCAACCACCATATATATAAATATATGCATTTAGAATCATGAAATTGAGACTAGAGAACATAACTCTACAAAATCCTCTACAAATAGGGTCGTTTAAGACTATTTCAAAGTTGCAGTGACCTACCAAAAATAAAATAATCGTTGAACACCCAAAAAAAAGAGAGAATAAAAGCAAACAATATTAGTGTGGGAGGCATTTGGCCGTCTTCTCTTTCCAGCTAGTTTGAAAAAAAAAATTCTCATAAAATTGGAGATAGAAGCAAAAGAGCTAATGAAGCTATTGCTTGCTTTCTTAATGTCAAAATTTTTGTATGCACATAAATCACACAAAGCTGCTGCTCTGTTTCCCCAAAAAAAAGGGGAATACAAATGTGAAAAAAACAAAAAAAAACAAGGAGACATGCAAACTTATTTTCTATTCAATAAACTAGAAATGGAAATACGTTGAAGATTAAACTGAAACTACTGAAAGAAAACACTAAGCTACAACCTCAAACTTCTGGGAGCCTTCATGAGCTATTCAACTAGACACACACCAAACTTCAGGAGCTGCTAGGAGCTCTTTAGGAGAAATCACTGCTCACATACAAAAACTAACATGCAGCAGCTACTACTTAGAAACTTCTCTGAATCACACAGAGAACAAAAACATTCCTCTTCATAGTTTGTTGTTGCTCAAGAATTCTTCAACTGCCCAACTAACAGAATAATCTGCCTTCAATTCTTTTTGTTGTCTCCAACATTCCCTCTCAAATTTGAAATTACCTACCAACATTAATTGGGAATTCAAAATAAGCTACCATATTAACTTCAGGGGCTATCAGGAGTTGTAGGGATGAAGATCCCAAAAAATTCCATTGAAATTAGGGGCTCCTGACGGGTAGGTGAAGTAGGGTGTCTGACGTGCGAGTAGGAGGCTCAGGAGCATTCAATTTTCCAACACTCCCCCTTGGTCCTGAGCCGACAAAACAGGATCAATTCTGATCCAAATCAACAACACCCAATCTGCTCCTTAGGCGCTCAAAACTGTCCTTGCTCAAAAGCTTGGTGAATATGTCTGCTAGCTACTATTTAGACCTGCAAAATGCCATTTTAATTTCACTATTCTCAACTAATTCTTTGATAAAATGATACATGATTTCAATGTGCTTGCTTCTTCCATGGAACACATGATTTTTCGTCAAGGCTATTGTTAAAACATTGTCACAAAAGATTACTGTTCCATCCTCTTGTTCTTCCTTCAAATCTACCAAGATTCTTCTCAGCCAAATAGCTTGACATGCTGCTGCATTCACTACTATATACTCAGCCTCTGCTATTGATAAGGAAACTATGGGTTGTTTCTTGGAAGCCCATGAAATGACTCCCGAATCCAAATGAAACACATAGCCCAATGTGCTCTTCCTATCATCCAAACTTCTTTCCCAGTCAATGTCTGTGTAACCAACTGGACCAAACTCATTTGCTGCTATGTACAAAATACCATATCCTTTGGTGCCCTTCACATACCTCAGGATTATTTTACCAACTTGCCAATGGGTTTCCCTTTGAGTCTCCATAAACTTGAAAATAAGACTCACACTGTGCATTATATCAGGCCTAGTTGCAGTTAAATACACTAAACTTCCAACCAAACTCTTAAACATGGTCAGACCCACATTGCTGCTGCAATCTTCCTTGCTCAACTTTAGACTAATGGTTGTTGGTGTTGGGGTAGGATTGCTTTCAAGCATTCTAAATCTCTTCAAGATCTCATTTGCATATTTTTCTTAAGAGATAAATATACCATCATGCATTTGTTTTACTTCTATTCCTAGAAAATATCTCAAGAGACCTAAATATGTCATTTCAAACTCTCTTTTCATGGCCTCTTTAAAATTAGCTGAGTAAATCATCATCCCCAGTAAAAACTAGATCATCAACATACAAGACAACAATCAAAATCTTACCATTTGTTGCCTTGATGTAAAGAGTGGGCTCACCATCACTTTTGCTAAAGCCATTGCACATCAAATATGAGTCTATCTTGTTGTACCATGGTCGTGGAGCTTCCTTCAGCCTATAAAGAGCTTTCTTTAGCCAAAACACCTTGTGTTCTTGACCCAGAACTTCATATCTGAATGGCTACTCCACATAAACCTCTTCTTTCAACACTCCATTAAGGAAGTTGGACTTCACATCCATTTGAAATACCCTCCACATGTGTTGGGCTGCAATTTCTATGACTTCCCACACAGTATCCATCCTTGCAACAGGGGGAAATGTCTCATTATAATCTCTCCCAAACTACTATTTGTACCCCTTGACCACCAATCTTGCTTTGTGCCGCTCTATCCTGCCTTCGACATTACACTTGGTCTTGTAGACCCATTTCACCCCAATAACTTGCTTGTTGGGAGGAAAAATTGTTAAGTCCCATGTGTTGTCCTTTCTATTGCATCTATCTCCTCATCTGTGGCCTCACACCATTTCTCCTCTTTCACAACTTCTTCAAAATAAATTAGATCACTATGAGAAAATAATGCAAAATTAACACTCTTATCAAATTCTTCATCATACCTTTCATTTTGGTAGATCTCCCTTAGACTCTTAGTCTTCTTTAGCATTAGGGAGGTGAGAGTGGGGTCTAAACTTTCACTACTGCTGCTGCTATGCTGAGTAGGTAGGTTTAGGAGCTGTCGGGAGCTCTTAGGAGCTCTTCGGCAGCTTTCAAGAGCTCTCAGGAGCTCTTCAGGAGCTCGTCCAAAAATTTCAGGAGCCAATCTTCTGACTGTCTTTGGCTGCTTGCCTTTCTGTCTGCTCACTTCAAGAGCTTTCAGGAGTTGTTGGGAGCTTTCAGGAGCTTGATCGGTACCTTCAGGAGCCAAACCTCTGGCTGACTGTGTCTGTCTTCCTAACTGTCTTGCTGATTGTCTTCCTACTTCAGGAGCCATCATAAGCCGTCGGGAGATTTCAGGAGCTCAACCGACGCTTTCAAGAGCATTTGCTGACTCATCTTGTTGAACTTCTGATTCTGTTTCTACTTCTTCAAGAGCTGTTAGGAGCTGACAGACCGTCCCAAGATTATTCTTCTAAGAACTCCATGTCTCTGCTAATGACAATTTTCTTGGTGACTGGATTGTACAGCCTATAGGCTTTGGACTCTTCACTATAGCCTGTGAAAATACACTTTTCACCCTTGTCATCCATTTTTTTCCACCTTTCCTTAGGCACATGGACATATGCCACACAACCGAACACTCTCAAGTGCTCAACTGTCCACTTGTGATTTGTCCACGCCTCTTGAGGGATTTTGTCACAAACTGCCTTTGTTGGACTTCTATTAATCAAATAAATAACTGTTGCTACAACCTCTCCCCAATATTCAGTTGGGAGTCCCTTTGCTTTCATCATGCTCCTTGCCATCTCCATGATGGTCCTATTTTCCCTCTCAGCCACTCCATTTTGTTGCGAAGTAGAACTGGCTATTAGCTCCTTCTTGATGCCATTTTTCTTGCAAAATTCACAAACAAATTAGAGGTATACTCTCCTCCACAATCTGACCTTAGGACCTTAATGAAATGTCCACTCTCCTTTTCAGCCTGGGCCTTAAACAATAAAAACTTATCAAAAGCTTCAAATTTATGTTGCAAAAAATAGACCCATGTCTTACGACTATAATCATTAATGAAGGTCATAAAAAATCTGCTCTTACCAATAGAAATGATTTGCATAGGGCCTACCAAATTCGTGTGGACCAACTCCAATGGTTCTCTTGCCCTTGTAGAGTTGTCCGATTGAAAGGGCTGCCTATGTTGCTTGCCCAAAATGCAAGCCTCACATCTAACATTAGGCTCTACTATCCTTGGAAAACCATCAATCATTTTATTCTTGGACAAAAGACTTAAACCAACATAGCCTAAATGTCCATACCTGAGATGACATAGCTTGGAGGGGTCTTGAATGGTGCTCTTGAGCGCTACTTGTTGTACTACTGTACATTTTTCATTCATGAGAGGTGTAGCAACAGACTGAGATGAGAAACACATCTCAATCTTCAAAGGAAACATCCGGTTCTTTGTCATTTGAATTGCTGAAAACACCTTCGTCCTCTCATTCTTGTCATAAATGATGCATTGACCCTTTTCCATCAGCACTTTGTATCCATTTTGGATCAGCTGACCAACACTCATGAGGTTATGCTTTAACCCTAGATCAAGAAATACATTATGTATCTCCTTCTTCTCACCTTGCTTGGTGTAGATCATAATAGATCCTCTTCCCACAACTGGAACTACTCCATTGTTCCCCATTTAATTTTAGGCTTTACATTTTTATCAATGAAAGAAAATAGACTTTCATTACCACTCATGTGGTTGTTGCAACCACTGTCCAAATACCAGACTTCGGGGCTGCCTTCTTCACCAATGTTGCACATGATGAAGGCTGTGGACTGGTTTCCTTCAGCCACATTCGAATCAGCCACATTTACGCTTTGTTTTGACTAATCAAACTGCTTTGTCCAGCATTCGCTTACATAATGGCCAAATTTATGATAGTAGTAGCATTCAACATTGCTCTTGTCATTCTTCAGGTGCAAACTGTTGTTCTTCTTGCCTCTTCGGGAGCTGGTTTGAGAGTTGTTCGCTTCCTCTTGGCTACTTGCTTGTCCCAAGTTTTCTTCTCCAACATTACCACATCCAAATATCCCTCTACCACATCTGGAGTTGTTTCTACCTCTCCCCCTGCCTCTTGCATTTGACTGATCTTTGAAAGCTTGCTCTTGGGAAAAAGTAGCAGACCTATTTAGTCATTGCTCATGGGTTTGCAGAGAACCCATCAGCTCATCAACAAATAACGTTGTGAGATCTTTTGCCTCTTCAATGGCAATGACCACTGCATCAAACTTTGTGGGTAAGCTCCTGAGGATTTTCTCCACAATCCTTTGATCGTCTACGATCTCAACATTCACTCTCAACTGGTTTATTAAACCCGAGAGTCTTGTATGGAAAACTGATATGGACTCATTTTCCTTCATTTCAAGAGTCCCAAACTCTCTTCGAAGCATCTGGAGCTTCACCAATCTGACCTTGTCAGTCCCTTTATAGTTCGTTTGGAGGATTTCCCAAGCTTCCTTTGCATAGTTAGCTGCTACTATTCTGGGAAAAATGGCCTCTGTCAAGGCTGCTTCTATTAGACTCAATGCCTTAGCATCTTTCCTCCTCAACTCTTTCAACTGGTTCTTCTGATTATTTGTGAGCACAACATATGTTGCTGAGTCAGTCACATCATTGAACCCATTGACAAAAAAACTCCCACAAATCATTGGTGACCATAATGGTCTTCATCTTCTTTTCCCAAACATCATAGTTCTATCCATTAAAGGACAGTGGTTGCTACCAGCTCTTTCCTTCATCTCCAGCCATGTCTCCTACAGAAAAAACTCAATACCCAGAAAAATAAAATTCCCTAACTCACAAGGAAATGGGGCCTATGGCTCTGATACCATGTCAAATTTTCTGTATGCACAGAAATCACATAGAGTTGCTGCTCTATTTCCCCAAAAACAACAGGGGAATACAAATGCGGAATAAACAAACAAAACAAGGAGACATGCAAGCTTCTTTTCTATTCAATAAATTGGAAATGGAAATACATTGAAGATTAATTGAAACTAGACTAAAAGCAAACACTAAGCTATGACCTCAAACTTCTAGGAGCCTTCATGAGCTGCTCAACCAGACATACAACAAACTTCAGAAGCTACTAGGAGCTCACTGGTAGGAGCTACTCAGAGCTCTTCAGGAGCAATCACTGCTCACATACAAAAACTAACATGCAGCTGCTGCTACTTAGAAACTTCTCTGAATCACACAAACAACAAAAACATTCATCTTCATAGTCTGCTGCTATTCAGGAATTCTTCAACTGACCAACTAACATAATAATCTGCCTTCAATTCTTTTTGTTGTCTGTAACATTCCCTCTCAAATTCGAAATTACCTACCAACATTAATTGAGAACTCAAAATAAGCTACCATATTAACTTTAGGGGCTATCAGGAGCTACAGGGATGAAGATCCCAAAAACTGCCATTGAAATTGGGGGCTCCTGACAAGTAGGTGAAGAAGGGGGTCTGACATGAGAGTAGGAGGCTCAGGAGCATTCAATTTTCCAACACTTAAAGCCAGAACAGTTCTTGGGTAGAGGGGATTCCATTATCCCTGACCATATTAAATTTCTCTAGCTTATGGAAAATAAAATCAACACATTTCCTCTCTCGATGCTTTGCTTGTTTGCTCCTGTGATTCAAATGAGATTGCTAAAATTAGCTTATCAAAGATAGTGGACCATCAATTACCCTTTCAATGGAATGTGGTGTAGCTCTCGTGGAGCATCCTTCGAGTGAAATATGGAATATATGCAGTTGACAACCAATGCAAAAATTAAAAGTGAACAATTAAACAATAAAGGTCAAGGTTTATGTTTTCTCCCATTTAGTTGTGGCCCTACCGCTCTAATAGGAATTCAATGGACACCTTAGATATTTCACAACTTCGCCCCCAAACCACTAAAATTTTTACCGCATGGTACATGATAGAAAATTTGGTGGGCCTACTATGTTACTTTTCACATTGATTGTTCGACTCCCAACTGATTAGGATGATGATATCGAGATCTAGAGTCCGCTGTGTCATCACCATAATTGCTGCCATAATCCATTCAATTCTTCTTCGTAACTATTTACACTGTTAAAATACTTGTATCCACATATAGCATATATTATCCTCGAGATCTTTAAGTATTCTTAAACAGTGAGCTCTAAACATTAAGATTATTAATATCTTAAAAGCTTCATAACTCTGTTGTGGTGTGCCAAATAATATGATGAGAGTCTCAAGGTTTGATAAAGGGTTGAATCCTAGTTCTTGCATATTATCTTCATCTGATCTTTTATCGCTGGTGTTGTTTCTCTCCCATCATATTGTCCGAGAGATTATCTCAGGCATTATAGATTTTGTGTTTTACTTTCCCACCATTCAAAGTGAATTATCAAATTAGCTCCACACTTAAGTACCCACAGGTTCTAAAATCTATCCTGCAAACCATACAAAGCTACATAACTAACTCAGGTTTCTCACAACCACAAGTGATAAGCGTCATATATCCTTGGAATATGGAATCCTAATGGCTAGAAATTAATCTTTATTTCAATTGCAGTGAAGTTGTAACCGGTGGTCACATGGTTGGAAGCTGGGATCTACTCCACTCTACTATGGTGCAGGAGCACCCACACCACAACATTCATTTTTTATCATTTGAAAACATGATGGGTCAATATTAATGTTCTTAGGTTTATGTTTGTCTAATAAGGTCTAAAAAGACCAGTCCTAATATAAAGAGGAAGCTTAAGTTTTCTATGGATGAAATGCTAAATTTGCACTTGGAGAATCCTTGTAGCCTTGAAGGAAAAACATGTAAAATGTAAGGGGGAATGCAAGAACAGAGTCTAGAAGCCATATTAGGGGTACATTAAAGGTGTCTAATTGGTTCTAGGTGTTATAAAGCAACAAACTTGCATAATAATGTGTATTTAGGAAACAATGGTCTTTTAAGTCAAATGGAGGGTAAAGTAGTTAAGAGGTAGTTGTAGGCATTGAAGGAGAATTATTTTGGTTTGTAAATGTTTAAAAGCCTTTGGAAGGCACGAGGGAGGACTGTTGAATCAAGTGGTGAAGAGCATTCATCGAATAAAGGAGCAGATCTCAGTTTTTCTTTCATTATCACTATTTTCTAAGTTTTCTTTCCATTTGTATAGGCCGCACAAGTAGTTGTGTTTTAAATCCTTTGGAATTCGGTGGAAGATGGTGAAAAAATTCTTTTGAATTCATATTTGGGCCCAAAACAATAAATTTGATTTGTATTTTGCTGTTTTCTTGTGGTCTGCCTGTGATAGGGCTGTAGGGACTCATTTTGAATTTGTGATCATGTTTTGATGCCTCCCACCTACTGTTTGTGTTGTTTCTCGGTGGGGTGGCATGGAACCATGTTAGAATAGGGATTTCACATGTATTAGATGATGAATAAATGCAATCCTTGGTACAATGTGAGAAAACCATGGCTGAAAGTGTCCATTTTCTTGTGAAAATGAAGGTTTTAAGTTGAGTTTTGGTGAGCTGTGAATTGGGATGAGTTTCTAATGGCATAAAAGGTCTGTGCAGATCCAAACAAAAGTGTTTGAAGCTTGGGATTTTTTTGGAAGGGCTCTGTGTTGTGGATCTTGAAAACCCTAGTTTATGTAGGGAAAAGGAGGGTTTGGTTGTACAACGGTCTAGAGGCCTCTAATCTGAGTAAAGATCATGAAATCTAAAGTTAGGAATGACAATACAACTTTTTCCAAGGAGGTTTTGTGAAAACAAGAAGGTCTAAGGGTACTTTGTTTGGAAAAGAGGGCTAATTTTATAGGCTTTTGAGCAGGGTCACTTAAGGAAACTCTACAAAGTTGCAAAAGAACCTTGTATGAATGATTGGGGGATTGTATTTGATGTTGAGTGGATGCTATGTTGATGTTGAGTTGGTCTTTTTGCAGCCTTCTTGAAAAGATATGCTCTTTTGTTGATTTTGGTGACTTTGAAGTTATAGTATTGATATTTGAGAGAAGTTGTGTCAATTTGTTTTTTTGGGTTTCCACCACCTCTGCATCACACTACCAGAAGATGCAGAGAAGTAATTTTTGAGGATCACAAATTCATTCAACTATTACTTTGCTGAGAAGTTTAGCCATATTTTCAAAGGTTATTTTTTAAAATAATGTGGGTTGCATGCTCATCACTTATTTATGACAAATGAACAATTTTAAGGTCCACACACAACTCTTTCCTTTGCATTGAATTCTACGTTGAGATTCTATACGCATTCTTTTTGAGCCATTGACCTATAGCCCAAGTTTAAAAGGTTTAACTCAACATTTGCACCCGCAAGGTTTATGAATGATAAGTGATAGGATAATGGCACCATTGTCGGAGGAAACATGAGTTTTTTCATGGAGATTTTTTAGTTGCACAAGGATTTGGTCATCAGACGAGGTGACTAGCCAGTTGTTTTTGTTCTTTTTTAGATGTAGGCTTGTTTTAATTTTTTGTCTATTGTCATATCTAAATTCATATAATGTTCAAGGAGACATTAAAGCATGCTATAGCACAAGGAGAATGAAAGAGAGTAGGAAAAAATATATTCTAGCTAATGCAGGGTAGGAAAATATACACATGAAATAAAATGAACACATAGGCAATCAAAAAACGAAAAGGCATTCAAACGTGAGATTATTTTAACAAAGAATTCAGTTTTTATATGCTTTTGTGAAACTAAAAAGGAATGTTGGGTGATTAGTAGGGAGGAAACAACAATGTTGATAGATCATAAATCCAATCTGATTTCACTCCATTCAAATAAGTTCAACTTCCCCTTTTGTGTATTTCATTTATTGTAATCTTTTGTTGCTTTAGTTTGGCAGCTTTCATTAAAAGTGGCAAGACCTATTTCTTGTTTTGTTTAAGAATTATTAAATTTAAAGATTTTTATTGCTAGATATTAGTTTTTTATTATGATAAACATTTTTTATTCCAATTATAAATTGGAAGGATTAAATTTCTTTACAAAGGAGTGAAAATACCAAGACCAATAAGATACACCGAGAGATAAAATGCAACAACAAACCACCACATCTTGTATGCATGATAAAAATTCTAAAAAAAATAAAACTACTTTTAAAATAATTTAAATCCAAAATACATTAAGAAAAACTTTGTTTTGATCTAAAATCACAATGCTTATCCCAATCAGAACAGAAATTATTGCTAAACTCATAGATGAAGCCTATTTAAAATCATAAGAGGTAACTAGAAACTCATTTCATTCAGCCTCCAAAAATGTATCGTAAAATTTAAATCCAGGCTATGAACAACTTCTAATTGTCTAAAATTAAAACAGGCAATGAACAGCCAGCGGTGATAGCTCAGTTGGGAGAGCGTCAGACTGAAGATCTGAAGGTCGCGTGATCGATCCACGCTCACCGCAACTGATGCATCATCAATACAGACGAGGAGAAGTAATTGTTCATGTTTTGTTAACTACTAGAAAATATATTTGTGGCAATAGAAAATAATCCTATATAATTTGTCGCTTTTCAACAATATGACATTTGTAAATATGCATTCATAAAGGATACTTTTCTATTTTGGTGAAGGAAGGAGAGGTTTTTTCTTTGTTCCATTATGGAATTTAAAAGATATTAAATATTAATAAAATTGATAATTTTGAGTTTGATAATATTTGAAATAATAATTTTATCTTCATTTTTTATAATTATTTTGATGTAAAGATGTTTTGAATGGAATCATAAGTTTCTCCATATTTAAATTTAAAGATTATTTACCTTCATTTGTTATCATATAGCTATGCATCTTTTGAACTTCATTAACCAATGTTTGGAAGTGAACCTTCAATTTTCTAAAAGATCCCATGGAAATCAACCTTCTAAATTCTTTGCATGTGACAAGTAGATCTTTATCAGAAGAGTTACTAGCAACCTCAGAGACATAACCCAAAACACCTCTACATTTCCCCTTGATGCAATAAAATACCCATGCCTTCACCATTATGTTATGCTTAATGAAATATCTAATAAATTTGAGACAAATATAGATGATATATCCAAATTCAATCTTATTTCTTTCTACATATATTCAAGAAAGTGGGCCCCCAAAACTTCCTTTATAACCACATGTGAAATGAATACAATACAATGATGTAAGGGAAATGATTAAATGGACTTGTAAGTGAATTTGATTATCCCCAATGAATTCCAAGCCTTAACTTTTTAGGGAGACACCAATTATTAAATTCTTATTTGAATCTATTCCTTGATTTTCAAAGTAATCAATAACACCATTTGTCTCTTTGAAAAATGTTGAAAGGAATAGGATGTAAAGAGTCTCCTTGATGGGCCACACCTCTTGGAGTATGCTATTTAATTTTCAATTGGATGATTTTTTATTTATAAGAGAATTGAAAATTACTTTTGAATCTCCTTCTCTGTTCACTAAACCAATACCACATTGTCAAGCAATCTACAGACCAAAAACTAAAGTAGAAGCTTTAACTTTGTTGTTAAATTTCCTTCTTTCAATCTTTTAGACTTGTTCCTTTAACAAGGTTTTTGGAAGTATCCCTAATCACACAACTCACTCTAGAAACTTCTAGATAGCCATTAGATTCCCCATTAAAATTGAGCTTAAAGAATTTGGATGAAGGGGGATTCCATTAAGTCACCCTTTGCCCGTTGAAGATGAGAGATTAACTCCTAAAGCCCCATGTATGGGAGGAAGGCATAACTATTTCTAATTTCTCAAATTTTTCTTATCTTAAGAGGAGGAAAAAGTTTTCCTTTCAAACTTTTCTCTTACTCTTGTTATAGCCAATTTTGAAATAGTGACTTCTAATCTAGATAGAATCATCTAAAAAAAATTCCTATAATATTATTCTATTTCTTTATTTCCAAAGGTGTCATGGATTTAAAGGAGGTAAGAACCTAAAAAATTGAAGCAAAGTTTATAGAAGAGCTCTAGTCCAATTTAAGTGAGCACACAAACAAGTCTAGCATTTAAGGGTGAAGGGAACAATGAAGAAATGCATGAGCTATTCTTTCATCATCTTGTGTACAAGGAGACACATAAAAGGACCAATATAACCAATTTTATTTAGCCTATATTTCATACAAACAAATTTAAGGAAGACAGCCCAAGCAAAGGCTCTCTAGCTTTGGGAAAATAATCTTTATGCTAGCATTTAAAAAAGGTCTATTCCAAGTCTTAAACTTGATGACAAATACAAAAATATCAAATTCTAGTTGAGTAAATCCAATTCTTCAAACATTCCCATCTTAACTTATCCTTCCCTTATCTAATGAATATTTTCCTTTTCTCCAATTCTTTGAACAATAAAAATTTCTAAGAATCTAGAATAACCATCTTGAATTAGTCTCTCTAATAGAAAATCTTCAAACCTTCAACCTCTTTGAGGCATATAGAGTATTTGTTGAAAAATGAGGTGTTTTCTTAGCTTAATACTCTGTAAAACTTTAATATTGCTGATCTAAGTAAGCTTTCTTTTGTTACATATATTCTTTGTGGGTGATTATCTTGATTAATTCATTTTATTGTTGTAGAATGAAGAGAGAAGTTGATAGAAGAACTAGACAAGATATTAGAAAGATTACACAAGATATCGTGGAGAAACCCTTTGGAAAAATCCACCAAGAATTATTCTATTATTCAATCTCTGAATTACAATAGCTCCAATTCTTGCTTGAGAATGCTTCTTCTGTCTTTACCAATCTTCTTCACACCTACAAATAACAATTATCAAAACTCTCTTCAACTTGAATGATATATAGAGACAATATGCAACCTTGTAATCTCCAAATGGTGATAATTACAATGCACAAGCTCAAGCCCTTGAAAAGGTATGCCATATTGCTTCAAGTTGAGTTCTACCGTGAAGACCAAAGCTTAGAACATGTGCTTTACCCATTTGGGTGTCCCAAACTAAAGCTACAACTCATCCTTCACTTCGGTGATAATTACAAAGCTCTTCCTCAAAGATGGCACCCAAAAGAGGGTCCCACTTAATAGAGCCTTTAGAAATATCTTATCATGCATTGGAGTTAATTCCAAGAAAGCATCTTGGGCGCCCAAGTTGGCTCCAAGTGATTTCTTGTTAACTGAAACATTTACTCAACACCATTCCCAAAGAATGGTCATCCCCTGTTAACTGGAGGTAGTCCCTGTTATCTGTCATACAACTCAATGTTATTAGCCATGCATTCCAAGTTAACTGAAGTTAACTAACATACAACTAAAACTAACTGAAGATAATGAATCATATTTGGTAGATTGAATTACTGGAAGGAAGGCGATCAGGCTGCATGGAATTGAACTAAACTAAAGCTGATTTTGGAACTAAAACTGAATTGATCTTAACTGAACTAAAGCTGAACTTCAAGCATGCAAACATCAAATCCTAACTCCTAGGATCTTTACATGCATTGAAGTGTTAACCGTTACTCGTATAGTTAATTGAACACAAGGTGAGTGTCACCTTACCATGTGTGCACCCACATGCTCCTATTATTTAGGAATAACTACAAATGTCAATTTCATGATTTATTTCATCCAAATAATTAATCTCATCCTAATCTTAGTGTTGTTGAACACATTCCAAGAACTTAGGAGATACATGAAATAATTAATGTTTAGGATTTGCAATTAAATGGCATCCTATTTCCAACACATTGGACATACATATCCAATTTTGAGATAAGTAGACTCTTTGCATCTTTCAAATTATCCCTTTTTTAAATGTGTTGATGTCCATTCTAGGAGTCATCCTAAAATTTTGTAATTTTCTCATATTAGCAACTTCCTAGGAAAGATGATTAAAGATAATTTATCTAATAGTTTATCTAATATAAGTTAAGATTTTCTAAATATGTGAACCTCTACAGAGATTCGTTGTAGAAAATTCTATTCAATCACCTAAATCCAAAAGAATTGGAATAGTTTACCTACAAATTTGGCTCCCAAATCCAAACTATGTTTATAATTTTCAAACTTGTTCTTGTCCTCCCCAACTCCCTCACCCTTTTCCCTTGCATCCTTAGAGGAAAGAATAACATCCCACATCAACAAAGGGATAACCTTTTATCTTATATACACTTTCCCATAAGAAGTCTATGATCTAATTAAGAGCTTTAGAAATGCTAGAAGAGTTTTTAAGTTAGCACAATCAAATAAATGAGAGGGCTTGTAAGAAAAAAATTAATAATCAAAACTATCCCAATAAAGGATGTCCACTTAACATTCTAAGAGTTTAATTTCAATTGACAAGATTTAATCATTTTCTTCCAAAGAAAAGGTTTCCTAGCTCTAGGAAATAATGTGATAGTCAAACATTTGCTTGGTAATTTGTCAAATTTTAAACCTAGCTCTATTAAAATCCCTCCCTTTAGCCTTGGATAAGTATTAAAATATATTTTTTAGCGACCAAAAAAAATATTAATTTTTTTTTTAATATTTTTCCTCATTAATAAATTGACTTCACAATACCAGTTATGAAGAAATGGTATATTTGAAGGATGTTGCTTCAAACAAATAAGCCTCCCTTTAAATAAGATGGCATCATTCATAAATAAAATATGATTGAATGGGATAATTGCATTCATAGAAATAATTCCTTTCCAACACATTATTTGATTTTATAAGACTTATGGATCTCCCAAAATCCCTAGGCATCATCATAAACAAAAAGACAGCTAGGGGATCCTTCTTTCTAAGATCCCTAGAAGGTTTAAAGAAACCAGCAACACCTACATTAATTAAGGAGGACTACAATTCATGGGTGATGATGGTTCCTTCATTAATTTCTCTTTTTTTGAATAATTCTTCTTTATTTAGTTGACATAAAATTAAAAAGAATAACTTTCATCCTATTTAACATGGCCTCATAAGTTATATTTGTTGGGAATTTTGACACTTGTTTAAGATACTCAATAGAATAGGATGATGAAAAATTAATATTATGAATTCCAATAACAATAAGCGACACCTACAAAATCTATCTAACATGTACATAAGTAAATAGAATAGTATGCACCCAAAATATTTACATGAGACATAAGGAATTACATGGAACACCCTTTTGATAAAAAAACCACCACCGAAAGATGTTCATAGCTATATTATTTAGAATCAAAATTGATTCAATACATCTTTGAAATATTTTATAGATTCTCCATCTACAACATACTCTTCAACAATTGCTCTAATGTTTACACACTAACAATGTGCAATAAAACACTATTCATTTCATCTTGTATGATCAAGTAAGTAACCAAGTGGCACTTTCATATGAGATGATATATAAATATTCATGGGTATATTAATAATCTAACTATCTAGAACAAAACCATGGAATACCAAGAGTGATGCTACTATACTTCAAAATACATGACATTATCATCCCAAATAAAACACTAAGTGCATGATGTATCCACATGCATAACCACCTTGTAAACTCTATCACTACTAAACACTATGAATTAATAGTTATAACCTTAACATTATCTATATACATGCATTTTTCTGATATAGCCATCACTACCAAATCCTCCCTTATGGTAGCTCATACCAAAATAACATTACTCTTGAGTTATTCTTATGGTACTTTGTGCCATCCTCTAAGACATTATAATACTCTAATATTATGTTGCCTGAACTATAATTTTATTGAATTTGTTCCTACATCAGTGTTCATCCTCCAAAAACCATAAACTATATACATGGTTGTGAATTCTTCTTCAAGTTCCTCGTAATTTTTCACAACACCAACACATGTGAACCGATATTCATGGTGTATTGCAAAAGTTGTAACAACATTATATCATATGTGAATCACTATTATTTTTATACCACAATATTTATAAGTTCATCAAAATCAAGTACATATAGGCTCCCCATAAGAACTCATGGTAGGTGAATATCATCCAAGTCCCAACATCCTCCTACTTGATAATTACCATAGGAGAGAATATTGTGTTGGTGTAAATAGGAATTTCACCTAACTAGATCACTAGTAGGTCCTATTCACATGTTAAGTTTACTTAGGTCATAGGGAATCTTTTTAGAAGTCTTAGGTGTTATGTGATCTTATCTGATCTTATCATGCCATTTAATACTTGTGTCCTAGGTCATTTAATAATTGTTGAGGTAGTTATCTCATTGTATAAGATTTTAAGGCACATGTCATGATCTTGTCTAATCCTATCTCACAACCTTTCCTTTATAAGTAAGGCATCATATGTACATTAAATCATA
Source organism: Sequoia sempervirens (assembly GCA_007258455.2). Classification (NCBI taxonomy): domain Eukaryota; kingdom Viridiplantae; phylum Streptophyta; class Pinopsida; order Cupressales; family Cupressaceae; genus Sequoia; species Sequoia sempervirens. Next base: position 654,999,412 of record VDFB02270651.1, on the reverse strand, counting down.
TTCAATCAATCAATCTTGCATCCTTAATCATATCAAGCTATTCTTACCATTTCTCTCTTGTGGAAGATATTTTGGTTTAGTAGTTGAGCCTAAGGTGTTGGGAGTTCACATTCAACTCCTACATGGTATCAAAGCTCCAATGTTGTAGACTCCTTCCCAAAATTGAGGAACATATTTTGGCTTGAAGAATTTCTTGGGTGTGATTTGGAGTTTCAAGGACCTCATGGTTGAATCCATGAAATCAAAGAAAGTCATAATTGGCTTTTGTCTCATCAAAATTTGACATATAGGGACAAATCTACAAGGGTTTCAAGTTGGGTGAAGGTTGCTAGATCCAAGAGTTAGCTGAATTTTTGGAGCATTTTGGGCCAAAACTTACCTTTCCATCGTATTCAAAAAGGCCCAAAAACCTAAAGATCACTTGTCAAATTGTCAAAATCAGACACTTCATTCTTGGGCATTAGAGGTTTTTATGCATAGTTCCAGCATATTATGTATATTCGTATGGATCCGTACTCAACCATACTATACGACATTATCACTTTGTGAGTTGGGAAAAATTGGCATATTTTTTGTAGATTCTATGTCATATTCAAGTGAATATTCCCCGCGTCAATTAGGTCTGTGTACTTGGTACTTTGGCTTGCATAATATATTCTACATCAGATGGTACATCTCTAGCGTCATTGGTATGAATTTTTTTATTAATATATATTTTTTAAAGTTTTCCCTTGTTGGTTTGTGTTTAGCTATTGGTCACAACTTATTAGCCCATAATCACATTACCGTGGGGGGCTTAGTGCCTTGGGCGATGTGGCTCCACCTATCATCCTTGGACCACTCAAATACAATGATGCTACTACTACTAGATGGCTATGTATTTTTTTAAATAAACTTATGTGGGTTGGTTGTATGGGAACCCAAGGGCTAATGACCTAGGGGCCCTATCTCGACCCCCTAATGCCCAAATTGGGCAATTTTTTCAAGTGGCCATAACTTTTCTCCACGATATCGCATTTTCAAAAACAAGGTATCATTGGAAAGATGACTCTATGTAATTTGCAATGGTCAAGGTTATTTTTTAAATTTCTATTATTGGTTCCATTATTTGTAGTTTGAAGTCATATATTCATTTTTGGATCTTGAGCTCATAAATTTTTGCCACGATATTCAATTTTCAGAATTCTTGTGGCATTGGAAAGGTATTTAGGAGCTCTATGATGCCATCCATGCACTTCTCTAGATTTAGCCCCAGGTATATTTTATTCATATTTGTATGTATTCATATTTTAGTTGATCACTTGGGTATCCTATCACTTGGGAAGGTGTTGTTTTAATCCTTTCACTTTATTTCAATTCTAGACCTTGGATATGTCTCTTGTTGCTTCAATCATATTCCAAGGTTGATCTATATCAAGAGTTCTTCAGTGTTCCTTGGCATTAGGATATTCAATATTTGTTTATGTGTCTTTATCATGATTCTAGTGTTTCTCTAAAGAGTTCTTATGTTTCCATCATCAAACTCATCTTGTCCTTTGTTTCTTGGATTAAGGTTCCATATTTTACTCCACAAGTGTGCTTTCAATATTTCTTTGTAGTAGTTTATCTCATTATGGGGGGGATATATAGTCTCTCTTCTTTCCTTTGTGTGGAGGGTAAATTGATTGTATCTTTTCTTTCTTTTGGAGATGAATTTTGTCCCACAAGATTTTCTTCTTCTTTTTTGTTTGTGAGAGATTGCATTTGTAAATGAGTACCTAACATTGCCTATTTGTTGGGACCCATAATCATCTTCATTTTTGTATCATTTGCATAATAAGCTTCTCCCTAAGTTGTACTTAAGGGGGATATTGGTGTAAATAGGTATTTTACCTAATTAATTCACTAGTTTGGTCCTATTCACATGTTAAGTTTACTTAGGTAATAGGGAATCTTCCTAACAGTCTTCAGTGTCATGTGATCTTATCTTATCATGTCATTTAATACTTGTGTCCTAGGTCATTTAATAATTGTTGAGGTAGTTGTCTCATTGTACAAGATTAAGACATGTATGTTATGATATTTTCTAATCATATCTCACAACCTTGCCTTTATAAGCAAGGCATCATATGTAAATTTCATATTCAATCAATAAATTTTACATCCTTAATCATAGCAAGCTAATCTTGTAATTTATATCTTTTGGAAGATATTTTGGTTTGGAAAGTGATCTTGGGGTGTTGGGAGTTCACATTCAACTCCCACATATAGTATTCAACCCAATAAATTAACCCTGTACTCAAGAATGGGATAAGCCCATCCCATCCTTATACCACATGAACTTCAAAACACTTACTGGTTTTTCAAAGAATCTACATAAGTGAGTACATTTTTTTTAGCTAGAAGCAAGGGGAGCACATTCATACATATTAGAGTTTGTTTCATAAGTATAGTCTTTAAATATAGGTTTGCTAGGTCGGGTAGGGATTATACTTATGCTAAAGCTTTCAAATAGGTCCTCGATTGGTAAATTATTATTTGTAAGATGGTAGGTATCCAATGTCTTAACGTTAGTACAAGAGGCTCCTTTCTTAAAAGAGGTACACCAAGTGTTTGGAGTAGCCACGTCTATCGAACCATAGCCTAGTCCCATGTTCTTCTTTCTTTGTTCCACTATGATAGGTTCCCATCTGTCCTATTTGTGTTGCCCAAGTCCACCTTTTCTAGTGTATCCCATTTGTTTAGCTAGCTAATATCCCTTACTATTAGGATCAATTGGAAGGGGTTGTAGATGTTTTGGTTCTTCTTGTTCTTTTGTGTAGATCATTGATGAGAGGTCCTCTTTGAATATTTCCTCATCCTTCGTATCTCCTCACTTGGTAAAGATCATAGGTTTGACTACATTGTTACTATTTGAACATGTTTGATCTCCTTAGGCCCTCCATAAACTTTTGGTGTTGGGGGAAGCATTCCAATGCAAAAATATTGTTTGAAATGATAGTTTTCATTACCCTTGTCAAGTACTTGAATCTTGGGATCATATTTTAGTTGTTCAATTGATGTGGGTTTAGTTGAGGTTGGATGGGTCAACATATGAGGAGTGGAATGATATATCATTACTAGGTATTCGTTGGATTTTGTTATGTTTCTCCTCCAATTTTGCAGAGTAATGGAAGGGTTCATGATCAACGTATAATGTAACCTCCTTTACTTCATGAGAAAATTTTAGACATTGGTGGAATGTCAAAGGAACTACTTGTAGTGCATGAATCCATGGGCATCCTAGAAGAAGGTTATATGGTAGCTCAAGGTCCAGTACTTGACATGTTGTTTCTGTTGTTGCCAGTCCTATTTGCACAGGAAGCCTGATTGTGCCTTCTGAATTTATTTCAAGGTCATCATAAGCCCTTATAGTGATGCTTTTTCTCTTGTCAATCACATCATTAGAATACTCCATCTGTTTAACAAAATTCAAGGTATACATGTTTAGACTTGCACCATTATCTATCAATACTCTTTTGACTTTATGTTTGTGGACACCAGCCTCTATATAGAGGGCTTGGTTATGGAATGATTTCTATGGAAGGTCTTTCTCAAAAAAGACTAAATGATGACTGGCTGAGATTTTTGCAACCATGGCTTGAAATTGATTAGGATTGAGGTCATCAGGGACCGATGTTTCGAAATCTTTCTCTAGTATTTCCTTATGCATATGTGATAATTTCAACAACTCTAGGATGGAGATCAAAGTGAGGGTCTTCTTTAGTTGTTCCACAATACTATAGTCATTGGATGGCTTAGCTGTGGGTTTAGGTGGGGCTCATTGTATTGTGACTTTCCCTCGATGAGTAGTTACATTACATTTTGGCTCCCCGCCTCATATAGTTAAAACATTGACCCTAGTGTCATCTGCTTGGGAGAGGGTGCCTAGAAAGGTGTCACCATAGGTCTAGTTAGCATTGTGATAGTCTTGGTCTTTCCCTTTGTCATTTTTCTTAGCATGGTTAGGAATTGGATTCGTGTAGATTTGGAGGTCTTTGTTTTTAGGACGGTGTTCTATATCAACTTCTCCCTTGACGATTAAGTCTTGCACTATTTTTTTAAGCCTCATGTAGTTATTCATTGTATGTCCCTTGATCTTGTGGAACTCACATAAGTATTTTTCATTGTACCATGGTGTTTTAAAACTTGTCTCTTCATAGTTTGTGCACTCATTGACTTTGATGAGGTTTTGTTGAACTAATTTGCACATGGTTGTCTCAAGTGGTTCTCCTAATGCAATAAATTTCTTCCTTGGTTGGTTATATTATCTTTGTTGTCCTCCCTAAGTTGTCTATTTGTTATTTGATTGATTATTTTGGGGATAATTTTTTTTTTATACGTTGTTGGGAGCGTAGCTTGTTTGTGCAACTAGGGATTTGTTTTGTGGTCCATTGGGATTTTTCACGTTCCATACAACTCTAGCATCAACTACTCCATTGTTGGTAACATTTTTGTTTTTGGCCGAAATCTTGGGTTTATCATTCAAACTAGAAGGGTTGTCTTTTGAGTTGTTTAGTTTAATGAATCCCCTTGCTATGAGAGCTCTTTCAATGTGTAGTTCCTTTTCAATAGTCTCTTTGAAGTTATTAGGGAACAACATGGTGAGTTGGCAATTTATTTCTACTTGTACATTAGAAACAAAGATATCTACCAGTTCTTTGCATGGAATAAGCCACTTGCACCTAATAGCTTTATGAATCCATCTTTGTAGGTAGGATGTAAAGGATTATTCTTGGATTTGTTTAATCTTGTAGAGGTCAGTGATGGTGACATCTTATTCTATGTTGAATGAGAAGTGATTCAAAAACTTGTTAGTCAATTCATCAAAACTCTTAATACCTGGTGGTAGATGGGAGAACCATTCCATAGCGTGACCGGTAAGACTGCATGGAAAAAGTATCATTAGGTACGAACCATTGTTTTGCACTTCCATGCAAGCTACTAAGAAATTTCTCACATGTTCTACCAGATCTCCTTTTCTATTGTACTTGTCAAATTTTGATATTTTAAATTTTTTAGGGAAAGGGAGAATAGTAATAGATTGATCGAAAGGGAATAGACATATTGTTGAAAAAAAAGGTGAAATTGTAGCTTAAAACTTGTAAAACTATTATACTATAGATTTAATTAAGTGTTCTTTGTCACAATTCTTTGTGTATGATTATTTGTTTAGATCAATTTTACCAATTGTAGAAAGAGACAGAAGATTGTAGAAGAATGAGACAAGAAGATATAAGTGACACATCATATACGTGGAGAAACCCTTTCCGGAAAAAAATACACCAGAATCAATAGTGCTTGTATTATTTAACCTTAGAACAAGATTACAATAATACTATATCAATCCTCAATTGATATGCTTCCTTGCCTTCAACAATCCTTCTTCACAACCTGCAAAAAACTCTCATGGAACTCTCATACACTTTCTGTAGCACAAGCTATCCATGCATTCCATGTGACCAAGCATGAATCCACACATCCCATGCCATGCTGCAAACCCTCACACATGCACAAGCTCAACTTGCTAACCTGCTATCAAATTTGATGCAATTGCTGCAATAAATAGACAATTAATGAGTGTGTAAACTCATAAGAGTTATCAAATACAAGAGCATAAAGCTCCTCACAAAAAACCATTCCTAGGTTGTGCAAGTAGAGTTCCACATTGTAACATGAAGTCAAAACCAAAGTCTCCTCAATTTAGGCGCCCCAAACTGAACACTGAACTGATCGTTGGTCAAGAAAATATCTTGCAAGCATCACCTCAAAGTTGGCGCCCAATAATGGGCCCACTTAATTGAGCCTTATAAATATCTTCTCATGCAAAAGGTGTTAACTTAAAGATGCCAACTTGGGCGCCCAAGGTGGGTCCAAGTCAATCTTAGTTAACTGAAACATATCTCTCCATCAATTCATGCAAACATTATGCATGAATGATCATCCCCACTTAACTGAATGTATCCACCTATTATTTTTCATGCAACTAAAGTCATTAGTCATGCAACTCAAGTCAACTCAAGTCAACTAGCATTCAACTAAAACTAACTGCATGCAACTGAAGATAACTGAACCATAACTAAACTGAATTGAACTGAACTAAACTAAACTAAATTGAATTGAATTGAATTGAATTGAATTGAATTGAACTGAACTGAACCGAATTGAGCTGAACTAAACTCATGTAAATATCAATCCCTAATTTGTAGGATCTTTACATGCATTACTAAAGTGTTATCAATCCTCCAAACAATTAACTTAAGCAAGATGGGTTCCACCTTCCATGTGGGTTCCCCATGTGCTCCTATTTTGTAGGATCTCTTTTTGGGCATCCCCACATGTTCCTATCATTTAGGAATAATTACAAATGTCATTTTACATGTTCATTTCATTCGAATTTAATCTCTTTCTAATCCTAGTGTTGGGGAACACTTTCCAAGGACTTAGGAGATACATGAAATATGTTTAGGATTGCAATTAAATGGCATCCTATTCCCAACATTCTCCCACTTGACATTATACATTGAAATTATTCTAAACAAGGAATCATGGCCAATGGCCTTCTTGCACCAAGAGAAGTTATTTGGAGCATTGATCAAAGTGTCAAATTTCTCCATCAATACCTTTCCCACATCTTTGTAACCAAACTATCATAGGTATAAATTGATGCTATCAACATAACAACCCAAATCTACAAACAAGTCCCCGTATATCCACCATCTTGCAAAATAAGACTTCAAGCTAATAACACACATAGACATACAATAAAAAACCTCTAAAGTAATTCACTATAGTAAAGTGTAACTAGTCCAAGAGAGGTGCTCCTCTCATATAGAACACATATACCTTCTAGAACTCCCACTGCACAGATAATGTCAAATCTGAAAACAAGATCACAACATTAACAAGTCCTCCTATAACACTTCACATAGAGGATGTGGCTAACTCCTCTATCATAGTGTCAAAGAATCATACAATGATATGCAAAATACATCTCTCATAACACAAGAACCTTCAAGAAGAAGACAATATTCCCACAAAGAGAGAACTTGCAAATCAAACCATGTTCTTATACCACACTAACATGTGCCAAACTGTGTAAAGTAAGATCTCCTTCAACACTTCCAAATTGAAAGGATATCAACATCTAACCATTCAACTTATAATGAAACATGGCAAAACTTAGATGTAAACCTCTCACATAAAGTAGATCAAACTTAGCCAAACATTCCCACAACAAAAGGGAATATGACCAAAGCCACTAACTATCTCTCGTACCTCTCCTACCTAAATACTCAGAACTAACTCAAGTTCAAGATTGCAAGGAGAACAATGGAAATACATAAAATCATGCATCTACTTCTCAATAATCGCTCAAAACTCAATTTTCAAGACTAATGCATAAGAGAAGACAAGATACATATAAATAATGCATCTAATAATTAGGCGTGCAACACCTCTTAGATCATTTACCTACCAAGTAGACCAAGAGTGGGATACAAGATTGTCCTGTGTATAAAACACCAAGCAATATAGGATTTCAATAAAGACAACCTTCTCATCAGGTCTATGATGGACTCGCATCCATTTCTAGGTGTAGGTTCCTCAATTTTTACTATTGAAAAACTGTTATAACAAGTAACCATTCCAACACATATCTCTTAACATAAGAAATATCTGGCCTAACCCAAGTCTCTCTAGTATCCATGAGCACCCACCAATCAATCCATGCCAACTTCAAATGCAACCTGCATAATCATGAAGCTCCAAGAAAATGATTAATACTCAAAACCAAAGAGAACTACATCCTCTCCAAAGGAAGAACAATAACACCTTTACCAAAGACTCTAAGGGTCCTCCATGAAACAAGATGTTAAAACCTCTTCAAATTACATGAAGATAACCATATCCTACCAAAGCTCCCACTGAACTGTGATATCGAGCTATACATGGAAACAAGATAAACATCAAACCATCACTGTCAAAAGCTCCCATTGAAACATGTAACCAAGATATCCATGACATCGTGATAACCATCTCCTAACTAGATCCATTGAATCTTTCAATATCTAGACAAGAAGTAGAACTCATTGTAACATACTTCTTTTAAAAATCTACAATAACACCATAGTAAAAGCTCCCACTACAGCCAAAAAAACCTTCAAAATTTTAAGAGAAAGGTGTCCCAAACTCTACCCAACTATTAGCTCTGATACCAAATGTTGAAAACAAAGGTGAAATTGTAGCTTAAAACTTGTAAAACTATATACTGTAGATTTAATTAAGTGTTCTTTGTCACAATTATTTGTGTATGATTATCTGTTTAGATCAATTTTACCAATTGTAGAAAGAGACAGAAGATTGTAGAAGAATGAGACAAGAAGATATAAGTGACACATCATATACGTGGAGAAACCCTTTCCGGAAAAAAATCCACCAGAATCAATAGTGCTTGTATTATTTAACCTTAGAACAAGATTACAATAATACTATATCAATCCTCAATTGATATGCTTCCTTGCCTTCAACAATCCTTCTTCACAACCTGCACAAAACTCTCATGGAACTCTCATACACTTTCTGTAGCACAAGCTATCCATGCATTCCATGTGACCAAGCATGAATCCACACATCCCATGCCATGCTGCAAACCGTCACACATGCACAAGCTCAACTTGCTAACCTGCTATCAAATCTAATGCAATTGCTGCAATAAATAGACAATTAATGAGTGTGTAAACTCATAAGAGTTATCAAATACAAGAGCATAAAGCTCCTCACAAAAAACTATTCCTAGATTGTGCAAGTAGAGTTCCACATTGTAACATGAAGTCAAAACCAAAGTCTCCTCAATTTAGGTGCCCCAAACTGAACACTTAATTGATTGTTGGTTAAGAAATTATCTTGCAAGAATCACCTCAAAGTTGGTTCCCAAGAATGGGCCCACTTAACTGAGCCTTGTAAATATCTTCTCATGCAAAAGGTGTTAACTTAAAGATGCCAACTTGGGCGCCCAAGGTGGTCCAAGTCAATCTTAGTTAACTGAAACATATCTCTCCATCAATTCATGCAAACATTATGCATGATTGATCATCCCCACTTAACTGAATGTATCCACCTATTATTTGTCATGCAACTAAAGTCATTAGTCATGCAACTCAAGTCAACTCAAGTCAATAGCATTCAACTGAAACTAACTACATGCAATTGAAGATAACTAAACCATAACTGAACTGAACTGAAACTGAACTGAAAACTGAACGAACTGAACTAAATTGAACTAAACTAAACTCATGTAAATATCAATCCCTAATTTGTAGGATCTTTACATGCATTACTGAAGTGTTATCAATCCTCCAAACAATTAACTTAAGCAAGGTGGGTTCCACCTTCCATGTGGGCGCCCCATGTGCTCCTATTTTGTAGGAGCCCTTCTTGGGAAACCCCACATGTTCCTATCATTTAGGAATAATTACAAATGTCAACTTACATGTTCATTTCATTCAAATTTAATCTCTTTCTAATCCTAGTGTTGGGGAACACTTTCTAAGGACTTAGGAGATATATGAAATATGTTTAGGATTGCAATTAAATGGCATCCTATTCCCAAAATATATATCCTATAAAGTGTAGGTTTTCCTTGGTTTTCCAATCTAGATATATGATATCCTTTGATTCATGGCTTGTAGTTACATGCCTACCTTTGTGTTTGGTACATTCATTTGGGGACCCTCTGTGTAGTAGCTTTGTTGTCCTAAGATGTTCATTTGGTCATCTAGGTTAGGTATTGTGGAGGTATAGGACCTTGGTAACCATGTTGGGTGGAAGGAGGGTTAAGTCCTTGTTGTATGAAAGGAGGATTAAGTCCTTGTTGAATGTAACGAGGATTAAGTCCTTGTTGATTGCAAGGATGATTAAGTCCTTGTTGCGTGAAAGTATGATTAAGTCCTTGTTGTGTGAAAGGAGGATTAAGTCCTTGTTGTGTAGAAGGAAGATTAAGTCCTTGTTGCATGAAGGGACGATTAAGTCCTTGTTGATTTTGTTGAAGAGGGGTACCTTGATAGTGTGTTGGTGGTAAACCTTGCTTTGGTTGATTCTACTGAAGGGTACTTTGGTAGTATATTGGTGGTACACCTTGGTGTTGGGAAAAATTGTTTGAAGGGTACTAGGTGCTAGTGCCTTGGTGGTACACCTTGTTGTTGGGAAAAATTATATTGAAGGGTACCCTGATAATGTGTTGGTGGTACACCTTATTGTTGGGACAAATTGTATTGAAGGGTACCCTGGTAGTGCGTTGGTGCTACACCTTGTTGATTTGGTATGTTGGTTGAAGGATCAATATATGATGTATTATGTGGTATGTATTGTCCTTGTGGTTGCATTGTTGGAAAGCTTCCCATTTTTTGTATATTGTTGTTTTGCGGCATGTATTGATTTGTACCTCCTTGATATTGTTGGTCCATTGTTGCTTGCTCAATTTGGGACAATTTTCTAAACAAAGGGTTGTCCATTGGTTGTTGTTTAGGTTGATCATTGCTTTGTGAGAAGATTGGTGGCATGTTTGGAATCTCCATTGGTTTGGGTATCTTTTCCAAAATTGATTTATCCCTAAGGGAATGAGGTGAGGATCTTTAAGACTTTCCATATTGAAGTCTATAAGTAGCTTAGCACCACTTTGTGCTAGTTTGAAGAAATAGGCATTTGGATCCTTTCTTAGCAGTTTGTCCATCAGTTTAAGTACCTTGGGATTGTTGGAGTGTTGAAAGAATTCTTCCTCATCTATTTCTTCCTCACTATCCACTTCTTCTATGATCATGTACTTTGGGTTTTGGTTTGACCTATCCATCATTTCTTGTTGTTTACAGATTACTTTCTCCTTACTTGGGGGTTGGTTTGGTGTTGCTTTGAATGTGGGTTCCTTTCAAGGAGTTATAAGGTCACTTGGTCTATAACCCCATGGGTCTCTTCCTTCGTTTGTGGTGTTTGTTGGGGGCATGATAGTGCTACTTTTGTTTGCTTCCATATTTCTTCTATATTGAGATCATGTGGTTGTCATAAACAAATGCCGAGATTTTGTGGAAGTTGATGATTTCTAACTATGGAATAAAAGAATTCTTTGTTTTGGGATTTTCTAGTTTTTTGAGTGTTTTTGGGATTTTTTGTTTTAAAAGGATGGTATCTATTGCCACACAAGAGGTGGTAATATGGACCTTCCATCCGCAAGATCCACTTTTCATTCCTCATTATCTAGGATATTATATGTGTTTCTCCACTGAGTTGGTGTTTCTTTCCTCTCAAATACAAAACTTCTCAAACTATTGATGATGTTTGACTATTCACCTTCAATTCATGTGAGGTTTGGTTGTATGATGGGTGTCGTAAGGTCTGGTTGTTAAACTAGAGCAATTGGACACCAAATGGTCATAAAGTGAGTGATGTTTTGATATAGTTTTCATGATACTCAAGACTCTAAAGTTCGAATGATATTTTGGATGTTTCGAAAATGTTGCTATTTTTGGGACTCAAAATGTTGAAAACTTGGACTGATATTTCACTTCATTTTTCTAGAGGATATGTTGTGAAGAATCTACTTGAACTAGCCTTGAGGTTCAAGCAAATGTTGACATATTATAGTTTTGAGTGAAGGAATAATCCAAAGTTGTGTTTTGATTTTGAATCCTAAAAGTAGATTGGAGTGTTTGTTTTTGTAAATGGATAATGGACTAATGTAAATTATGACGTGTTTTGGGAGTCTAACTATTTTTGTTCTCACAAGATTTAACCAGTTTAAGATCAATTTCTAATTTTCACTAGGAAATAAGGCAAAAATGGTAATTTCAAAGCAATAGCGGTAAATTTTGTCAAAAACGACCAAATTTTGGTCAACTGCAACTAAATCTTAAAGACAATTGCGGTAGGATTTCTTGAAAGTGGCTTTTGTTTCAAGTTTTCTATCTGGTAAAATAATATAGGCAAAAGTGACCTTCTTGATCCAATCAAAAGCAGCCAATTTTAAGTCAACTACGACTAAAAAAATATGTCAAGTGTGGCAATATTAGGGTCAAATATGACATATTTTAAGTCAAGTGTGTTCATTTTTGCAAAAGCGGGGGGTTTTTTTGACACTAACTGTCAAAATCCAAAGAGAAAAAGTGGCCTATTTTTGGTCAAATGCAGCTAGTTTTAGGTCAATAGCGGTAGAAACAAGAGCAATAACAATTTTTTGTGCAGGTTTGTTTTTCAATTTCTATTTTGGCAACAATTTGGATAAATTTGCAGTTTTGATCTGATTTGAGAATTTTGGCAAGTGATATCATGCAACACAACAATCAAAACTATTTGACCCTAAATGTCCATAACCTTAAGCACATTTATTTCCACAAAAGTTCAAAGTTTATGGAAGTCAAAATGCTAAGGCCATAGTTTCCAATGTTGACTTTGTTCTTAGTGTGACTTGAAATGTAAGTCTAAATATTCAGAAATTGTTAAAGATATCTTTTAAGGAGTGCAAATATAGGGCTCTTTTCAAAATATTCACGGTAAGTCTAAAGGGTTTGAATTTTGATAACCATGTTCAATGCTTGCTTTGATGTGTTTATTTTAAATCAAGCAAGTGTTTTATGTCTAAAGTAATCGAGAATATTTGACAAGTTTGTGAAAACAATTTACACCTTAGGGATATATACGTTCTTTTAGATGGGCTTACCTCATTCCCCAAAGGGATTATTTTACATGCAACTTATGGAGAGTGTTTTAATCTCAACCATAAGTCAAACTTGGTAAGTAACTTCTGGAAAGTAAATTTTGATGCACGACTTTCAAAGAATGTTTTGGCTAAAAAAGGTGGCTTCTACTACATTGGTTCTTAGTCATGCTCAGGGGATCCAACACTTTGCAAGCATCTAGCAAACCACTTAAGGATTTAACCAACTTACTCAGGGCTCTATATACACAATGGTACCTACCCTTTCATGAATGGAACTAATGACAAAGTAATCGCTGATGTAAGCCGTTTGGTGTTTAGCCTTGACCATTTATATAGCAGCAGAGTGAAATAACGCTTTGAGTCGCCTTTGAGTTCTCCAATGCAGGATGTGTCTCAAAGGAAGACCCTCTAAAGGTAATTCTTTGAATTAAAACAAGTGCGAAACTCAAAGTTATTTTCATCACCCAAGATTGTTAAAAAAACACGAGGGGAGAGGATAGACACCTAGTTTTCCAAACACGAAAGACACAGTATACAATTCATTGCAATATTCTTTTTAAGCCCCTCGAGTGGTGCTGTCCAAAAAAAAGGAAATGAAATGTGTACAGGATAACAATTTATTTTTTATGTGCACCAAAATGATGTATTCTAGATTTCATGCAAATAGGCAGTAGTGTACAAATCAGAATGTATTTTTCCAGTTTTAAGCACCAACTTGAGTGTTTCTAATAATCCTTGTCTTAAAATGGTCAACAAAATAAAATCACTCATTTTCTCAACATAATGAAAGCATTGGCCAAAAGAGAGAATTCCATTTTAGAGCACCAAAAATAAAGTGTTGTTCTAATCTATGAAAGCTTTTAAATTTTTTTTTAGAACACCAAATCGAAAGCATGTGAGTTTTTGGGGTTCATTTTTATAGCACCAAATCGAAATATTTTTCTAAACTAGAAAGCTTTTTGAACGATTCTTTTTAAAGCACCAAATCAAAATCTTCTTCTAAACTAGAAAGCTTTTTGAAAGATTCTTTTTAAAACACCAAATTGAAATCTTTTTCTAAACTAGAAAGCTTTTTGAAAGATTCTTTTTAAAGCACCAAATTGAAATCTTTTTCTAAACTATTTTTTTTTTTGAAAGATTATTTTTAAAGCACCCAATTGAAAGCATGTGAGTTGTGGGGTTCATTTGTTAAGCACCGAATTTAAAAATTCTCCTAAGCTAGAAAGCTTTTGAAAAGTTGGACTTAGACTGTTTGCCTTCTCTGCAGTAAAATTGTTAGTTGTTCTTGATGTAAAGTGTACCATATCCTACAAGAGCTGAAGAAATGAGGTTAGCAAACACAAAACATCCAAAACAAGCACTCGTTAGTGTCAAAAATTGAAAAACTACTTTGCAGATTTCAGATCAAAAAAATAATAGAGCAAAAGCAAAAATTTAAATCAAAAGTGGCCTTGCTATTTTAGCAAATACAGTCAGAAAAATCAAAGGTGGCCCTGTTTTTGAAGCAGAAGCGGTTGGGATTTTCAAAAGTGCCCTGTTTCCAAAGAAAAATCATTAGAAATGGAAAAAGCAGTTGAAAAATGAATGACTAACAAAAACGAAAGAGCAATCGAGTGAGTTTCTGTAGCTTTTCATGAAGATTTTTCAAATGCATTTCTAGAAAGTTCATCTATGTTTCAAAACCTGCAACTGCTCAATTAAAACTCATATAGATGTTAGTTTTAAGGACCATGGTCCCACCGGGTGTGCCAGAATGTGTAAGGGGAATTATCAGGAAGCATAAGATAATCAAACATGAATGAATTAAAAACTAATCTAATTCAAATGAAAGATTTGGATTCATACCCTTTACTCACAAAATGAACGATATGCAATTATTGAATTTGATGAACTAAAGCAACACAATAAAAGAACATACAAAGAATTCAATTAACTAATATCATTACTCATCTTATGTCAAAGTGTATTCACAATGATGTTGAATTGTTGTATCAATGTGAAACCTCCATTGATGCATTGCAAAAGTTTCAAATGTATGTGTGTTTGATCGAAGATGTGCATCAAAGTTTTTTAGGAAATCGATTGTAATTTCAACATTACTTCATTGTGCAAAAGACGTCAATCCTCCCATCATTTTTGAAGATGAAGATTGCTATATAGATTTTGTGTTTCAAAATGAACGATCAAGATCGTATAGTAGAATATCTTGATCAACGGTTCAAAATTGTTGAGAGGAATTAGATGGGAAGAATCAGTGGATTTTGATTACATAAAATTTTTGTGTGATTTGATGAAATCAATTTGAATGTTTAGTGGAATTGAGGAAATATATTGAGCCTTCAGTGGGATTGAAGAATAGATGAATCAGTCAAAAAATACATGAATCAGTCAGCCAATCAGAATAAGCAATTTGGGGACCATAATTTGCTCAATCATGAAAGTGGGTGAGCATAATTAATTAATTAATCTTTTTGAGTTGAATGTGCAAGTCATGTTTTACTTTTACAAACAAAGTTGTATTTGTTTGTTTTGACCTTTTTGAATGATATATGAATAATTTATTCAATTATTCATGTTTAGAGGATATATTGGCAATAATTTATTCAATGTATTCCGGTTCATATGTTGAATAGAGGAAAGTGGTTTAATTAAACTATTAAGTATTAATAATTTAATTGACTTAAGGAAATAGGGTAAATTAACGATATAATTAAATAATTGATATTATTTAATTAATTAGGAGGAATAAAATTAGATTAGGACTTTATTAAATAAATGAAATTTATTTAATTAGTCAAAAATGATAAAATAGTGAATTAATTAAATAATGTAATATTATTTAATTAATAGAAAAAAATTGTAATATGTTACCCTTTTTTCCTTCCTTTTATAAAATAATAGTCCTAACATATTATCATGTCACATGTAAATATATAAAAAATATAATAAAAGACTACAAAAATTTCAAAAAAAATAATTTATTAATTTCAATATCATAAAAAAATTTACATATATTATTCATTTCATTTAATCAATACACATATATATAATTAATTTTAATTTATAAAATATAAATTATTAATTTTAATTTCATAAGAAAAAAATTATATATATATATATAATTAAATTTATAAAATAACTCTTGTAGCTATATATAGGTCAATAGAAGCTATAGAAAAGAACCATTTTCTTTTAATATGGGCATGCCTTATAGTTCCTAAACATATATATTCGATGTGGTTTTTGGTTTTGTTGTTTTTTAAAGGCAACGTAAATAATGTTTAGAGTTTTTTTTTAGAGGTAGTGCCTTTAAAATTTGGAGATTAATAGTAAGTGTTTGAATAATGAGATGAAATTAATTTAGATAAATTTAGATTCTTTTCATTTAGATGAATTTAGATTTTTTCCTTAAAGAAATTAGGTATTATTTGTTTTTGAAATATTTGCATGTAAATTTAAAACATAAAGTAATGCAAATGAGAAAGGAGAGTTGTCATCAAATTGACAAAAAAAAAATACTACAAATAGAAATAGAATGTTCTCATCTTTGGATTTTCCATGATAAGTGAGACTTTGGAGGCTTTCACTTTATATTTTGGAGGATTTTACCATTAAATGGTAACTGATTTACCATTAAACGACATCTAAAACTTGTTTATCATTGATTCAATAGATGTTTGTAGGTTTGAGACTTGTTTTAGGCTCAAATCTCACACTATATGTAGCCTATCACTAAAATATAAATAAATTCATATAATTAGTATAATTAGTAACAATTTCACCATTGTTCTAACCATTATCAAGGTAAAAAATAACTAGGTCTATAATCTTCCATTCTATTGATATTATAATCTTTATACTATTGTTTTATATTTATTTGGGTCATACATAATATTTTCAAAACAATTTATAAGAGAGTTTCCCCTGGTGGTAAATTTATTATATTTTAATTAATTATAAAACTAGCATATATATATAAAATATGCCGAGAGATATCCTTCTTGGGGCGCCTATTTTTTAAATCAATTTCTCACATAAAAGTGCAATAGACGCCTCAAGAAGGATATATCTCATTGTATTTTATATATATTATTAAATATTTATATGCTAGTAGCAGTCCAGACGCAACATGTAATATCTTAAATAAATTATTTTTATATTTTATGTTAAATTATAAATTATTTTTATATTTTATATTAAATTATTATAATAATTAATATATTATAATATGATAGTATAATATTTGTAATTCAATTTTAAAAAATAATATATATATATTTAATATTTAAATGTTAAGTTAATATATTTATAATATTATAATAAAAAATATTATATCATCAATATTTAGTTAGGATTATTAAAAAAATATCTAGTTAGGATTAGGGTTAGGGTTAAGGTTAAGAGATATAGTTAAGGTTAGGGTTAGGTCTAGAGATATAGTTAGGGTTAGGGTTAGAGTTAATATATAGTTAGGATTGGGGTTAGGGTTAATATTAGGATGAGAGACAAGGTTTGCATCAAAATTAGGGTTAGGGTTATCATCAAGATTAGCTTAGGATTAGGGTTTAGGTTAGCATGAGGATTAGGGTTACAATTAGGTTTAGGGTCAAGTTTAGGGTTAATAGATATAGTTAGGGTTGGGGTAATAATTGTGGTTAAGGTTATTAGGATTAGGGTTATAGTTATGCTTTGAATCAAGTTTAGGGATAGGATTATGGTTAGGTTGAGGTTAAGAGATATAGTTAGGCTTAGGGTTCAGTTTAGATTAGGGCTAGAGATATAGTTAGGGTTAGAAATATGGTTAACATTATGACGAGGGTCAGGGTTCACATTAAAATTAGGGTTAGGGTTAGCATTAGGATTAGGGTTACATTTAGGTTTGCAATCAAGTTTAGGGTTAATAGATATAGTTAGGGTTGGGGTAATAATTAGGGTTAAGGTTATCAAGATTAGGGTTATAGTTATGTTCTCGATCAAGTTTAGGGTTAGGATTATGGTTAGGTTGGGGTTAAGAGATATAGTTAGGTTTAGGGTTTAGGTTAGGATTAGGGCTAGAGATATAGTTAAGCTTATGGTTAGGGTTAGAAATATCATTAACATTAGGATGAGGGTTAGGGTTTGCATCAAAATTAGGGTTAGCATGAAAAATAGTTTAGGATTAGGGTTACATTTAGGTTTAGGGTCAAGTTTAGGGTTAAGAGATATAGTTAGGGTTAGGGTAATAGTTTGGGTTAAGGTTATCAAGATTAGGGTTAGGCTTAGGGTTAAGGTTAAGGCTAGATATATAGTTAGGATTAGGGTTAGGGTTGAGATTTAGTTAATATTAGGGTTACAATTAGCATTACGATGAGGCTTAGAGTTAGCATCAAAATTAGGGTTAGGGATATCATCAAGATTTGCTCAAGATTAGGGTTACAATTAGGCTTAAGGTCAAGGTTAGGGGTACAAATAAGGTTAGGGTTAGGGGTTGCATAATTGTTATGGTCATGCTTAGGGTTAGGTTTTGAGTTAGAAATATCATTAGGTTTAGGGTCATTATATAGTTAGGTTTAGGATTAGAGATATAGTTAAGAATAGGGTTAGGGTTAGGGTTAGGGTTAGGGTTAGGGTTAAGAGGCATAGTTAGGATTAGGGTTAGGGTTAGCATCAAAATTAGGATTAGGGTTAGGGTTTGCATCAAAATTAGGGTTAGGGTTAGCATGAAGAATATTTTAGGATTAGGGTTAGGATTAGCATTAGGATTAGGGTTACATTTAGGTTTAGGGTCAAGTTTAGGGTTAAGAGATATAGTTAGGGTTAGGGTAATAGTTGGGGTTAAGGTTATTAGGATTAGGGTTAGGGTTAGGGTTAAGAGATATGGTTAGGGTTAGGGTTAGGGTTAAGGTTAAGGTTAAGGTTAAGGCTAGATATATGGTTAGGATTGGGGTTAGGGTTGATATTTAGTTGAGATTAGGGTTATGAATAGCATTAGGACGAGGCTTAAAGTTAGCATCAAAATTAGGGTTAGGGATAGCATCAAGATTTGCTTAATATTAGGGTTATAGTTAGGTTTAAGGTGAAGGTTAGGGTTACAAATAAGGTTAGGGTTAGGGGTTGCATAATTGTTATGGTCATGCTTAGGGTTAGGTTTTGAGTAGGATTAGGGTAAGGGTTAGGATTAAAGATAGAATTAGTGTTAAGGTTAGGATTAGGATTATAGTGAGGGTTAAGATTAAGGATATGGTTAGGGTTAACATTAGAGATAGAATTGGGATTATACCCTAACCATAATCCTAGCCCTAACTACAATCCTAACCATAATTAGATTCTAACCATAATCTTAATTAAATTTTAACCTTAATTGGACCCTAATCCTAAGCCTACTTGAACTCTAACCCTAAATTTTAATACTAATTTAAAACTAACCCTAACATTAACCCTTACAATAATTAAAGCATAACTATAACCCTAACTCTAATTGGGTCCTAACCCTAACTGATCCTCATTCCTAACCCTTTAATTGAATAATAAACCTAACTTTGATTGTAACCCTATTTGAACCCTAACTATAACCCTAACCCCAAGCTTTATCATAGAATCCTCACCCTAACCCTAATTGAATGCTAATGTATACTAACCCTAATTAAATATTAACCCTAGTTAAACCTTAACCCTAATTGAACACCAAAAATAAACCTGACCATTATTAAACCCTAACCAAATAGATCCATAATTGAACCCTAATACTAACCCTAATTGAACACTATCCATAATTAAACTCTAACCATAATCAGAATTAAAATCTAACCCTAATTTAACCCTAACCGTAATTGAGCTCTAATCCTAACTCCAAACACTATTTTAATCATAACCCTAATTGGATCCTAACCCTAACACTAACCTTACACTAATTGAACCCTAACTATAATCCTAACTTAAATTTAATTCTAATTGAATCCTAACTCTAATTGAATCTTACACCTAACCTTGATCATAACCCTATTTGAAAGCCAACTATAACCCTAACCCCAAGCTTTATAGTAGAATCTTACCCCTAAACCTAAGACTAATCCTAGTCGTAACTCTTACCCTAACTCTAAACCTAATTGAACCCTAACCTAATGCTAATCTTAACCCTATTTGAACCCTAACCTTAATTGAACCCTAATTATGATTGAATCCTAACTCTTACCATAGTTAAACTCTAATTAAACAATAATACTTTAGAACCCTAGTTATAACCTTAATTGAACCCTAATCATAATTTAATCCTAACGCTTACCATAGTTAATGTCTAATTGAACAATAACACTTTATAACCCTAGTTATAACCATAATTGAATTCTAGTTGTAACCCTAATTCAACCTTAACTAAACTCTATTTGCACCCAAACCCTAATTCTAACTCTAATTGAAACTCAATAACACTTACCATAGTTAAACTCTAATTGAACAATAACACTTTTTAACCCTAGTCATAACTCTAATTGAATCCTAGTTGTAACCTTAATTCAACCTTAAATAAACCCTAATTGCACCCAAACCCTAATACTAACTCTAATTCAACCTTAATAATTAAACCCTAATTGCATGCTAGTCCTAATCCGAACCCTAATTGAATCATAAACTTGAGCTTTATCATAACTCTATTTGAACTCCAATTGTAACCCTAACACCAAGCTTTATTATAGAACACTAACCCAAACCTAACCACAATCATAACCTTAAGTGAACACTAACCCTAATTGAACAATAACCTTCACCCTAATTTAATCTTAACCCTAATCCAAACGTGATAGTAACCCTAACCAAAATAGTACCCTAACCCTAACCCTAATAGTAACTCTAATTGAACCCTATACTTGACCAGGTAACTATAATCCTAATTGAACTCTAACCCTAGAATTAAATCATAACCATAATTAAATTGTAACCCTATTTGGAGCATAACCTTAAACCTAAACCTCCATTGAAATGTAACTATAATTGAACCCTAACCCTAATCTTAGTCCAAAATCTTATCCTAATTGAGCCCTAAGCATAATTAAACCCTATCCAAAACCCTAATTTAATCTCATGTATTCAAATATTTGTGAGGTTTATTTTATTTAGTATTTCTTATTGATTTATATTTTAAAGCTTTGTTTTTTCCTTTTGATTGATTTATCTTTGTGATCAAATATCTGATTTATGTGAAATTGATTGATTTATTTATTTGAATCTTTGTGATCATTTTTTTTTATCTTTTATCTTTGATTTATTTATTTCATCTTTTAATTTATCTATGGTACATATACTCAAATCTTTGTGACTTATCTTTGATTTCTCTTTGCCATTAAATCTATTTGATTTATTTCTTTAATCTTTTAATTTATAATTTTATCTTTGATTCATTTAATTGATATTTTAATTAAATCTTTATGATCAAATCTCTAATTTTCTTTTTGATTGATTTATCTTTGATTTCTCTTTTTATCAAATCTCTTTGATTTATTTATTTGATCTTTTAATTTATTTAATTTAGTCTTTGATTTAATTATTTGATCTTTTAATTAACTTATTTTTTAATCTTTGATTTATTTATTTTATTTTTTAATTTATTTTATAATAAATATTTTCAAATCTTTGTGATTTATCTTTGATTTATTTTTGTGATTAAATATTTTTTATTTTTGAGATTTGCATGAAAGGAAATAGAGGAATGGGTAATGGTCAATTGGAAATGTGAACCGATTATCAACTTCATGCCTAAAGCTTTTTTCGCAGTGGTTTTCAAGGAAGAGGAAACAAGAAATGAAATCCTTGAAAAAGTAGGTTGGCAGAAAGGGGATTCACTCCTTTTTATGCAAAAATGGAGGAGAAACTTCAATCTATTGGAATATAATCCTCGAGAAGGCCCAATCTAGATTCATTTGTATAACTCGCCATTTGAATATTGGTCAAGTAACTGTTTAAAACAAATAGGTGAATCACTTGGATTTGTTTTAGAAATTGATATGTAGAATGGAGAATCGCTGATCTATGCAAGGTTGAAGATCTTGACAATAAAAAAAGTTCCAAAAGAAATTAAACTGATAAACAGGGATGAGATCTGGTTTCAACAATTGGAAATAAAAAAATTAATTTTTATTGTATCAAATGTAGGAGGAGGAACCAAAACAAGGCAAACTGTAAACGCTTCCCTAGAACAAGGAGGAACATTTGGCACGAGAAAGAATAAAAAACAGTAAAGAAAAACGTACAAGTGGAAGGAGAAGGGAGGGCTGAAGAAAATCAACCCGTGAGTAACATGGAATTGGCATTGTTTGACCCATTGGAAACAGTATTTCTAGAACAAGTAGATCCAAGGGAGGAGGGAGAGGTGGACCCCCAAAACTCACCTCCTTTGTTGGAATATCCAATGCAGAGAGAAGAAATGGACGATGTCTCGTCAGATGAAGGGAACTCCCAACGAAGGGACAAAGAAGGATTTGATATCTTGGAGGAATGACACATTTTCCAAACGACGAAGGATTCCTCTTCAAGAGTGGGGAGGAAGACACTCAAACAAAAATGTGAGGAAGACGTTCAGAAAGGCAACCAACTGCTAATTAAAACCTACTTGACAAGATCCAAGGGAGCATGCCCCTCCCTTGGATGGAAATGAGGATCCTCACATGGAATGTTAGGGGTTTAAAAACCCCTAACAAAAGGCAACTGGTCAAGCGCCAGTTGGAAATTCAATAGATAGAAGTGATTTTGTTGCAAGAAACCAAACTTGGGGAAAATGAGATAATGTCCTTCCTAAAAACCTGCAAACAAAGGAAAGGCGAATTTGTGGCAATGGAGGACCCAACAGGTGGACTTGGTATGCTCTGGAACCTGAACATAGTGGAAGCGGAGGTAATCTCAAAAAATCAAAACTAGATGAATGCAAAGGTAAAAATCTTAGCCAACTCAAAAGCATTTAAAATTTTTAATATTTACGGGCCCATAAAAACAAAGCTAAAAAAGGAACTATGGGGCACAGTTATAAAAGAATTAGATCAAGAGAGCACAATAATAGGAGGAGATTTTAACACAATCTTAGATCTAAGTGAAAAGAGTGATGGGAGTGGGAACATTTCCCAGGCTCAAAAAGATTTTGCAAAATTTGTAGAATTAAGCAATTTAATAGATGTTAAAATAGTAAATGGAAACTTTATGTGGAACAATAGGAGGCTTGGTTTCACTTACAGAGAGGCTATATAGATTTCTAGTTTCAGAAGACTGGTTGTAGGCAGGAAACCCTTCTAAGGCCTCATTAAAACCTATTTTTATCTCAGATCATTTTCCAGTGGAACTGCAAATTGAAATGGTGAAAAAGCAAAGGGCCACTTTAAATTTCAGAAAAGGTGGTTACGGGAAGAGGGTTTAGTGGACCTAATGAAATCTTGGTGGGAGGATCCAATTCAATGGCTCATGTCTGTTTTTCATAATTTTTATTATTATTAAATAATTGAATTACATTGTAGTAACATTTGCCTAATATGCTTAATTTTATTTAATAATTATATACTAAAACCTTTACGGTCCATGATTCTTGGATAATATTGCTTGAGAGAAAAGATTCAATAACTCAGATCTTTCCACAACCCTTTAATTTCTTTATATCATTCTCCTATTTCCTAGCACAGGAGTTAAAATATTTTGTATTCTTTTCCCATATGTTTGAAATTCTGAATTCTTTCTACACTGCAATTAGTTTATCAATGAATTTCAAGTTTTGAGAACAACAAGCAAGTCTTTTCTTATGTGAATTAATAGGTTAATTTTGAATAAAATAAGTTCCACCTTATTCAAAAATTGAGGTTTTGCACAAGCAAGTTATTATGCTATGACCAACCTATAGTGAAGAATTATAGGATTTTTTTAATTTGTGAAACAAATTTACTATTTGTGAATGTGAATGGGGGATTAGTGTCTTGAAACATTTAAGATAGAGCCTCATCTTGTGAATGGATTTACCATTGATCTATTGAGTCTTTTATTTATGCAATTTTTAGGTTCTTTCTTGAAGTTGTGGATTATCGAGCTATATGTTATAATTCTTCAAACAAGGAATATTGCAAAGTCTAGGAATTTTTTTAATAAAAAATTATATGATCCTTCATAAGAAAAAATATCTTGAAGTGTGGACCTTTTGTATGGTTGAGACTCTATTGTTAGTAATTTTCTTGAAGGTCTCATGCAAGAAATAAGGTTAAACTGAAGTATCTACATATTTCAATGTTGGTCCTACTTAAGTATAGAGTATAGGGAAGAGAAAAGATAGGTTTATTTAAAAATCATTCCCAGAACATAAGACTGCTAGACTGTCTAGACTGTTGCCATAAGCAAATAATTATTTATCTAGGTCTTTAGATGTTTCCTTATTTCTTAGTTACAATTTTAAATAAGTTTCCATTTTAATGTCCAAATTAAAGAATGCTAATATTTTTCCCTATACTTGATAAAATTTTACCATGGGATCCTTCAAAATCATCAATTGTAATAGGAAAGTTGTGTTAAATTATCAAGTGTTGTGCACCTTCTCCTATCCTAATATTGCAATCACCCATCAAGGCTTCCCATACACCAGCATCAGGCCCTAGTGGTATTTTTTTAATTAAGTTGTATGCTTCGTTCAAACGCCCTGTGCAGCCAATAAGGTTAACACAGAATGTGTAATGCTATAGTTTTGACTCATGCCCTCAAAGAATTTCCAACCTTCATCCACTAGGCCTTCATTATTTCACATGAATAGAATAGCAATCAAAGTAATGCAATTGGGATCCACTTTTTCCTATTGTATTTGGTTAAAAAGGTTAAGGGCTTCTTTTTCAAACCAATTTTTTCCATACCCTGCAATAAGCATTGTCAAGGAAGTAACATCATTTTGAGACATTCTATCTAAAACATTGTGTGTAATCTCAATTCTTCCACAATTACTATACATGTTTATCTGAGAATAACAAACAAATACATTGAACTCAAATCCATTTCTGATTATGTATGAATGAAGTTCGTCACCCTTATGCAAAGCTCCTACATCACCACACACAGGGAGAACATTTATCATAGTAAACTGATTTGGCTTCGTAGCATTCTAATTCATTTGACGAAAGATTTTGAAAGCCTCATAGGCATAACTATTTTGAGCACACCCATTAATCATGGTTTCCCACTTGCAGGGTTTTCTCTCCAATGTGTCCAACTACTATAATTATGCCACTAGCATTGAAACAAGGGTTGAATATTTTGTTAATTTTATAAAGTTTCCACTCTTCTGCCTTATTACATAATAAATTAAACATAAGAATTAATTAAAGAAAGATGCATGCAAGAGATATTAGAGTTGCAACAAAAAAATTCTTATGTATTACATAAATGACATACTCTAAAGGAAGATGCATGGTTGTTTGTATTAGAGTAGCTATTCTTAGGCTTATGAAATCTAATGATGCACATGTTTTGTGTAGAACCTTGATGTTTTCATTCATATCTATACCAATAATATTTTGCATGCCAAAGCTTTTGTATTACTGCATGAAAAATTGTGAATCATTGATGCAAGTATAATGTTGTGGTATGTGGGTTATTAATAATGTTATCATTGCGGTCTTTGTTAGTCTATGGTCTTGATGGTATGCCATTAAAAAATAGTTGATGTAAATCTAACCATTTAGTATCTGCAACACTTAATGCGAAGAAAAGAGTGAGGATCCTATTTGGTACCAACAAAAAAAATTGTACCATATAAAGTGGATTCATGGACAACCAAATTACCACAATTATAATTGTTATGAAATTATCATTCAATTTGATATAAGCAAACATGCATTACCAAAATTTTGTACATTTTACAGTCAATATTGTATATATTTCAAACTGGAATACAATACCATGCTTACTTATGTATTGATGAGTTTATTTCATTTCATTATTTAACACTTATTACTAATTTCCTAATCCAACCACATTAAATTAGAATTGCAGCAAATAGCATCCATACAAATACATGCACAAAAACATAATCTCTAACATATTAACATACATATAGTTTTCTATCAGCGTAATCCTTGAACCTCCTTTGGGTGCAAGTGTTAGTTACATATTTTTTAAAAAGATCTTGAATATTTTTTAGTTTTAAATATGTTAATTTAGAAACTTAATTTTATATGAAATAGTAAATTTAGATTATTTCTTTTTACTTACTTTTTATTGTGATAAAAAAATGCCACCTACACGTCAATTTTTACTTGAGGAGTTTTTCTTTACATAGACTCTTCCATCCATCTTGACTCTAAGAACACCTCTTGAGGTAATAATAAAAGCAATTGTAAATAAAGCATATTTAATTTTATTCTTAATCTTAATTTTAATCTAAATTAATTTTTATGCTAATGAAAATTATTATTTAAAACATAACAAAAGATAAAAAATAAAATAAAATCTAGATTCTAATATTTTCATATCAAAATATTAATACTTACATATTAATTTAATATATTAATATAATATAATATATTAAATCATTAAGAATTAAAATATAATATTATTATATTATATTTTATTATATAATATATTTAAAATATATTGAATTATTAAAAAAAATATAATATACCAAATCAAAGAATTAAAATATAATATTATTATTAATGATTTTCTATATGTATCTATATAGAAAAGCAACTTTGTTTACAATATTATAAAAAGGAAAAATAATATTTAAAATAAACATTTATTTTTTATATATAAAGAAATCCCATATCATTCTTAGAAATTCATCCATAACACTAAAATATTAGACCAATGATATTCATGATAAATAATTTTGAAACATTTTAAAGTTATAAATTTTGCATTTAAAATATAAATATTTCTAAAAATAATGATTTGTTAGTTGTTGTCAAAAATAATTTATTAATAACTAAAACTAATTGCAATAATATTGTCTTAATAGAAGGAACTTTTATTACAATTTTATTTTTAAAAGATTTTGAACTCCTCTAAGGGAAAAGATCCTATAAAAATAGAAAGAAAAATAAGAAGCAAGAAAGCAACTCCCTCACCTTCTATTTTCATTTGGCATAGTTAATCCGACTTCACCAAAATAATCAATTAATCAATGAAACTGCATCTGAAGGAGGTGATCAACCAATTTAACTGAGTGCTAATACTAGAGCATGACCATGACAGCGACATGGTTCAAGTCTCTCTCCTGAATCGTTGGAACCAATTTAACTGAGTGCTAATACTAGAGCATGACCATGACAACGACATGGTTCAAGTCTCTCTCCTAATCATTGGGATTGCTCACTATAGAAGTGTGACGGTAATAAAGTAGGTTAAAAATTCAAGGGATCTAATGTAAAAACATTCATTGACTATTGTTTCAACATATATTCATGAATCTGTAATGCAAGAAAATAATTAAGCAACTAGAACAAAGAAGTAGAGGCTATGCTAAATTATATGCAAATCCATAAATATGAATTGCAAAAACATATAATTAAGCTCAAATGTTAAATTCAAAACAACATTAAAACAAACCTCATTAATTGTTTCAACTTTTTTGTAATTACTTTTTAAAATCTTCAACAAGAAAGGTTCATATAGTTTACCTTCCTTCCGCACACAGACACAAACTATACACCTAATTATCATTATTTACTGAACAAAGAATAACAACATTCAAGATCTTTCGGGCACCAGAAGTAATAGAAAATAGTCGCCTTACCTACCAAAAGTTGTTTTTTGATTAATTTAGCCGATAGGCTATATTATGTGGGAGATTGCATCCGGGAAGTTGTCTCACGCCGGGTAAATTGTCTCATGCCTGAAAACCGGAAACCTTCCTCCACAAACCACTGGCTGTTGGTAGGTTACCGTTTATTGCTGAATGAATGGAGTCTTTGCTATCACTATATTCTAATCTGCGCCTTATGCGTATACCTGTGACTAAGCATTGCAATTACATGTGTTTAAAAACATGCCATTACAGATACCATCGCCCCCTGCTATCTTTTAGCACTCTTAACTGCAAACGGTGTCTCCACCTCCAAATCCACTCGCACCTGCAGATTTAGTTTGAACTCTTCATTTTATTCAAAAGGGAAAATGGAAAGGAAAATGGTTGGCTTAATTAACTGCAAACGGTGCCTCCACCTCCAAATCCACTCACACCTGCAGATTTAGCAATTTTACCTTTACCAGCGTTCTGCCTGCGCGCGTTAAATTGGGAGTCCTAAAAGAAGGTTCAGGAATTCATGGTTACATTATTAGAAGTGGGTTTGAGTCCGACATGTTTGTGCAGAGTGCCCTTGTGTATATGTATGTGAAATGTGCCAGCATGGAGGATGCACGCCGAGTGTTTGATCAAATGTCTCAACGAGATGTGGTTTCATGGAATGCCATGATTGCAGGCTATGCACAAAATGGATGCCTGGACGAGGCTGTTTGTATGTTTGAGAAGATGCCTCAGCCAGATGTGATTAGCTGGAATGCAGTTATTGTAGGGTACGCGCAGAATGGGGGTGCTGAAAAAGCAATGAAACTATTTCAGAAAATGCCGCATAGGTATAATGCGTCTTGGAATACTGTGATTGGAGTATGTGTGCAAGGTGGCAAGTGCGAAGATATCTTGACACTTTTCAAGCACATGCAACTTGAAGGCAAGACAATTTTTAATGGATTGTATTTTGTTCTCAATTTAGTCTCATTTTTAATTTTTTGGACATTAGATTTGCCAGTTACTACTCTAAAAAACATAAATATATATGTTATGTATATATATTCATATACACAGACATAAATTCATATGTGTGTGTACTGCATTCGCTTAGGTCTATGATTGCTCAAGAAACTTCATTTCGAGGAAAATGTTTAAGGTAATGTACTTGAAAGCTTAATAGCTTCAACGCATTTTATCCAGAAAAAGCTTCGTGTGATTCTAGATGGGTTCCTACAACAATGGGGTGTAAGCTATTCAAGGAGATGCAACATAGTGGAACGGTGCCTGGTGTGATCCATTAATCAGTGGACTTTGCAAAAAAGGCCAGACATGGAAGGCAAACATGCTTTTCCAAAGAATGATTGGAAGGATGAGACTGGGTTGATTTCAGTCTGTGCGGCTTACACATCGCTAATTGATGAATTTGAAAGCCAACCAAAATTTACAAGAGATTGATACCCTCTGTTTTCTAAGAGATAACAAATGGTATACCAGTAAAGGTGTCAGTATTCATTATAAGCCCTTTTTCAGATGCTTTAATACTCAATATATTAACAACAATTATCTATGATGCTGATTTTTAACATTGGTTCAGACTGTTAAAAATTTATTTGACTCTAACTAGGATTCATACTTATCAGAGTAATTTTGTGAATCATTCTATTGATTGTGAGATTTCCTTTTGTGTTGAGAATAGAGTTTTCTAAGACAGACCAATAACAAAAATATCAAATTAGAATCCTAGCAAGTATTTTATCACAAACAACTATTGGTGGTTGGATGATCTTATAAAGCCTGTGGTCATGATTACTGAAAAAATAATAGCCTTAGATTTGTACTCATTGCTACTATAATCTAAATTCAATATTTTGAATTTTAATCGATTTCTCGTTGGCTTTGACTACTTGAAAGCAATGATCGAATTGATTAGTAGGGAGGTGGAGATGTAGATAACCTAAAGGTGTAAGTTACAGTTCCCTGTTGTTGATTCTACTTTGACAGGATCAAATGGGATGTAGCACCCTTCTACTCATGTCAGAAGACCACAAATATATTAAATTGTAGATTTAGATCTAATTTGTCTGTCTTGAATGAATCATCTAGATCTGGAGTCTTGGCTTATTGGAACCAACTTTGACACTTGACCCATGCAAATGATGAATCCTATCGAGCTATGAAAGAGTTTTCATAGTTCTGTCATTTTTAAGCTTTATCGGTACTTGCATTATGTTTTATAACTTTGAATTCACACTGTTATTTAACTATATTTCAATAAATTCTTCTCTTTAGTGGATTCTATTAAAAAGTACAAACATAAAAACAAACAAGAAAAGGAATAGAAAAGAAGAACTTGAGGTTGTTTTATGACTAGATTTATGTTTTGAGGCATTATGATGAAAACTAAATTTTCTTCAATGGCTATTTGAATTACAGGATTTGAGGTGGGGAGTATCTGAATTTAGTTTGAATTGAATCACAACTATAAGAAACTATCCTATACAATTACAAACTAATAACATTTGATGGACTTTGAATAATAAAACTTGCCAAATCGAAAGCATGACAGAAGTTGGTCTAAAGTATAATTATGGATTACTAAGCTTCATTGACTGATATTCACTCACTTAAATTAGAGATACTTTTAGGGATCTGAATTCCCTTTCAGATTGACTTGATTAGCTTTTTGTGCAGAACGGTGTGGGATGCCTTATGCTTGACATGTATGACTTTCTGAATGATGTTTGGCATTGCTTGAAATTTCAAGTCTAGTTGCAGATAGAAGATTTTGCAACTCTACCTGGTTGTGGTGAAGGTGGATTGGGTTATCAAGATTTGGTGTCCCTAACTTTTTATTAGGGTATTCAAAGGTTGTTTCATTCCATGCCAAATAATGATTTAGTATAGTAGAACTTTGATTGACACCATCTATGGTTTCTGCCATCTACACTATGCCCTATAAACATCTCTTCAAAGTTAATGGAGATAGTAGCTAAGTGCCCCAATGATTGTTACGCCTACAACTAAATGTAATCAAACCAACATGATGATTACATGTTCAGAAACATCTAGAAATCCGGTAGCATAGCATTATGACATTTTCTTGTACCATTTGCTAGAATGACTTGGATGTTGGACATTGAATTTGGAAAGTAGCCTAGATCCAATGCTCTATGCCAGCCAATAAATTTATGAGTGCTTTGTTCCAAATTGTTGATATTATTCCTCAAAGAGGAAGCCATCATTTTTCATAGTGTTGTGTTTTTAAACTGCCTTGAAGATGCGAGACCAAACACGTTTTGAATGTGATTTGAGTAGGAATTTGAACTAAATTGAAATACCCAGTGTCTACTTAAGACCAACAAAAATGTCTTTTCAGATGGGGCCTGATCAAAATAGTTTTGTCAATGGAATTTGAAAGATGAACACACATGAGAAGTCGGGAGCCGATGATGTGGTTTTTACTGCACCATGCCTTTCTTTTGTACTTTAGTATATTGAGTATATTGACATTCCTGCAATCACTATAATGCCTTCTTTTGGCATCCAATTACCTTCTCTCTAATTGCTTGAGCTCTGGGCAAATTTACAACTTGCTCTAGGCTTAAAGAAGAAGCTTTATAGACCAAAATGTATAAAAAAATGCTGTAGATTGCTTCCTATTCCTCTACTTACATCAAGATGACACTGCCGCTTTATGTAGGTGGTGGTAATGAAACCACTTCCTTGTGCAAGCCAAAATCGTTGGTTACATAGTCACTTGTTTTGGAAAAATGTTACTTTAAGGAATTACAAAACAACCCTAATGGCTGGGAAACCACCATTGACAGAAATGAGTCCACTACTTAGCTGTTTCACAATTCCTTCAACTTGTGGAGTCTATAAATTTTGCATATGGACTCAAAATTTGGCACCCTTTCCTTTTTGAAAATCCATGAATTTTCGAGATGAATTCAAATATATAATAATATTCCACTTTAGATCTCTCCCTTACCCTGTGTTTGCATCTTGCACCTTGCTGGTTGTTTAATCTCTTCCCTGTAATATACAAAAAATATATTGGTCTTATAGTACGTAAGATGTTCAAATGTCTACCAGCTAACTCTCTTGCATCCTTGGTATAGCTTTCTGGGGCTTAGTTGTAGTTTGTATCAAATTGGCTACAGTATCAACTTCTAGGTTAAGATACTGCTTTGATTATGGAAGATATGCTACAGGAAATCTTCAGATGTCAATATCTGGAAATAAACATTTGTTGAAACACAACATCAATAACCTAATGTTCATCAAATTATATAAAACTATCAGTGTATTCCTTGCAGTTCCCTCGGCTGCAAGTGCTAGTTTATGTTTCAGTTAGCACAGTGAGGTACATCTAAATATCACACCAATGGGTCATGGGACACTGGGAATCCTCCATATAAAAAAATATTATTTTGTCACAATATCATAGAAAGTAGAAATGCACATTGATGATCAAATTAATACACAAATTTGTGAACAAGAACATCTAAATGGAAATCCATGTCCATTGTGGTGGTCATCATTTCAAACATGTTTTTTCATTATTTATGAGTAAATGAGTTAGAAATGTGAAGTTTGGAGGTCATTCGTCCTTCATGTATCAGACTATTCCATTACTTGTCTAATCGTTATGCTTTTCTCTATTATAGATTGATCTTTTCTAGTTCAATTTACTTTATACTATACTGATGTTAAGTATAACTGTTTCTTTATTGCCTCAAGCATGTCATATAGCCATGTATATCAATCAGCATGAGATAGAATCCCACATTCAATAAATTAACAGAATTGAACTTGTAAAAATCATAATACCATCCCTTGCAACTGTGCTTAATGCCTTACTAATTTCTTCAATAAAAAATCTCTTAGATACAATTTCAAGAGGCCTAGTATCATTCACAATCTGGGTTTTCATTCCATTCCCCATCATCTCATATATCTAAACAAGCCCACTTCAACGAAAATTTCATTCAACGAACAACATAAGGTGTAAAAAAACTCAGTCTTATCCTCTATCATCACCCTTGCAAAATCATTATTACTTATCTGTCAGTAATGATAATGATAGCCATTCTAGTCCTTTGATCAAGCTGCTCAATTGCCTCTCTAGAAAGACTCATCTATGATGTACAAACATTTCACTCTTCCTGTAATGACATGATTTACTAACCATTGTTCTTTTAAAGAGGTCACCAGAATGGTAATAAGAGATCTTTAGGTAACATCAATCCAACTGTTGGAAATAATAGAAGCCACTGAGTATCTCCAACCTTCTCAATGTGTTTGCCAATTCAAACTGAGATTGGTGCAATGTTGGTGGCAAAATTTATACCTGATATTTGGGTCTCTTTGACCTTTGATAGGTTGGTCTACCATGTTTTTAAAATTTCAACACATATAAATTAGCATATTTATTTTACATTCTGAAAAAACTAAAATTATAGTTATAAATCAATAAAAATTCAATTATATCAAGTAGGGCTAGAGAAAACCTTTAATACAAGCAGGCAAACTATACATATTATAAAACCTTTAATACAAGCAGGGAAACTATACATATTATAAATGAATAAAAATTCAAGGAAAAGAGGGTGTTTGTTCTTTGGAGCTATGAGATGCAATGATGATGGGATATGAATAGGCATTTGAACCTCTTCAAAATCATCATTTATCTTCAACCAAAGCACTTCCATATATTTTTGAGAATCCCACATGAGGGTATTTCTTTTGAAAAGTCCACCCAAACTGACATCTTAGAGAAGAAAAGAACCACAAAAGTTATAAGTATTTACGTACAAAAATGGAAATTTTGATTTTCATGGATTCATCTTCACACAAAGAAAGCAGTACATCCACAAAGTCCTCACACTCCAAATCACTGGATTTCTTCCTTCTTTCAACATGTTCAACCACAATCCTCTCAAAATACCCATAAAAAATCTTGGTAATCTGACTTTGTCTCTTCTTAAGGCCATGCAAATCAAGCCATTCTAACAGAGGAATAAAATCCCTGTAATTAAAACCACTTAAGAGGGGAAGCACTTAATCCAAGTATTCCTTGAATTTTTTCCCACCCAGCTGAGATTCATAGCATTTCTTCCCAAATGTGATTCTAGACACAATATTACTAGTCAAATAAGTGACCTCTTTGGTGACATCTACAGCCAAGGAATTCATGCCACTCTTTGCATTCATGAATGCAATCTCAAGTACAGACTATGTCATGGCAAACATTCTTGGGCTCTCAGGGATTTGAAGGAATCCATTCGTTTTGGAGGGAGGAGCTCCTCGATGAAGATCCTATGTCATGGCAAACATTCTTGGGCTCTCAGGGATTTGAAGGAATCCATTCGTTTTGGAGGGAGGAGCTCCTCGATGAAGATCCTGCGAAGGAATTTCCAGTAAGGGCCATACTGAGCAGATGCAATTTTGTAGGGGCTTAGAATGTAATTATGGTCTTCAATCATAGGGCGGTTTGGTAATATACTGTCATGGATTTTGACGACTTGTTGAGCCATCTGTGAAGATGATAATACAATGGCTGGAATGGAACCCAAGTAAACAGTCATTATTGGGCCATATTTGTGGGCAAGAGTGCCGAGAGATCTGTGAGGAAGAGAGGAGAACAAATGAAGGTTACCAATGACGGGTAAGGGTGTTGGCCCAGGTGCCATTTTAGACATTTTTCTAAGATTTCTCAGTGTAATGAGCAGCACAATGAACAGAGGAATCCATGCAGCTTTGAGGATTTCCATTGCGAGCATAAGGCAAACAATCACTTATCCTCCTTGATACTATTTCACAACAGCCTATAACTATATTTGTACTTAAGGATTATATTGTTAATACAAAATTAAACCTACCAATGTCCGCAGGCTGCAAAAATATCAATTGTCATTGAATTAAATAAAATCTTAAATGCCTTTCACCTGATCGGTGGTCTCCTTCTGTCCTCTATGTTTCAGCCCGGGAAAAAACAGTTAACTCTTCACGGGGAATTTCAACAGTTCTATATGTTCCAATCTGTTCAATGCAATAAAGCAAATTACCTCTCAAAAGTTGCAGCAACACTTCATATTTCAAAAAACAAAAAAAAATGTTGGTACTGAAATGTGCTTGCGCAAACACATGTACTACCAATTCAAGAACGCAATGCAATTTACCTCTCACTGATAAGTGGTACATACCATCGTATTTGTATTTGCCACGAATTGTCACCTCAATGCCAAACCCTCTTGACAAGCATGTTTTTTACTAAGTTGAACTAATTTGTGGCCCCATTTACCTTAAGTTTCAAAAACCCTGTTGTAAAAGAAACAAAACGATCACAACAAATCAACATTACTGGTAAAAAACAAATGCAAAAATTTAGTCTATTTTCATTCAAAGAGAAACCTAAAACCCTAAAAGATCAGATCAACCAAAACAACAAACTAAAATAGCTCAACATAATATAATTACCAAAATAAAAGCAATTTTTCAAATTATACCAACATGATGCATTGTATTAACATTTTGATGCATTGCCAAGATAAAACCCCTGGTTTTGCAGGTTTTTAATCCTTCAAAACTCCATTTTACCCCATTTCTCACCACCAAAAACTCCTTCGAACTTGATGGTGTCAGGAATAAGATTTCACGTACCTCAAAATGCATTAATGGCCCCGGCGATTAGAAACCTGTGCATAAGTCCGTCAGAAAACAGTAAAATCTAATTTGCAAAACCTTGAGGCCAAAGCAAAGAGCTCCATGAAAAAGGAATTTGTGGGGATCAAATAAAAATGTTAAAAAAAATTGATAAGGAAAAGATTAACTGTGGCATGTGTTAAAAGCCACCAACACTCCAAATATTTGCAGGGTAGCTCTACCCAAGACCTGCAATAGAAAGACACAAAATTGATATAAAGATGCAAATTTTATAACTAAAGAACTTAGATGAGTACCAAGCAACCCATACTTAGCTCCCAGTTTACCTAAAATGACTTCAGGTGCCCTATAATGTTTTGTAGATATTATAGAGCTATGATCCTGGTCTTCTAATATGACACTTCCAAAATCAATAAGTTTAAAATTTCTAAGTAATCAAAATAGTGCCCAACTCGGAGAGGGCCGCAATGACACAGGAAATAAGCCAAACCCAATTGCAGCGGAGTCCAGGAGCGGCAAGCCCTTTTATGCCATTGTGCATAGGATAGACATTGGGGGAAGGGCTATGGCATCGCAGAGACTGGCTATGAGGGCAACTTCGAGGTTGCATGCAGTGCCCACAGGTCAAGCTCGAGCAGCTCATTGTGACTCGAAAACCATATTTGTATACATTTTAAAAATCTTTGTTTTGTGTTTTGTAACAAATGAAGCCCGATTATTATCCATGTCTCATATTTCCGTTGGAAAGAATCTACAAGTCCCCAAAATCAAGCGAGCGGTGGAAAAACTGTCCTAACAAATTGCCACCATCATCACAATTTTCATAGTGGAGCCGCATAAATCGCTTATATCGGTCCAATTTTCTTTGCCAATTAGACTTTAAAAAATTAATTTTTCAAATATTTTATGTTATCTATTTTGCATCTTTACTTTAATAATATAGATATAATTGTTAAATAGAAATCATATATGATCTCTAATTCGTCACATACAGAATTAATAATAACTAGTTAAGGCACGTGGTGCCTATAGTTTCTTTCGGCAGGAACTAAAAAATAAGTGTTCAAGATATATGCCTAAGAAATTAAAGATAAGACTTAGATGCATATTTATCAGTTGAGATTCCATATTCATCACTTTATTCTTATCATTTTATCTTACCCAAGTTTTCATATTTATGTTATTATGACTTATAATTACTTTTCTTATAACCACATATTTAAAATTTTTTCCTTATACAATCATATTTATATAATACTTTCAAATTTATATAATAAATGAATGCACTTTTATTAAAAAAGTCTTTCTAAAGATTTTAAGCAATTCTCTCACCTTCTATTTTCACTTCTGACAGATCTATTCAATGCAACTCAAACATTTAAACAAGGAAATAGTAAACACAAACCAAATCCATAAAAATAGAAAAGAAAAACAAGCAGTCAGAAAACCAAAATCAAGGGCAATATTTCTTAATTAATATTGTATCCTTCTTTATATTACATTACCCTGCACACTCTCATATGTATTACAAGTTTAACTAAATCATTTTGAGTGAGAGAGATGGCAAATAAGAGAGTTGGTGGTGTCTGTATGGTGGCTGTTGTGTTACTGCTTAGCCTAGTCTCAATAACTGCATCAACACACATGCCGCTTACTCAATCACCACCCATACCTCTTACTGCTGATCCAAGTCAGTATATAAATTAAGCTATTACTTTTTGTTTATGTTAAAATGTCAAATTAATTGTAAAATATTGATTGCAGGTTGTGAAGGTGCAACCATTTGTTATCCTTTTCCACAGAGTAGCTGTGATAAATGCAAAACTTTATATGCACCAGTGAAATATAATTGTTGTCCTATTCAAGGATCAAATGTTTATAAATGTTGCGAATGTCCTTGGTGTTGAACAACAATTTACAGAGATATTTAGTAACAGAGAAAAAGTTTCTCAGAGATTTCATAAATAAGGTGGAGGTTGCTACCATGTTTGGAGAAATATTTAGTAACTTTCTATTGGAAAAAGCTTTTGCTTGAGAAAGTTCTGGGTGTTTTGGACTTCTTAGTATTTGCAGAAATTTTATTATTTCTGTGATTTTAAATAATTTATATATGAGAAAGAATGATAAGTTTTATTGTTTCTGAAATTAATATGTAAATAAATAGCTAGTTAATTAATGATGGAGTTTACTGTATCTTCTGTGGTGCTGACATTTTGCATATTTTGGCAATTTGATTTTTCATATAATACCTTGTCCTTAAAAGTAGGCGAAACAGCAGGGATTTCATTTGTAACAAGCACATTATTATGAGAACATTCCATTTTTCTTCTTTACTCCTCCCTCATATTTCTCAATTCTTTTGAAAGACAACCATTCAAAAGAAATGTTAACTGAACTTCTGATATATACTTCTATGTGGAAGACTGTCTAGATATAGAACTAATATATATTAATACTTCTGATCATAATTTAAGTATTACTTATGCATGTAATGAATATTATGCATTCAACAGCTGTCTCATTTTTATTGATCATCTACAGGTATCTTTCGTAATGTGTCAAATTAACTATCGAGATAGTTTTGTGAGTTAAATTCATTGATCCATATTTTATGAAATGATTCTAATGAAACTCTCTCTCATGAATTATCTACTTAATACTCATTACAATTGATAACAATTATTCTATTTAACTCGACTGTTTTTCTCATGAGATAAAACCCCATTTCATTATTGTTACGAGAGTAATCCATTACATTATTTATGTGTTGTGTTATGGACTTTCTCTTTAGTAGAGAGAGCCTCCAAACATATATGGTAAAATTAAAATCCACGCTATGATCAGCTAATTATTCTATAAAATTAAAATACAAGCTGTATGAGTAGGTAATAACTACGTAAAATCGAACTGTTAACATTCAGCGGGGATAGCTCAGTTGGGAGAGCGTCAGACTGAAGATCTGAAGGTCGCGTGTTCGATCCACGCTCACCGCAATTAATGTTTTACCTCATTTTCGTTTCAAGGCAATTTTTAATACAGACGAGAAAAAATAATGCTACATGTTTTTGTTAACAATCTCTTTTTTTTTTAAGGAATACAGTAGAAAAAATATTTGTGAAGGGAAGAGAAGAGTTTTATTTCTTCATCTATTCAAAAATATAAAAAGTTTATATTAGAGATATTAAATATTAATGAAGATTGATAATTTTGACTTTGATAATATTTGAAATTTTAATTTTAATTTTATTTTATGTAATTATTTTAATGTAAAGATGTTTTGAACGGAGTCATAAGTTTCTCAATGTTTAAATTTAAAGATTACAAGTATCTTTATTTGCTATCATATGTCTATGTATGTTTTGAACTCCGCTAACCAATACTTGGAAGTGAACCTCCAATTCCTTAAAAGATCTCATGGAAACCAACCTTCTAAATTATTTGCATGTAACAAGTAGATATTGACCAAAAGAGTTGCTAGCAACCTCAAGGGCATGATCCAAAACACCTCCACTTTTCTCCTTGATGCAATAAAATGCCTATGCCTTCACCATTATTTTATGCTTAATGAAATATCTAGTAAATATGAAACAAATATAGATGATATATCCAGATTCATTCCTATTTCTCTTTACATATATTTAAGAAAGTGGGCCACCAAAACTTCCTTTATAACCACATGTGTGATGAATACAATACAATGATGCAAGGGAAATGATTAAATGGATTTACGAGTGAATTTGATTATCCCCAATGAATTCCAAGCCTTAAATTTTTAAGGAGACACCAATTATTAAATTCTTATTTGAAACTATTCCTTGATTTTCAATGTAATCAACAACACCATTTGCCTATTTGAAACAATGTTGAAAGGAATAGGATGTAAAGAGTCTCCTAGATAGGCCGAGCCTCTTGGAGTATGTTATTTCATTTCCAATTGGATTTTTTTTTATAAGATGATTGCAAATTACTATTTAATCTCCTCTGTTCACTAAAGTAATACCACATTGCCAAGCAATCTATAGACCGAAAACTAAAGTAGAAGCTTTAGCTTCATTGTTAACTTTCCTTCTTTCAATCTTTTAGAAGATCCTTTAAAAAGGTTTTTGGAAGTATCCCTAATCACATGACTCACTCTAAAACCCCTAGGTTTCCATTAGATACCCAATTGAAATTGAGTTCGAAGAATTTGGATGAAGGAGGATTCCATTAAGTCACCCTTTCCCTCCTTAAAGAGGAGGGATTAGCTTGTAAAGCCCTATGTATGGGAGAAAGGCATAACTATTTCTAATTTCTCAACATTTTTTAATCTTTGGAGGAGGAATTTTTTTTATTTTGAGAATTTTCTCACAACCAATTTTGAAATAGGGACTTCTAATCTCGATAGAATCATCTAAGAAAGAATATTTTTTCCTATAAGATTCTTCTATTTCTTTCTTCCCAAAGGTGCCATGGCTTTACAGAAGGAAAAAACCTAAAAAATTGAAGCATAGTTTATAGGAGAGCTCTAGACCAATTTAAGTGAGCACACAAACAAGTCTAGTATTTAAGGGTGAAGGGACAATGAATAAATGCATGAGCTATTGTTTCATCATCTTGTGTACAAGGAGACATCCAAGAAACCTCTAATTTTCTCCTTGATGCAATGAAATGTCCATGCCTGCACCATTATTTTCATGCTTAATGAAATATCTAATAAATATGAGACAAATATAGATGATATATCCAAATTCATTCCTATTTCTCTTTACATATGTTTAAGAAAGTGGACCCCTAAAGCTTCCTTTATAACCACATGTGTGATGAATACAATACAATGATGCAAAGGAAACAATTAAATGGATTTGTAAGTGAATTTGATTATCCCCAATGAATTCCAAGCCTTAAATTTTTAGGGAGACAACAATTATTAAATTCTTATTTGAATCTATTCCTTGATTTTCCATGTAATCAACAACACCATTTGCCTCCTTGAAACAATGTTGAAAGGAATAGGATGTAAAGAGTCTCCTAGATAGGCCAAGCCTCTTGGATTATGTTATTTAATTTCCAATTGGATGATTTTTTATTTATAAGAGAATTGAAAATTACTATTGAATCTCCTTTTACGTTCACTAAACTAATACCACATTGTCAAGCAATCTATAGACTAAAAACTAAAGTAGAAGCTTTAGCTTCATTTTTAACTTGCCTTCTTTTAATCTTTTAGAAGATACTTTAACAAGGTTTTTGGAAGTATCCCTAGTAATCACACAAATCACTCTAAGAACCCCTAGATTTCCATTAGATACCTAATCAAAATTGAGTTTAAGGAATTTGGATGAAGGGGGGTTTTGTTAAGTCACCCTTTCCCTCCTTGAAGAGGAGGGATTAGCTCATAAAGCTCCATGTATGGGAGAAAGGCATAACTCTTTCTAATTTCTCAACATTTTTTTATCTTAAGAGGAGGGAAAAGTTTTCCTTTGAGACTACTACTTTGTCACAACCAATTTTGAAATAGGGACTTCTAATCTAGATAGAATCATCTCAAAAAGAATAATTTTTTCCCTATAAGATTTTCCTATTTCTTTCTTCCCAAAGGTTCCATGGCTTTAAAGAAGGAAAACACCTAAAAATTTGAAGCAAAGTTTATAGGAGAGCTCTAGACCAATTTTAGTGACCACATAAACAAGTCTAGCATTTAAGGGTGAAGGGACAATAAATAAATGCATGAGCTATTATTTCATCATCTTGTGTACAAGGAGACATCTAAAAGGACCAATATAACTAATTTTATTTAGCCTATGTCTCATCAAAATAAATTTAAGGAAGACAACCCAAGCAAAGGCTCTCTAGCTTTGGACACATAATCCTTATGCTAGCATTTTACAAAGGTCTATTCCAAGTCTAAAACTTGATCACAAATAAAAATAACCAAATTAGAGTTGAGTAGATCCAAGCATTCAAAAATTCCCATCTTAACTTATCCTTACCTTCTCTAATGAAGATTTTTTTCTTCTCCAATTCTTCCAACAATAAAAATTTCTAAGAATCTACAATAACCACTCCAATTCTTCCAACAATAAAAATTTCTAAGAATCTACAATAACCATCTTGAATTAGTCTCTCTAGAAGAAAAACTTCAAGCCTGAACAATCTCTTTGAGGCATATAGAGTATTGGAAATACATTTATCCCATTTTGAGACAAGTATATCCTTTGCATCTTTCAAATCATCCCTTTTCTAAATGGATTGGTGGTCATTCTAGGAGTCATCCTAGAATTTTGTAATTTTATCATATTAGTGACTTCCTAGGCTTGCAAGAT
Source organism: Sequoia sempervirens (assembly GCA_007258455.2). Classification (NCBI taxonomy): domain Eukaryota; kingdom Viridiplantae; phylum Streptophyta; class Pinopsida; order Cupressales; family Cupressaceae; genus Sequoia; species Sequoia sempervirens. Next base: position 654,958,005 of record VDFB02270651.1, on the reverse strand, counting down.
GATTAAAGATAATTTATCTAATATAACTTAATATGTTCTAAATATGTGGACTTGTAGGAATATTGTTAGTAGAAAATTCAATTCAAATCACCTAAATCCAAATACTTTTAATTTAAAGAAAAGAGCTCCACTTGATTGAAGGATTGGAATAATTTCCTCATACAAATTTGGCTCCCAAAGCCAAACAATTTTTAGACTAAATTCAAACTTATTATTTTCATCTTCAAACTCCTCACTCTTTTCCCTTGCATCCTTAGATGAACAAACAACATCCCACATCAACAAAGGGATGTTGGTTTATCTTATATATACTTTCCCATAAGAAGCCTATGATCTAATTAAGAGCTTTAGAAATGCTAGAAAGATTTCCAAGTTAGCAAAATCAAATAAATGAGAGGTGTTGTAAGAACAAAATTAATAATCAAAACTATTCCAATAAATGATATCTAATTAAATTTCTAAGAATTTAATTTGAATTGACAAGATTTAATGATTTTCTTCCAAAGAAAAGGTTTCCTAGCTCTAGAAAACAATGTGAGAGCCAAAAATTTGCTTGGTAGTTTGTCAAATTCAAAACCTAGCTCTATTACAATCCCACCCTTTATCCTTGGATAAGTATTTAAAATTAATTTTCATATTTTTACTCATTAATAAATTGACTTCAAAATACTGATTATGAAGAAAGGATATATTTGAAGAATGTTGCTTTAAGAAAACACGCCTCCTTAAAGAGGATACATCAAAATCATGTGCATAAATAAAACATGATTGAACAGGATAATTAAATCCATATAAATAATTATTTTCCAACATATTATTTGATTTTATAGTACTTATGGATCGATCTCAAAATCCTTAGGCATCATCATAAACAAAAAGAGAGCCAAGGGATCCCTTTTTCTAAGATCCTTAGAAGGTTTAAAGAAACCAACAATGTTCACATGTATGTTAATTAAGGAGTACAATTCATGGGTGATGATGGTTCCTTCATTAATTTCTCTTTTTTGGAACAATTCCTCTCTATTTAGTTGACATTAAATTAGAAATAATTTCATCCTATTTAGCATGGCTTTATATAAGTTATATTTTTTAGGGATTTTAACCCTTTTTATAGATGATCAATAGACTAGGATGATGAGAAATTAAGATTATCTATTTCAATAACAATAAACAACACCTACAAAATTTATCTAACAACGTGTACATAAGTAAATAGAATAGTATGCACCCACAAGATTTACATGAGACATAAAGAATTATGTGGAAAACCATTTTGATAAAATACAACCACCAAAATATGTTCATAGTTATATTATTTAGAATTAAAATTGATTCAATACAACATCTTTGTCCAACCTTTTATAGTCTCCATCTACAACATACTTTTCTACAATTGTTGTAGTGTTTAGACACTAACAATGTGCAATACAATACTATTCTTTCATCTTGTATGATCAAATAATTAACCTTGGAGCATTCATATGAGATGATATATAAATATTCATGGGTATATTAATAATCTATCTAGAACAAAAATATGAAATACCAAGAGTCATGCAACTATACTTCAAAAATACATGACATTATCATCCCAAATAAAACACTAAGTGCATGATGTCTCCAAATGCATAATCACCTTGTAAACTTTATCACTACTACTCGCTAAGAATCAATAGTTATAACCTTAGCATTGTCTATATACATGTATGTTTCTAGTATAACCACCACTATCGGCACCTCACTTATGGTAGCTCTACCAAAATAACATTACTCTTGACTTATTCTTATATGATACTTTGTTCCATATTCTAGGAAATTGTACTACTCTTATATTATATTACATGAACTATAATTTTATTGGATTTATTCCTACATCAATGTTCATCCCCCAACAAACATAAACTATATATGTGGTTGTGAACTTAGATTCAAATGCCTTGTGATTTTTTCACAATACCAACACATGTGAATCGATATACATGGTGTACTGCAAAACTTGTAACAATATTATCATATGTGAATTATTATTCTTTTTATACCACAACATATATAAGTTTATCAAAATAAATTACATATAGACTTCCCACAAGAACTCATTGTAGGTGAATATCACCATATCCATCCTCCACTTGATATTTACTATAAGAGAGAATATGGTATTCAACCCAATTAATTAACCTCATGCTCAATAATGGGATAAAACCATACCATCCTTATAACACATGAACTTCACAATACTTACTAGTTTTTTCAAAGAATCTACAAACATGAGTATCATTTTATCTACACTTTCCTACTCTCAACCAAATTTGTGATGCCCAAAACTTAAACAAAAACTCATAATTAAAACTAGACATTTTTTTTTTTAAATAATATTTTTCTTATATATATGTGAAGAGTGACCATGTATCATCCTCATAAGAAAAAAAAGATTGATATATTAGCATTATTTACTTCATCAATTATTTAGTTGTATAGAGGTGATTTTCATTATAGTAGTTCCTTCTACAAAGCCTAGGTCAACCATTATGCTAAGCAATTATAAATTTAAATTAAATTTCAAAATAATAAGCAAACTCAAAAATAGTAAGCATATAACTATAAAATGGTACATTAAATTGTTATAAATTTAAAGTATTTGTATATTTTCATAGCCCATATGACATATCATATGAATAATATAAATCATAAATAAATTCTAGATAGGTTCATCAATTAAAACATGGTATTATTACTATTTAGAAAGTTGAGTGTTAAATTTAGCCCATCTTCTAATTTTTAAAA
>VDFB02270651.1:654933679-654946637 GCA_007258455.2 Sequoia sempervirens | reverse complement strand
ATATCATTCAAGAGAACTGATCCATAAGGAAAATTTGGAGACTTAAGTAAAGTCTTGAGAGAACCAATATTTTGCATGTATTTTCTCTTTAAGATACTATTCCATTCTCCATTAGACAAGAAAGCTCTCCAGATTTGTTTAGCAAGGAGAGTCTTATTCATCAATATTATATTTCTAAGATCCAGACCTCCCAAATTTTTTGGTTTGCAAACAGTGTCCCAATTGATAAGAGGCATTCCTTTCCTCTCTTCAACACCTGATCAAAGGAAACATTTTTGGATTTTCTCAATAGAATCCACATATTTGGAAGGGATTTTAAAGAGACTTAAAGCATAAATTGGGATATTGTAAAGAGTAGCTTTGAGAGGTTGAATCTTTCCAGCTTGGTTGAGGAGAGCTCTTTTCCAGCCGACCAACTTTTTGCTGAACCTATCAACCAAAGAGTTCCAAAAAGACTCAGGAGGCTTAAGACCCAAGGGAAAGCCAAGGTAGATAGATGGAAGAGACTCCACTCTACATCCAAGAATTCTGGCAATTTTGTTCTGCCTAGTCTCCGAAGTGTTGAAGAAGAATAAAGATCTTTTATGTCTGTTAACCATTTGACCAGAAGCCCTCTCATAATCATCCAACACTTTTTTCAAATTCCTAGCTTCTTCCATAGTTGATCTCCCCATCAAAATGGTATCATCTACGGACTGTTGGTGGGAGTAGACCAAATTTCTAGAAGAAGGTCTCAATCCCATCAAGGATCCCTGATCCACCATTCTTTTCAAGTTCCTCCCAAGGCACTCTTCCATAAAAGTAAATAAAATAGGGGAAATGGGGTCTCCCTGCCTCAAGCCCCTAAAATTCATAAAGAAATGTGAGGGAGACCCATTAACTAGGATAGCTATGGTGGCAGAAGAGATAAGTTGACCAACCGGCTGCAGAACTCCATTATTAAAGCCAAACACCCTCATGATTTTGAGTAAAAACTCCCAATCAACACAATCATAGGTTTTCAAGATGTCCAATTTGAGAAGAAAACCTTCAGTCTTAGATTCATTGAGGGAATGAAAATTAAATTCATGAATAATAATGATTGAATCTAGAATCAGTCTTCCAGGAATGAAACCATTCTGCTAAGGAGAGATCAGGGAAGGTATGATAGTCAGAAGTGTAGTAGTCAAAACCTTTGATATTATTTTATAGAAGGAATTACAGAGGCTTATAGGTCTGAAAGCTTCAAAGTCCTCAGCTCCAGGATGCTTAGGGATGAGGACCAAGAAAGTAGAATTTAGTTCCTTCAGGAAGCTTCTTGATCCAAAGAACTCTTTAACTACATTAACCACATCCTCTTCAAAAATTTCCCAGAACCACTGAAAGAAGAACATAGGAAATCCATTAAGTCCCGGAGCCTTGTTGCTTTCAAAAGAAAAAAATAGCTCTCTTAATTTATTCCCTATTTAGAATAACAACAAGAATCTTGTTATCATCTTCCTTAACAAGTTTAGGGATGGCCTTTGTAAGAAGATCTTGCATTTCACAATTTACCCCATCACTTGTCAAAAGAATATTATTGAAAAAAGGACAACTTGTCTCCGTATGTCATCATCCTTCTCAAAATGGCTACCATTGTACTCTCTGTGAGTTATTCTATTAGTATCCCTATGTTTTAGCACAAACATGTGAAAATATCTAGTATTTTTATCTCTAGCTAAGAGCCACAAAGCCTTAGATCTTTGTCTCCAAAATTCCTCCTCTTTGGATATTATATCATGCATCTTCCCCAACAACTCATTTTCTTTCATCTTGTTATCAACAATGTATCCTTCTAGCTAGATTTTATCATGTATATCCTTCAGTTCAAGCTGTAATTCAGACTTAATGCCAAAAATATTACCAAAGGTTTCTTTATTCCATCTCCTGATCTTATTTTTGACTTCGCTCAGTTTCTTGGCAACCCTAAACATAACTGTCCCGGAACAAAGATATTCCACCAATTCCTCACCTCCTCAAGGAGCTAAGGGTGGGAAAGCCACATACATTCAAATCTAAAGGGGAAATTCCTTTTAGCCAAGATAGGGTCTGCCACAAAACTAATAGGAAAATGATCAGATCCCACCCTAGAGAGGGCCTTTAAGGAACAAAAATAATTCAAAATCCATTGATCAAAAATTAAAGTTCTATCTAATCTAACTTGAATAAGATCCTTACTAATTCTTCAATTTGACCAAGTAAAAGAGGCTCCTTGTAGCTTAAGATCTATCAGAGCCTAATTATTTATGAAGTCCATAAGATCCATTCTAATTTCCAGATTCACTTGAGAACCTCCAAACTTCTCATTTTCCTAAAGAGGAGTATTGCAATCCCCCACAACCACCCATATTTCATTAATGAATTTCCTACGAAAGACAACCAACTCTTTCCAAAAGGTTTTTCTAGCCCCTTTCCCATTAGGGGCATAAATATTAGACTATATCCAACAAAAATTATCTCTGATATGGGTAATTCTAGTTACCACATGGTTAGAGCTCTCAAATAGTGGTTCACCTTTAATAGGGTTCAAATTCCAGAAGGTAACTATCCCCCCTGAGGCACCTTCAGAGCTATTACCATGCACACCACAAAACTTAAACATATTAATCCTTTCCACTTTTTCTTTAGGAATTTTGGACTCCTGAACAAGTAAAATATCAGGTTTATGATCTCTAACAAAATTGTGCAACACATCCTGCTTATGGAGGCTATTCAACCCCCTAATGTTCCATGACATAATCTTCATATCTTACCAGGGGATTGGATTTTACAAATCTCGGGAATGGTTTTCTAAATGCCATTCGCTATATCCTGAAAGCTGCCTTGCTCCCTATACCATCTTGCAGATCTTCTTCCTTGACTACTCTTTGTGGTGCCACAATCTGCCTTAACTCTGGTTCTAGTAGAGATCCCTGATGAAGTACTGTGCTGCTTATTTTTCTTTTTCTTCTTCTTGGAATGAGAGTTGACATCTTCTTTATCAGTATCTTCTTGAATTTCATTTTGTCACTTAAAGCCTTACATTCATTAGTATAATGACCATGAACTCTATGATATGCACAAAATGAATGTTTGTAGTAAAATTTCTTTCGTGTTCTTGGAGGGAGAGATATCAGACAATCTTGGAGTAGTCTTGTCAAGATACTCTCTTGATCGAAAGTAGATGATGTTTCATTATTTTGTGATAAAGATATCTCTTGCTTAGTACAAGGTGTCATACCTACAAAAGACTCTTTAGATTTTGAGATTTTGTTCTCTCCTTTATAGGAGGGTGTAAAATCCAATGAATTGAAATCACAAGCATTTTGCATGATGACATTGACATTAAGTGAAGATTTATTTGTTTCTTGCAAATGATAACAATCAAGACTACTAGTGTCTATCAATTCAAGATTCACTACTGTTAAAATCAGCTTAGAGGAATCTTTTGTGATAGTGATGATAGTAAGTGAAGGCTTGTTTGTGTGTTTCAAGGGACAATAACCAAGGCCATTGGTATTTTCTTGCATGTGAGGCTCTATAGGGACACAAATACCTTGTTCTCTAGCACCACATCCTTTTCCACTATATCCAAGTTGTTTCATAAGTTCATAACCTTTTCCATAAATATTTTTCATCTCTTTTGGATTTGGTGGTTGCTCATAATTAAGTTCATCAAAGTTTGTTGTGTAATTTGCTTCTTTTGAAGGGTCTTCCGAATTTTGTGTTGACATTACCACTTTTTATTTTCCCTTTTCAAAGTCTTTGTTTACGATCTTGTATTCTCCCATGAATTTTGGTTTGAAATCTAAGGAACCCCAATCATTTTCTAATAGCTTTGTGACTTCCTCAATGTATTTTTCTTTGTCTTTTTGTTGCACGAGTTCTACTTTTTTTTTTGGTGTTAATGTTTTCAAGGGGTTCTCGTTATTTTTCTCAAGTTGTAAGCCACTATAAGGTTTAGGATCAACGTCAAGTGTGTACACTTTGTTTTTTTCTAGACATACTTCATTTTACAATGAAGAGTAGAAGTTACCCCATTCATTGCATGAATCCATGCCCTGCCTAAAAGGAGATTATATGAAAGATCATGAGGCATAACATGGATTAGTGTTTCTAATATGGCCTTTCCAACTATAATAGGCAATGTAATCACTCCAAGCGATTGTTTTCCCACATTGTCAAATCCCTTGATAGATAAAGAGTTAGGTTGAATTTTTGATTTATCCACACCAAGCCTATCCAAAAGGTTTATGCTACAAACATTAATAGCAGAGCCATTGTCGATGAGGGTTCGCTTTATCCTTGTTCTTTTATGTTTAACTAATCCCATGAAAGCTTCATTTTGTTTTTGCACTTCCAAAGGGGGGAGTTCACTTTGGTAGAAAATAATGTCAGCGTTTATTCCTTGAATCATGGTTGCTATGTCATTTGGTTGTGCATTAGAAGGGATAAGAACTTGTTTTAAAGCACTATGAATCATGTTATGGTAGTGAGGGGATGCTTGAATAAGGTCCCACAATGATATCTTAGGAGTATTCTTTAGTTGTTTAACAAGATCATACTCCTTTCCAATTTGTGCAGGAAAACGAGGGGAACCAGGCAAGATAGGATTAGGAAAAGGTAAGGTTGTTGAAGGTGTTTTTTTTGGTTGCGGATTGTTTCTATTGTTATATGTATGAGCAACAATATTATGAATCAGTTGCTATGAAACATTATTCTTAGGTGGGTAAAGGATAAGTTTAGGTTTGTTTTGGTTTTGTTGTTTGTGTGATGGTGGGTAAAGAATTAGAGGATTCTTAGGATGTCCCATACGGTATGTAGGAGGTCCATTGATCGAAGGGGATCTAATGGAAACTTTCACATTCATAACCTCAATGGTCTTAGTTTTATGTTTTTCTAATAAAGGGCAATCTAGTATCGTCTTTTCACCATAATCCAAGGAGGGAAAAATGTTGTCATTTTCTTCCACCATGATATCCTCCCTAGGAGGAGAGTTTTTAGGAGAACCACAAACCAAATGTTCTTGAAGTTCAAGGATTGGTTATTCTAAAATGACTTCATCGCAAGTAGGGGAATGATCAATGGTTAAATTTTCTTGCTTGTCAATCATGGTGTTTTCTTGTTCAATAATGTTTTTCCTAGGGGAAGAGAGGAAATCAAGATTCCCATGATTTTCATTGATTAGATCTTCTAACATCAAAGTATCGTCATCACAACTAGGAGAGATACTTGGAGAAGAACAAATGTGATTGTCATGATTAGCCAAAATTTCACTCTGTTGTCCTATAATGTCTTCTAAGATATGATAGGTAGGGGAAGAATCGTAAAGAGGGTTGTTATAGATCTTAAAGGTTTGGTCATTCAATACCAACATATCCTCCTCACATTCAATTTCATCCTCTAATACATTATCGCAATATGGGAAAGTGTTAAGAGGTGAATGTAGACTAGTTGAAGTTTCAATGGTCTCTTGTTCACATCGATTTCACCAAAATGATTAGTTGAAAAATGGATGCTTATGGTTTTGGACATAGAACATCACTTTTCTCCAACTAACATTCAAGGATGCCCTAGAGATCTCAATGCAAAGGAGAAAGAGATATACTACTTAAGGGACTATCCTAGGGGCTGATTAATGAGTAATGAGAATTTCACCACCAAGTTAAGACTTGGAAAAGATAATGAAATGCAAAACCAGGTAATATAATGCAAAATTGAATTAAATGACCTAGAAATGCATATAAAATAGAATAACAAACTGCAAGATGAAATGTGTGCACCTGGAAACTTGAAGATGACTGGAAGGAGTCCTGAAATGCTAGAAATTATGAGTTTTTGACCTAGTGGGACTCATTTGCCATTATGGGTGAATTAGTCCCTGTTCTGGATTTTTGCATGAAGGAGTATGTTTTAGACAAAAGGGTATCTGAATCTGCAAATAAATATGAAAAAAACCTACAATGGGACTCATTTTCCACTTGTGGAAAATGAGTCCAGTTTGGATTTTTAGGAGCTTCAAAGTATGAATCTGTTCTTCTTAGTCTGCTCAATCTACTTCTCCAAGTTTCTAGATCTGAAACTCCGATTTCGAGGTTGTAGGTGGCCTTTTGATGAAGATTATGACCATGCAAATGGGGAGACAACTCCAAAAAATTTCTCCAAGCTTGTAACCTAATCTTCAATGATCTTCAAGTCTTCAAAGCACCTATATTTGCAATCACACAAAGAGAGAGAGAGAGAGAGAGAGAGAGAGAGAGAGAGAGAGAGAGAGAGAGAGAGAGAGAGAGAGAGAGAGAGAGAGTGTTGATTGTTAGGGAATAGGGGTTTGCCTTGGTCAAATCCCTTGTAGGTAATTAAACCAAATGATGAGACAATGAAATGAAGGCATGAAACATGAAACCAAGAACATGAATCATGAACAATGATACCTTGTAAATGATGTCTTGTAAGTCTACAACTCAACATGAAATGGTCATGAAGGATGTAGATCTTGATCTTTGACAATAAGAGTAGAACAATGCTTGATCTTGGATCTTTAATGCTACATCACAATACTAGCTCAATGACATGTTTGATGCTTGATATCCTTGACATCATAATGGGTCTTGAATTGAGCTACAACAATTGATGAAGAATCTGCCCTTGAATGCCTTAGAAATGATCTTGCAAACTCTCCTAACAATTTTGTGAAGTCTTGGAATCCTTAACTCTTGCTTGCTTGGCATGATATCATGTAGGCTTGTGTGAAATGGTGATTTGAAAGCTTGTTTATATAGGAAATGCACTCAAATGACCATTTATTTGATCCCAAAGGCCAACATAGAAGAAATTTGAACTTAAAATCAAATTTTCTCGCTTAAAACCTTGAAATAGGCCAAATGGGACTCATTTGAACCATTTTGGGTGAATCAGTCCCACCTGGATGGGACTCATTCGCCCAAAGTGGTGAATGGGTCCCACAAGGCCTATTTTGAGTGCTAAAGTGTTGGGGAGTGTGTAAATTAAGCTTATATGTTGATCTTGTCAGGTTTTTAATTGAAACATGCCTTGGGATGCACAATATGGGGTCATAGGGGCCTATTAATGATGATATTAAGGTTATAAATGCAAGAGGGACCAAAATATAGTGTGAAAGTGTAAATAAATACACTTTACAACACTTAAATTAAGGAAAAATTAGGTCTATTTCTGCTTAGAAGGGCCCTAAATCCCATGTAAATTTGTAAAACACATTACAACACTAGATTAGGTCCATTTTGTTTACAAGCCTCTCAAATTTAATGTGAAGGTGTCAATAAATACACTTTACAACACTAAATTAGGGAAAACTTAAGTTTATTTAGCTTTAAAAGGGCGTAAGACCTAATGTGGATGTGTAAAACTCATCACAACACTAGATTAAGGTGATACCAAGTTCAATTTGTCATTAATTATTCCCAAATCAAGCAATGAAAAAGGGGGACTCTTTTCTGTCATTACAAGGTCAAGGTTAGAATTATGGTAACGGTTAGGGCTAGGATTAGGGTTAGGGTTCAATTATAGTTACGATTCAATTGGGATTAGGTTTCAGTTAGGGTTAGGGTTAAGGTTGGGTTAGGGTTCAATTAGGGTAAGGGTTAAATTAGGTTTATAATTATAATTAAGAATACCATTATAATTATGGTTAGTGTTACAATTAGGATTACAAATAGGGAGTTCATAGGGGAGAATTAAGGTTAGAATTATAGTTATAACTACAGTTAATGTTAGGGATAAAGTTAGGTTTATAATTAGGGTTTTATTTAAACTTACAATTAGGGTTAGGGTTATTGTTAGGGTCATTTAGGTTAAAATAAAGGTTATGATTATGATTAATATCAAGGTTATAATTATGGTTAAGAATATGGTTGGTGTTACAATTAGGACTAGGGTTTGAACAATTAGGGTCATAGTTAGGGTTAGGGTTCAATTAAGTTTACAATTAGGGTTAGGGTTCACTTAGGGTAAGGTTCAACTATGGCTAGGGTTTAATTAGGGTCTAAGGTTATAATTCAATTAGGATTAGGATTTAATTAAGGTTTAATAAAGGAAATAGTTAGTGTTAGGTTAGGGTTCAATTAGGGTTACAATTTAATTAGGTTTAGAGTTCAATTAGGTTTAGGATTTAATTAGGGTTCATAGTTGGGCTGAGTTCAATTAGGATTTTAAGGTTAGAGCTTAATTAGGGATAAGATTTAATTAAATTTCAATTAAGGCTAATATTTAATTAGGATTTCTAGTTAGGGTTTGGTTAGGGTTAGAGATTAATTATAATTCGTGTTTAATTAGGGCCAAGATTAGGCATAGAGTTCAATAATGGTTAGTGTTCAATTAGGGCTAGCTTTAGAGTTTAATTAGGGCCAGGATTAGGGTTAAATTTAGGGTTAGGGCTCAATTAAGGTTATAGTTAGGGTTAGGGTTCAATTAGGGTTATAGTTAGATTTAATTATGGTTAAGGTTTAATTAGCCTGGTTAGGATTCAATTTGGGTTATGGTTAGGTTTAAGGTTCTACAATAAAGCTCAGGCTTACAGTTAAGGTTGGGGTTCAAATAAGGTTAGGGTTCAATTAGGGTTAGGATTTAAATAAGGTTCAAGGTTAGGGTTAGAGTTTAATTAGGGTTAGGGTTAGGGTTAGGGTTAGAGTTCAATTAGGGCTCTCTTAGAGTTAGGATTTAATTATAGTTGAGAGTTAGGGCTAGAGTTCAATTAGGTTTAGGATTAAGGTTAGGATTCAATTAGGTTTAGGACTAAATTAAGTTTTTCTTAGGCTTAGAGTTCAATTATGATTAGTGTTCAATTAATATGGCTAGGGTTAAGGTTCAATTTGGGGGGTTTAATAAGGGTTATAGTTAGGGTTAGGTTCAATTAAGATTGCAGTTAGGGTTAAAGTTCAATTATGGTTAGAGTTAGGGTTCAATTATTATTAGGGTTTAATTAAGGTTAGGTTTAGTGTTCACTTAGGGTTAGGATGGTTCAATTGGGGTTTAATTTGGGTTATGGTTAGGGTTGGGGTTCCATGATAAAACTTGGGGTTAGGGTTATGGTTGGGATTCAAATAGGGTTAGGGTCAGAGTTCAATTATGATTAGGATTCAAAATTTATAGGTTTTAATTAGGGTTAGGGTTAGGGTTCACTTAGGTAACATAGTGTCAGGATTAGGGTTCAATTAGGGTTAGTATTTAATTAGGATTTAGAGTTAGGGTTATATTTAAATTAGGGTTAGGGTTTAATTAGGGATCAATTCGGGTTAGGGTTTAATAAGGGTTAGGGTTAGGGTTAAATTAAGGTTATAATTAGGGTTATGGTTAGAGTTTAATTAGTGTTAGGTTTAAATTGTGGTTAGGGTTAAAGTGTTCACATGTACAGTTAGGGTTAGGGTTCAATTTTGGTTATGGTTAGTGTTAGGGTTCTATAATAAAGCTTAGGGTTAGGGTTAAATTTCGGGTTCAAATAGAGTTGGGGTTAGGGTTCCATTAGGATTAGGATTAAATAAGGGTTCAATTAGGGTTAGAATTTAATTATAGTTCAGATTTCAATTAGGGTTAGAATTTAATTATAGTTCAGAGTTTAATTAGGGTTAGGGTTCAATTAAGGCTAGGGTTTAATTAGGGTTAGGATTTAATTACAACTTAGAACTTTAGGGTTAGAGTTTAATTATGGTTAGGGTTTAATCAAGGTTAGGGTTATAGTTATAATTAGTGTTCTAAGCATTTAATTAGGGTTAGGGTTAGGGTTAGGGTTAGGGTTCAATTAGGATTAAAATTAGGTTCTAGGATAAAAATTGGAGTTAGAATTAGGGTTAGGTTTGTAGTTTGGGAAAGAGTTAGGGTTAGGATTTATTTAGGGATAGGGTTATTGTTAGGTTAAGGTTTAATTAAGGTTATGGTTCAATTAGGGTCAATGTTAGGGTTTTTGGTTTGATTAGGTTTATAGTTAGAATTAGGGTTTCCATTATAATTATGGTTATTGTAAGAATTAGGATTACAAATTAACCCTAACCTTATCCCTAATCATAATCCTAACCCTAACCCTAACCTTAACCCTAACTATAATCCTAACTCTAAACCTAACCCTAATTATATATATCTAACCTCTACCCTAATTATAACCTTAACCCTAAACCTAAACTTAATCGTAGTCACAACCCTAATCATAATCCTAATTCTATATCTAACAACATTCCAAACCCTAATCCTTACTCTAAACCTAATCCTAACACTAACCCTAACCTTAACCCTAATCATAATATTAACTCTAGCCCTAACCCTAATTCAATTTCAAATCATAACCCTAACCTTAAACCTAACCATAATTTTATCTCTAATTGTAATCATAACCTTAATCCTAACAATAACCTTAACCCTAAACCTAACCCTAATTGTAACCATAACTTTAACCCTAAACTTAACCCTAAATTATAACTATAAGCCTAACCTTAAACCTAACCCTAAACCTAACTCTACCCTCAACCCTAGCCTTAACCCTAACCCTAACCATAACCATAACACTAAAACCAACCCTAACCCTAATCCTAACTCTAATTATATCACTAATTGTAATGCTAACCCCAACTCTAACCCTTACCTTAATCCTAACCCTAACCCTAACTATAACCTTAACCTTAACCCTAACCCTAATTCTACCTCAATTCTAACCCTAACTATAACCCTATCTCTAACATTAAATCTAACCTTATACCCAACCCTAACTCTAATCCTAACCCAAATTGTGACCCTAACCCTAATTTTATCTCTAACCCTAACCCTAATACTATCTCTTATCCTAACCCTAACCCTAACCTTAACCTTAACCTTAACTCTAATTTTAACACCAACCCTGACCCTAACCCTAATCCTAACCCTACCCCTAACCTTAATTCTATCTCTAACCCTAACTCTAACCCTAATCCTAACCCTTACCCTAACCCTTACCCTAACCCTAACCCTGATTTATTTAATGTCTTACATGTTGCATTGAGAATGCTACTAGCATATATATATGTTTAGTAATACATATAAAACACATTGAGAGATATCTTTCTTGAGGTTCCTATTGCACATTTATGTGAGAAATTAATAAAAAAATAGGTGCCTTGAGAAGGATATCTCTTGGTGTATTTATATATATTATTAATTTTATATATGCTAGTGTACGCACAATCATGATTTTTATTACACTCAAGATCTTTAATCAAATGTTTTTATGTACATGGATGACCTACATCCTATGTGTTACCTGTGATTGTTGGTTTAAATATCTTAGTTACATAATTATCATGGTAAAAAATAACTAGGTCCATAACCTTCCATTTCATTGATATAATTTGTATACTATTTTTCTACATATAATTGGGTCAATCATATGTACATAATACTTTCAAAACTATGTATAACAAGTGTCACATAGTGACAAGTACTTGCATTTCTACTTTTGTAATGGTAAATTTATTATATATCAATTAATTATAAAACAACTATATAATTGTAATTGTAATTTAATTTCTGTCATTATAATTGTAATAATAAAAGTAATTGTAAATAAAGTGTAATTAATTTTAATCTTGATCTTAATTTTTATTCTAATTAATTTTCATGCTAATTAAAATTAATTTTTAAAATATAACAAAAATAAAAAAGTAAAATAAAATCTAGATTCTAATATTTTTCATGCCAAAGTATTATTGCATGCATATTAATTTAATATATTAATATAATATATAATCTAATATACTAAATCATTAAGAATTAAAATATAATATTATTATATTATAGTTTATTGCATAACATTTTTTTTGATAGGTAAATGCTTTTGATCGGAGCTATGAACCAATGAGGCCACATTCGAGGGACCTCATCCCTGACATTCTCTCTATGTCTCGTTTTGCCTCCTTTCTTCCTACCACCTTCAAACCACCTTTGACTAGAGCTATAACATAATTACTCTTTCCTTCCAACTTTTGCTCTTTTGATGTTGATCTTAAAGTCATTGGGTGCTTGGGTTTTGATTGTGCATGTTTCTTCTTGTTTACTTTTGTCCAAAGTTGCTCTAGTTGTGGAGGAGAAAATTCATATGGCCTTACTTTGGGAGTGATGCCAATGAAGACACCCGTGGTTTGGGGGAAATCTCATCATTTGAAGAAGATGTGACTGCAAAAGAAACAAAGACGTCCCCAATTGAGCCAAGCAATTGAGAACAATTTGGGGGTGAAGCCATAATAGTGGTTTACAATTTGATGGAGGAAGGAAAACTGAGAGAAAATGACCCCATGGAAAAAAAATTGGTTTTAGGGGTTTAAATGAACCTACAAGTTCGACCGAACCCAAAAGGGGTTTGCCAAAACTAGGGTTCGAGCGAACCCATTAATTACTGGGCCCACATTTCCTGCCCAAAAAAAAGGAAATGCACATTGAAAGGTGGTTCGCTCGAACCCCTAGGGGTTCGTATGAACCCCCCTTATTCCTCATTTTTCCCCTGAAACACAAAAAAAACCCTAAAATTTTACGCTTGGAAGCTCGAGTTGAGAGAAGTCTCTACAAACCCAACTGAATCGTAGTCCTCGTAATGAGCTATCCAATGAATATATATAATTTTAATATGTTTTGGTTTTTATTATGTATTTGTTTTTTTAGTTTTATTAAACATAGGTTTTATCTAAAGTGAAGGTCTTTGTTCTACACATGTGGAAAAATAGCGCATTATCAAAAAATTTGAAAAATATGAGTGCACTAGATATTGAAGTCCTTGATCCAACAAAGAAAAAGTTGAATTTTGATACATACAAAAAAAGTTACATGTTATACGATCTGCTTATGTTTGAATTGTAATTTATTTGACTTTGGAGCTTGATTAAAGAAAAAATATTCTATAAAAAACTATCTAACTAAGTGGAAACACTAGATATCGAAGTTTCAAATCTAAATTCAAAAGAATTAGAATTTT